>OZ020605.1:25702327-26261246 GCA_963971545.1 Philophylla caesio
GGGCCACCGATCCTGCTCCCTTATTCTAAGAGCATGGCGTATCGGAGAGGGTGACGACGGAAGCGATTGTCGTTGAGAGGCACGTCCGCATAAGCCCCCGCACCAAGGTTGACCCAAAGATCGTCACGCCGTTCCAGTTAATGCGACTGGCAGACCGGACATTTTATGTGTCATCCCCCATCTGAATTACGCTGGGTGTCGTCGTATTTTCAAAATTGAGGGACTGCTGATACAGGCGACTATCTTCGGGTTGGTGGTCTCAGGAGCCCATCAGCAATAAAGCGGACAATGTAGTGTGATTTATAAGTACCTGTTTGGGGTGGTCGCTGTGTTGGCTGACGCGTTTTTCTTTTTTATGTTGCCCACGGCAAGGGGCCCGGCATGTTGAGGCGAGCAGCCTGAATCAGTTTACCGCCGGGTAGTTTTTAACTTTCTCCCAGTCGGATTTACTGCTGGGTAGCACTCAAAATACTGATTTTCGGAATTGCTGGTCATTGGCTATACCTTGTCACCCGATTTAATGGGATATCCATTTGTTCGCCGAACCGACTGTTTTGCTAAGACAAAGCGGCCGGTCCGGCGACAAAATAGAAAAATTGCGCGGCCACTTCTTTCTGGACCAGCAACCGAAGCATACCAGCGAGACCAGCGTTTGTTTTTTTCTATCAACAGCAGCCAGCCAACACAGCGGACACCATTCCAAGTGTAAGTTATATAGTATATAAACATCAATTTCATAATCAATAAATACCAATTTGATTATTCGTCCTAATACGAATTCACTTCTCTTTTTATTCAAAAACGGACTGCCCACGAGACCAAGGGAACTGCGGCAATTTTCGTCCAACTTGTGTGATTATTTTTGAATCGCATATTGCTTGTAAAAATTTCAAGGAAAATTAAATTGTGTCGAATGTTTTTAAGTTTAGCACAAATGTACAAAATGTGCGAGAAGCAGTCACTTGGTCAGAGGAAAAGGTGATGGTAAATCCACCCGATAAATAGAGACTTTTTGTTATGCCAAATTACATCCAGGGCAGTATTTATCGTACAGTTCTACTTTTCGCCATTAATTTTAATTTTTATTTTATTTTGAGATATTTGACGGTTCGCCGTCTATGTTACCACATCAAATAAACCCGTTTTAAATGCAATTTAAGAATCTAAAATCAACAGATTCCTAAGTTTCTTACGGTAAGCAAAGTGTTGACTAATTGCTTGCACGGCTTTCCATATAACAGGTCTGCTTAAGTTAAGTTAAGTTAAGTTAAGTCTTGACTAACTGACCCTTAATGCTTTCATTTTGGCAGACACATATTATTAACACATTGTGCTATCAATTTTCACCGTTTTTAGAATCAACTAATATTTAAATACTTTGCAATTATTAAATAAAAAGTTTCATATTTAAGCCCCGCACAAAAACTAAAATTCCTGCCAAATGCATCCGTCAAACTACTGAAAACAACTAGCGAAAGAGAAACCAAAGGAAAATTGATATAACCCAGTAAGGTAAAAGTACGCGGAAAGGGTTTCTGCGCGAAAATACTGCTTATGGCGTAGCCGGAGTTTGACCGGCCAGGGTTACTTTGTTTGAAGCGCGGCCGAAGGCCGCTCTCGGGAAAAGGGAAAAGAGCTCTTCGCGGATATCAAAACCACACATATGTACATCATTTATAACAAATGTCATGAACCCATTTTGTCTGGAGTTTTACAAAAAATTGTTGCTGAGTAACTTTGTCCCGATTTTGTATGGAAAGTTAAATTTTTGCCCATTTTTAAAGGCTTCCCTAGGGCTTCACAGAGGGTCTAGAGAAACCAGTGAGGGCTTATTTATTCTTTCCCATTTCTAACGGTGTGTTTGGGGGGATGCCACGCCCCATCCTTCACCGCCAACCACCCCCTTTTTATGCGGCGCTATACTAAACATTTCCCATAAATAAAACTAATAAAACAGCCAAATAAGTATACTTTTTTCACTATCCAATATTTCTGCAATACTTTGAGTAATTGCGATTAGAGGTAAAAAAATCGATAAATCGAAATATCGATATTATTCGATGTTGTTTAAAAATCAATCGCCCATCCGTAATAAAGTCCTTACAGATTTAATGCCCGTATTCAGTATGCAGTTTCACCCGCGAATTCAGTAAGCTGTCTTAGTCTCTAATTGAGACAAAAGTCGCAATTTTAGACAGGTTGGCATTTATTAGATTTGACATAAAACCTCTATTCTCAAAATAAAGTTTTAAAATTGTGACCTGGTGATGAGCAGATCACAAAAAACCAAAATAAAAACAAAAGAAAGAAACGTGAAAGCGAGGAAAAGCAATATTCTCTAGCTCATTTTAAGACTTGGGATGATCCAAAGTTACTGAATTCGGGCTAAAAATGGTGTTTCCACGACAAGTGAATCATGTTGGAATTACGAATGGCCAATCAACCCGTTTACACGACACACTCGTGATTCGTTTGGCTTATCTGTTGCTGTTGTAATACTACTTACATACATACTTTCGCGTCTTCATTCACTCTACGTTTGTTTAATTTTTGTGTTGATTTGATATTTATATGTACTTTGAATCTTGTGACGTGGAAACATAGTATAACCTCGTATTCACGATTTGCGTTTTTGGACACAAGCACGCAAGTTTTTTACCACGTCCACCTGAAATTGATTAGCGTGCGTTTATAGTGAGAAAGTGATGAAATGTCAACGGTGGAAAAACGAGTACCTGAACGAACTTCAAAAGCGGACGAAGTTGAAGCGACAGCAACCTGACATGCAGGTGGACGACTTGGTTGTTATTCGAGAAGACAACCTTCCTCCAAATGAATGGCGACTAGGACGAGACGTGAACGTTCACCACGGCGCCGGGAAATGAGTCAAAGCGGCAGAAATCCGCACCGAGAAGGGAGTCGTTACGAGACCAATCGTCATATTGGTCTTGCTACCTTCGGAGAGGACCAGCACTTCCTAACAGCTCTAGTTTGGCGCCACGCTCGCCACCCAACTGAACAACAACAATCAACGGTAAAAATAAAAAGCTTTTCTCAAAAAATGCTCTTTTCGTCATTACAGGAAAAATGACTCGTTACACTGCCCGTCGTATGAAGTCAGAGAAGAGCGCGGAGGCCTTTTCCATCGGCTGCCGACTATGCAGAGGCAACCATGGAATCAGGCTATGCCCCGACTACCGCGAAAATACAGCCGAGGAGAGGCTCCGTGTGATCCTCATCCACCGGTACTGCCCAAATTGCCTTTCGCCATTCCACCGCTTGGAAATCTGCGGATGTAAGGAGCGCTGCCACATGTGCCGCGAAAAGCATCATACATCGCTGCATCTCGCTGACGAGAGCGACTGAGCGAAGCCTAGAAGGAGCGCGAACGTACAAGGCCCGAAGACTACAGCTCTGACTCTCTACTGCTGATACGATAATTGAAAACAGGGTGGCTCGGAATCACGTCCGTTCCGACCATCTCAACACCGCAACCAGCGGCGACAAGGCGGCTCGGAATCTCGTCCGTTCAGACCGTCTTCACGCGATGTTCGCCGACAAAACCGGAGACGGGAAACTCTATATCGTCGGGGAAACGAGTTGGACAAGTTGTCCTCCCGGTCCATTCGACGAGTGAATCCAGCGGGCTTCCGAACTGGTCGAGTAGCTGGTAATACGACCGTGCCAATACTGCGAGTGTTCCAGGCTATCGCTCCAACTGCTATAATTAAAATCGAGTCTGCGGCCGTCTGCACCTGGTGCGTGCGCTAATCGACCAATGTGCGATCAACAGCATGATCGATGCCGACCTAGCTCGAGAGCTACAGCTGGAGCCTACAACTGTTAGGGGCCACCGATCCTGCTCCCTTATTCTAAGAGCATGGCGTATCGGAGAGGGTGACGACGGAAGCGATTGTCGTTGAGAGGCACGTCCGCATAAGCCCCCGCACCAAGGTTGACCCAAAGATCGTCACGCCGTTCCAGTTAATGCGACTGGCAGACCGGACATTTTATGTGTCATCCCCCATCTGAATTACGCTGGGTGTCGTCGTATTTTCAAAATTGAGGGACTGCTGATACAGGCGACTATCTTCGGGTTGGTGGTCTCAGGAGCCCATCAGCAATAAAGCGGGCAATGTAGTGTGATTTATAAGTACCTGTTTGGGGTGGTCGCTGTGTTGGCTGACGCGTTTTTCTTTTTTATGTTGCCCACGGCAAGGGGCCCGGCATGTTGAGGCGAGCAGCCTGAATCAGTTTACCGCCGGGTAGTTTTTAACTTTCTCCCAGTCGGATTTACTGCTGGGTAGCACTCAAAATACTGATTTTCGGAATTGCTGGTCATTGGCTATACCTTGTCACCCGATTTAATGGGATATCCATTTGTTCGCCGAACCGACTGTTTTGCTAAGACAAAGCGGCCGGTCCGGCGACAAAATAGAAAAATTGCGCGGCCACTTCTTTCTGGACCAGCAACCGAAGCATACCAGCGAGACCAGCGTTTGTTTTTTTCTATCAACAGCAGCCAGCCAACACAGCGGACACCATTCCAAGTGTAAGTTATATAGTATATAAACATCAATTTCATAATCAATAAATACCAATTTGATCATTCGTCCTAATACGAATTCACTTCTCTTTTTATTCAAAAACGGACTGCCGACGAGACCAAGGGAACTGCGCCAATTTTCGTCCAACTTCTGTGATTATTTTTGAATCGCATATTGCTTGTAAAAATTTCAAGGAAAATTAAATTGTGTCGAATGTTTTTAAGTTTAGCACAAATGTACAAAATGTGCGAGAAGCAGTCACTTGGTCAGAGGAAAAAGTGATGGCAAATCCACCCGATAAATAGAGACTTTTTGTTATGCCAAATTACATCCAGGGCAGTATTTATCGTACAGTTCTACTTTTCGCCATTAATTTTAATTTTTATTTTATTTTGAGATATTTGACGGTTCGCCGTCTATGTTACCACAATAAATAAACCCGTTTTAAATGCAATTCTTGCATACATTTATTTTGAAAAATTGTAAATGTCAAGATCTGGTAAGCCTGATTCTCTCACCCCTCTCATTTTACGTAAGGCCGATACTTAAGAATCTAAAATCAACAGATTCTTAAGTTTCTTACGGTAAGCAAAGTGTTGCCTAATTGCTTGCGCGGCTTTCCATATAACAGGTCTGCTTAAGTTAAGTTAAGTTAAGTTAAGTCTTGACTAACTGACCCTTAATGCTTTCATTTTGGCAGACACATATTATTAACACATTGTGCTATAAATTTTCACCGTTTTTAGAATCAACTAATATTTAAATACTTTGCAATTATTAAATAAAAAGTTTCATATTTAAGCCCCGCACAAAAACTAAAATTCCTGCCAAATGCATCCGTCAAACTACTGAAAACAACTAGCGAAAGAGAAACCAAAGGAAAATTGATATAACCCAGTAAGGTAAAAGTACGCGGAAAGGGTTTCTGCGCAAAAATACTGCTTATGGCGTAGCCGGAGTTTGACCGGCCAGGGTTACTTTGTTTGAAGCGCGGCCGAAGGCCGCTCTCGGGAAAAGGGAAAAGAGCTCTTCGCGGATATCAAAACCACACATATGTACATCATTTATAACAAATGTCATGAACCCATTTTGTCTGGAGTTTTACAAAAAATTGTTGCTGAGTAACTTTGTCCCGATTTTGTATGGAAAGTTAAATTTTTGCCCATTTTTAAAGGCTTCCCTAGGGCTTCACAGAGGGTCTAGAGAAACCAGTGAGGGCTTATTTATTCTTTCCCATTTCTAACGGTGTGTTTGGGGGGATGCCACGCCCCATCCTTCACCGCCAACCACCCCCTTTTTATGCGGCGCTATACTAAACATTTCCCATAAATAAAACTAATAAAACAGCCAAATAAGTATACTTTTTTCACTATCCAATATTTCTGCAATACTTTGAGTAATTGCGATTAGAGGTAAAAAAATCGATAAATCGAAATATCGATATTATTCGATGTTGTTTAAAAATCAATCGCCCATCCGTAATAAAGTCCTTACAGATTTAATGCCCGTATTCAGTATGCAGTTTCACCCGCGAATTCAGTAAGCTGTCTTAGTCTCTAATTGAGACAAAAGTCGCAATTTTAGACAGGTTGGCATTTATTAGATTTGACATAAAACCTCTATTCTCAAAATAAAGTTTTAAAATTGTGACCTGGTGATGAGCAGATCACAAAAAACCAAAATAAAAACAAAAGAAAGAAACGTGAAAGCGAGGAAAAGCAATATTCTCTAGCTCATTTTAAGACTTGGGATGATCCAAAGTTACTGAATTCGGGCTAAAAATGGTGTTTCCACGACAAGTGAATCATGTTTGAATTACGCATGGCCAATCAACCCGTTTACACGACACATTCGTGATTCGTTTGGCATATCTGTTGCTGTTGTAATACTTACATACATACTTTTGCGTCTTCATTCATGTTCAAAGGTTTGCCCCACAACATCTTTTACATGATTATTTTCTTCACAAACGCAAAGTTTGGAACCATTTAAGCATTTAATTGTTTCTTGTTCGTTTAATTTTTGTGTTGTTTTGATATTTATATGTACTTTGGCAGCTATTTTCGATGAACTTTCGATTAAAATTAGAGAAGGCGTCGATTTTTACTAGATTCGCATGTTGATTCAGATTGAATCAACTACAAATAAGATGATTCGCTCACAAAAATTTGTATGGGGAATCGAGTGGATTCGGTTCGTGATTGGACTGCCAATAACGAATGAGAGAGCGAATTACGAATGGGAGAGCGAATCATGTGGCGTGGAAACATAGTATAACCTAGTATTCACGGTTTGCGTTTTTGGACACAAGCACGCAAGTTTTTTATTCACGTCCACCTGAAATTGATTAGCGTGCGTTTACTTTACAGATTTACATGTCTGTCTTATTCGTTTGAAATCAATACAAGGGGTTAAACTTTCGAATAGTGACCCACGAACGGGAGGGTAAGAGGGATAGTCTCCCCTTTCTAAAAATGCCACTTCCATGGTGCGAGTCCTCGCACTTTTTAAGATACTATTTCCGCGTGTTTGGCCTTCGGCCAGAATTCAGTAATACCTTATTATATTTTTTGTATTTGCATTTATTCTATTTGCATACTTCAACGGTGGAGGGATAACTGCAAGATCCACAAAAAATGCAATAAAACTTCTTAACTTCATAATAATGCAGAGTATTGTATCATCTCGTCATTGCTATCTGGCAATACCTTGTGTTGCTGTGAATTCACATAATAGTGTGTACGTTCAAAGACTTTAAATGTTATAAAATTAACAACATTTTAAGTTAAAAAGGACGAAAAACGTGAATGGAAAGTGCAGTGCACCTAAATATTGTGTATTTAGTGTAATTTGAGTGGTTTTTATAGTGAAAAAGTGATGAAATACACTTAACAAATATGGACTTCCTAAAATTTAAAACGCAAATATCTTAAAAAGTGCGAGTACTGGCACCTTAAGAGTGGTATTTCTAGAAAGGGGAGAATAGTAGCCTAAGAGGCTCGAATGATACATCCGAGGCTGTGTTTATCTGTTCGTTTATTATTTTTCCCACGAAGGTTTTTTGTTTGTATATTTCCATGTTTTCTAAAACGTTTAGACGATGTCCTTTATGTTGTACGTGGAGAACTTTGGCTGCTTTCCCTATTTTGCATGGTGTACATTTGTTTTCTGCCATATGGTTTGCGAAGTTTGACTCCGGCGTAGTGGATGGTTTTTGCCTTTTCTTGTTGTAGTCTCTAATATGTTCACGATATCTTGTTTTTATCTTGCGCCGTGTCTGTCCTATATAGCTATATTGACATTCGCAGGTCAACTTGTATACACCCTGCTTATCTAATGGGTCTTCTTCGTTGGTGCTATTTTGTAGTATTTTGCCCATATTATTCCTTGTTTTAAAGGCTGTTTTTATATTGTATTTTCGGAACACTTTAGCCAATTTGTAGGAAGTTGTTCCTGTATAGTTTAAGACTGCCCAATTTTTATCGTTATCTTCCTTCTTATTCGACTTCTTTGTTTTAGTGCCTTTCATGATTTTGTTTACCAGCTCTTTTTTGTATCCGTTGTTTTCGGCGATAGCATATATTGTTTTAAGTTCTTTGTTGTACGCATCTTTTTCTAGTGGAGTTCGTTGAAGTCTCGTTATTAGATGCCTAAATGCGGCATTTTTGTGTTGCTGCGGGTGGTTCGAGGTGTTATGTATTATTGTGTCTGTGGCTGTGGGCTTCCTATATATTTCGAATTCAAACTTGTTTGTGTCTTTATTTATTTTAATTGTTGTGTCCAAATAGTTAATAGATGGATACAGAACAGGATGGAAAAATTAACTATTTGGACACAACAATTAAAATAAATAAAGACACAAACAAGTTTGAATTCGAAATATATAGGAAGCCCACAGCCACAGACACAATAATACATAACACCTCGAACCACCCGCAGCAACACAAAAATGCCGCATTTAGGCATCTAATAACGAGACTTCAACGAACTCCACTTGAAAAAGATGCGTACAACAAAGAACTTAAAACAATATATGCTATCGCCGAAAACAACGGATACAAAAAAGAGCTGGTAAACAAAATCATGAAAGGCACTAAAACAAAGAAGTCGAATAAGAAGGAAGATAACGATAAAAATTGGGCAGTCTTAAACTATACAGGAACAACTTCCTACAAATTGGCTAAAGTGTTCCGAAAATACAATATAAAAACAGCCTTTAAAACAAGGAATAATATGGGCAAAATACTACAAAATAGCACCAACGAAGAAGACCCATTAGATAAGCAGGGTGTATACAAGTTGACCTGCGAATGTCAATATAGCTATATAGGACAGACAGGGCGCAAGATAAAAACAAGATATCGTGAACATATTAGAGACTACAACAAGAAAAGGCAAAAACCATCCACTACGCCGGAGTCAAACTTCGCAAACCATATGGCAGAAAACAAATGTACACCATGCAAAATAGGGAAAGCAGCCAAAGTTCTCCACGTACAACATAAAGGACATCGTCTAAACGTTTTAGAAAACATGGAAATATACAAACAAAAAACCTTCGTGGGAAAAATAATAAACGAACAGATAAACACAGCCTCGGATGTATCATTCGAGCCTCTTAGGCTACTATACCCAAAACAGGTCAGAAGTCCCGTAACTAACCCAGAAAAGGGTACGCAAATGCAAACCACTGAACCCAAGCGAAAGAAAATAACGGATTTTTACCTACCTTCGAATCCAGACAATAATAATCAATAAAATGTAAACAACTAAGTTATATATACCTGCAGGTATAACAGCAACTTAAGGCTACAACACAAACACAAAAAAAGGGTCCGCTAAGGAGTACCTAACCAAAAGCAACAGACAAGGACAATACTATAAAGACTAACGTACGTACAGAAAATAATCAGAACGAAAAATTACACTGAAGATGGCACAACGCCGAAACCGGTTTGTCTCCAAACCAAACTTGACAAGGGATGACGGAAATTCGTTCCAAAATACAGCGTATAATTACCCTGTCGGAAACCACAACAATTAAAAGTTGAGTTAGCTTTTGGCGCAGGCCCTTCAATTTCGGTTGCTCGCATACAAGAGTAATGAGCGTGACCAACTTTTAGCAGAAAATTGGCGGAGTTCGTTTATATTAGGTAAACCTTTTAATCAATACTTATCGTCCGATACCACGTAATTATGACATCACTACTGGTGCTGCCAGTGGCCGCTGTGGTCGAGTTGGTGGCGGGGCGTGCTATAAGTTGATATGCCGGTGAGTTCGAGGTTCGAATCTCAGTCAGGGCAAGCAAAATCTTAATAATAGAAAAAGTTTTTTCTAATATCGGTCACCCCTCGGCAGGCAATGGCAAACCTCCGAGGGTATTTCTGCCATGAAAAAGCTTCTCATTAAATACATCTGCCGTTCGGAGTCGGCACAAAACTGTTGGTCCCTCCATTTGTGTTATAATATAAAGACGCACACCACAAATGGTAGGAGAAGTTCGGCCAAACACTGAGCTATATAGTGTACACGCCAAAATTATATTATTATATACTGGTGGTGCCAGATCTTTTTAAAGGACAAGGCACGTTATTGTCAAGACAACAAAGAGATATACATATTACTAGTCAAACACAATGTGAAATAGGAGTCGTGACAATTATTAAGACCATTCATTTAGAACAGAATGTGGCACATGAACGATCCATTAGAAAGTTCACAAGCCGTGTTATTGGTCGTATTTCTTTAGTGCGCTATTGAAATAACAGATTAACTTGTTAACGTACTGTGGTATTCAAGCAATTAAACAGCAAACATTTTCTTGTAATAAACTTAAGCGGTCGGTTTCTTTAAAATATGTGTACGCACATATCCATTTAACTTTATTTTATATTTTTCAAACAAAAATAAACTTAAAATGATGATAAACAGAAAGAGCTGGTCGAGTAACACACACAAATAACACATAAAACATAGATTGAAGAGTTGTATTGAAATACGAAAATTTAACACGTGAAATAATAACAACAAGTTTACAGCTGTTGGATTACAATACGCGATACGACGAAATGCGACCAATTACACGGCTTGTTAAGTCCCTAAATTAAAAGATGCGAAAACATACGATACGTAGATTTATGCTACCTTATAAATATATACAAACAAAGAAAAAATTAAATTGCTTACACATACACGTCGTTATATATTATATATTTTCTTTCTATTGAAAAAAGGGCCAAATAACTTAGCGGCATATGTCAAATTACTGCCCAATTCAGCGCCGTTAGCAACATGTCCAGTTAAACGTTCAATCGGATCTAAAAGCGCCGGTTAAAACCATCCGTCAATTAAGTAAGCGCTGAATTGTAGCTAACTGTCGCCAATTAAGCCTTATTGTCATAAAAATATTTAAGCAGCACCTACAGGGGCAAAGATGCCTAGTTAGACAGAGACAGAGACAATAGATGAAGTGGGATGTATTAGGCCGTGTTAAATGTCGAATTTCTATAGTTCGTTATTGAAGCAACAGTGGAACGTGTGAACGCACTTTGCTATTTCGTTTTCTATTGTATGCGGCATTGAAGCACCTAACCAGCAATAAATCGCTTATAATAAACTTAAGCGTCGGTTTCTTAAAAATATGAACAGGCACGATTTCATTTAACTTTATTTTACATGTTTTCAAACGCATATAAACTTCATACGATGTTAAACAGAGAGAGCTAATCGAAAATCACACACAAATAACACACTGAACATACAAGAAGGGTATGTTAATTTCATTCTTGCTAAACAGACCTTTCAGTGTTATATTAAAATACGAAAATTTAACATGTGAAACAAAAACAACAAGTTTTATTACGTTAAAATAATACGATAAATAACACGGCTTTTGAACAACCAAATTATAATGACGATATTGTCACGTGTAAATCCAAATTAAAGCCAATGCAGCGTTTATGCTTTGAATACTTTGAAGACAGCAAGCGAAAGGCAGCATCTGTCAAATATTAAAATACACCCTTTCTTATGGGCACAGTTATTTAGACAATAGCACAACTTCATGGCAGCAGGCTTGCTGTTGTCGTTGTCGCCAAATCAAATACATTTCTAATTTCGCCGACGACAATGAACAGCTGAAGTGCTGCCACTAAAATTTGAAATGTAAAATAGTTCAAGGCTTTTACAAGTCTTACGTTATCTTACCAACAAAAGCATAAAATAGCTCTGATATTTCAAATGAATTTACATTTTTTTTGCACAAAAAATTTCGCTTTGAACAAAATATTTTAATTTAATAGAAGTGAAATATTTTAATGTGGCAACAACAAATGAGCTAATTGATACGCCGTTGACTTCTTCAAAATGTTCAAGAAGCTGGCTTTAATACCCGAATTCTGTAACTTAGTCTCATCTGAAGTCTCAAAACGAGCTAAAGATTATTGCTTTTCCTCGCTTTTACGTTTTTTTTCTTTTGTTTTCATTTTAATTTTTTGTGATCTGCTCATCATCAGGTCACTATTTCGAGACTAGAGGCTTTTTTTTGAAAATATTTATTTACTATCAGAAAAATAATAATACATTATTATAATTTTACTTATAAAAAAGGAGTACTAGCTGCCAAGACCTGCGGCTCGTATTTTGAAACTAATGGCCGAATTCAGTAACTTCGTATCATCTCAAGTCTCAAAATGAGCATTTTTCTCCTCTGTTTTTATTTTCATTATTTGTGACCTGCTCATCACCAGGTCACAATTTTAAGACTTTATTTTCAGACTAGTGGCTTTATTTTGAAACATATGAATGCAAACTGCTCTAAATTTGTGACTTTTGTCTCTATTAGAGACTAATGCTGGTATTCTATAATTTATTATAATCTGAAGTCTCAAAATGAGCTAAAGACTATTGTTTTTCCTCGTTTTAACTTTTTTCCTTTTGTTTTTATTTACATTTTTTGTGACCTGCTCTTCTCCAGGTCACAATTTAGAGACTTTGAGCCGTATTCATAGTCAAGTTAAAGTCGACTCTAAAGTTAGCATCAGCTTTTTTGACAGATATCTCATCGAAAAGTATGTCAAAATGCTGCTACTAACTTAAGAGTCGTCTTTAACTTGATTATGATTATGGCCCTTTATTTTCAGCCTAGTGTCTTTATTTTGAGTCTAATGAATACAAACTGGTCTAAAATTGTGACCTTTGTCTCTATTAAAGACTGAGACTGCTTACTGAATTCGGCCATAAGACTGCTCAGTGAATTCGGCTATAATGAATGCTAACTGGTCTAAAATTGTGTTACTTTTGTCTCTATTAGAGACTGAGGCGAAAAATTTACACGGATGCAAAATGTAAGAATTTTAATTTAAATTTATTTACATAAGATCACCTATTCCAGGAACAAGAGTTCAAAGAGGGATCATATTAGGTAAAATGCAGGAAAGTCTGAATATTGCAAGAAGATTTGTAGAAGAAAGCAAGGGAAATGTAGCTGAGTTATGAAAACAGCTAAGGATGAAGGGGCCTGCAATGAAAAAATATTCCGATAGGAAAGGATAAACAATTTATGGTACATTTAAATGTGCGCAGAAATAAAAGTTTGTTATGCAATATATACTTGGACTGGTCAAAAGCGGTATGTCTTCCAAACTAATCTGACTAAAAATAGATTGCGGCAGCCCAATTTCAAAACTGTTACCTATACCTTTTTAGTATCCACCTTCAGCGAAAAATCGCAGACACGCTTCCCAACTGGCGGAATAGCAAGTTGTGTTCGCGCTGGTAATATTGAAGAGATAGGCACAGATCGAATAAATACCTGAAAGATTTTTTATTGACTGTTATATTTCAAAGATCTGAAAAATTTAAAAATTTTGTCAAATTACTATTGAATTTGAATTATTTGATAATTTTACACTTCAAGTAAACACATTTCAGAGTGTAATTTCCATGTTCGAACTTTCGAAGCGAAATGTATTCCGGGTGAATCTCACAATAGGCGGATTCAATTTCGCGTGAATTTTTTTTTGGGCGAAACCCACGATAAGGTTGATTCAATATTATTGCATTGAGGAAGACTAAAGTAATTTCAATGGTACGACGAGAAAGATTTTCAATAAGCCAATACTGGGTAATGTGCGCATCTCTTAGGATACTAATAATTACTTATTACTTACATATGTACATATATTAGGGGTATTCGGGATTTGTTGTATTCGTATTAATATTTACTATTTTTACCACGAATTCGGAATTACACAAGTACATCGCGAACACACCCTATTGTAATATTGTCCTCGTGTCATTGTAAAATTTCCCGAACGGCTGATTTACGAGTTCATATGGATGTATGTGCCACCAACAAATAAACAAAAGTGCGTAATATGCAGCGAAAAGGCGAAAAAATTAGGTTTTATTACTAATAATTGTTAAAATCAAATTGCTAAGATAAACGGTAAACTTTAATAACCATAAATAAATATCTATTTATTCGCCTAACGTGTTTGTAGATGATTCGACAATTTATCTTTTTTGTTGTGATCGGCTGTGAGAAATTTACAAAAGAAAAACCACATTTACAGCAGGGTCCACCGATTGTATTTGCTTGCACTCTTGTATTTGAAGTGGAACGTATATATTATTTGTTGGATTTTTACTGCATTTGCTATAAAAACCACAGAAACCACGAATACAAAATACAAAGGCAAATACAACAGATCCCGAATACCCCTATGGTTTTATGAAAAAGACAGTTTTTTCCAACCGAGTAGCTCCTCTTTTAAACATGGATTTTACATAAATACGGGAATGAATATACGATAATGTACTTACACACATACACACATATATGATGCACTCTCTTGCCAACATCAGTTACGTAACACATAATGACGTTTTTTCACGTTGACGTCATTGGTGATACTAGTAATATTATCTTTGTATTTTATACATACTCAAATTTGTACATATGTATATAGGTACGAATGTATACATGATTACATATGTATATGAAAGCATGACTGAATTTGTTGATAGCATTATGTTCATATGTATCTACGTAGAGTCTTTGCCATTATTTGCCGTCCTTCGACAACGAATGAAAAATTTCTATAATAAGTGTTATTGTAATACTTGAGATTTTGGCGCCATCAGATAAAAAAAATATACTGCGAGTACAAGTATAAAGTATTAACATTAATGTTTTTTATATATCTATGTATATTGAAGCTGACTAGCTACTGGTATTACAACCGGTTCGAACAATTGCTTGACAAAAACATGTATTTATGTACATACATACCAAGGTGTGTTCAAAAAGTAAAGTTACTTTTAAAGTTTTGCGGGCTATGTAACCCGACATCTCCAAAGAAAAAAGCTGAAGTTCTAACATCTGTCATTTTGGCAGGGAAAAATTAAAAATGTTTTGTCAATTTTTATGTGTGGTTTGATGTCTTGACATAAACATGTGTAAGATGGCGTCAAAGAAGTAAGTTCGTTTAATAAAGCGGAAATATGCTGAAAATAATACAAGAAATATGTTTTCTTTCCTCCCAAATACGTAAACATTAACAAATGCAATAGCAAACAACTCAGTTTTTGCTTCTGAATGAAAATATCTTCGATGTTGACCCCACGAAATTTACAGCCAAATGAAAAATTAGCTGTCAAAGTAACAAAGTGACAGCTTATTTCATACAATAGATGCCAAGACATAAACGCTGACATAAATGGCTGACATGAAGAAATAAGCGGTCTCCATTGACAATATATTTTCTAAAATCTATTTAAGGACATCAGCTATTTTCTGTGGAGATGTCGGATAAGATCGAACTGCGATTTTTTATAAAAAAAAAATTAAATGTGCTATAATAAATTAAATTGTTGTAGTTATATATAAAGCGTGTGAATTCAACAAACATGCTTAAGCACCTTTTAAAACAGAGTTGAAAGTCTACCCAACTCGGATGTGCATGTTTGAGATAATCTTCAAATCAACTTATACATCGTTAAAAGTTAAATAAAATAATGAAAATGAAATCTTAAACAAGAAAGTGCTGTTTTTTATTTAGCATTTCAAATGTTTGCATATGAAAAAATTAGGACAACCATCAGAACTATTTCAATTATGTACATGCCAAGGCGAATTCTGCCTTGGAACATGCATACTGTGTTATGGCCGACAGTGCAACGGTGCTATCACTTGTACTCTCATTCCGTTGAGTTCACGTTTATGTCTCAGTGCATGAAAAAGCAAGACATTTACTTCATATTTTAGAAATAATTATTAATTGCATATTGTCCGAGGATATTTTCATTCACAGCTAAAAATTACGACTCCTACAAAATCAACAAAAAGAATCACGTTTCGCAAGTTCTGCCGATTATCTGTTAGCAGAGGTGATTTTATGTTTTTTACAGCTATTAAAAAGAATTATTATTCATTCTTAAACATCACTCTTAATTACCATTTTGAATTTGGATATAGATGACAGACCACTATAATCACTATGCATTACAGAAGTTTGACGGGAAGAAATCAATTCCAAACAATTAAACTTTCGGGGCTTTATAATTTTCAATTTACTGTTGAATCGCCCGATAGGAATTTGCAATCATGCTGAACCGAGTAAAATAATATTTCCAAGAGGTTTTTTAAACTATCTTAATTTGGTAATCAAGGGTTTTAGGTTTGCTTATTAAAAATCCAGTCAACAAATATTTTAAATTGTCGATCAAATATGGCGAATAAGTTAGCATCCGAAGAAACATATAAGAAAAAATATTGATTTTTATAGAATTTATATAGTTGTTTTAATAGTATATTTGTTTATATAGAAATTTCAATCAGACTAGAATTCGATCGAAATTGCGCAACAGTGTTCTGCAATCTTATCGAATTTTATTTATCTGAATCTTTTAGGTGTTAATCAGAATATAAGATATTCAACCCATTTTTGGAAAACTGATATATAAAAACAAATATTGTTCAAAAATAAAAATTTTTTAGTATTTTTCACGGTAAAAAAAAATCCGCACAACAACCGCTTCAAAAACAGAAAAATATTCCACAAAAACAGAACGACTGGTAGGTAAAAATAACTCAAAATATATGTATGTCACTACATATTATTCTTGCATATGTACTTTGTATGCATAGTACTTTGTATGTTAAATTAAAATTGTTTTAAGAATTCTTTGTTAAGTTTAGTTTTGTTAATATGTTCCCAAATATTATTTGCTAATTTTGTAAATTCTTTAATTTCTCTAATACTTGTACTAGACAAAATTATTCTAATATTTTGGGCAATTTCCGTAACCAAAGTTTTATAAGATTTTCTGGACTAAAATCTAAAATTAATTAAAATTCCTCTTCTTAATTTTAATGCTGGGTAGTCATCAAATTAGAACATCTTCCTATCATCCGCAAGCCAATGGCATGGTATAACGTTTTCATAAGCAATTGAAAGCTTCAATTATGGCTAGAAATGTAACCAGGAATTGATACGACGGATTACCTATTATTTTGCGATCGACCTTTAAAGAATATTTCAGCTACTCCAGCTGAAATGGTTTACAGTCAAAGCTTGCGATTACCCGGTGAACTTGTTGTGTCAATTACTGAAAATTCAACTTCGTCAGACGTTTTAAGTGGTTTGCGTCAAGGTTTGAAAAACTTTAAATCTAATATAGAACATCATAGAGATCCTTTTACTGGTATTTTTGTTCGAGAGGACCTACAAAATTGTAAATTTGTTTTAGTACGGGTTATGAATAAACATTTTCTTCAACAACAGTATGAAGGACCTTTCAGAGTTATTGAAAAAGACAAGAAATAATTTAAGATAGAAATTAATAATGAGATTAAAACTATTCCTTTTGATAAGTAGATTGAAACCAGCCACAATTGAATTAATATCAAATCCTAACACTAACAATCACACTAAGATCACTACACTAAACAAGAAAGGAGTTACGTTTAATTTATTTGACAATAATTCTTTGGAAGGGGAGTATTGTAGGGATCTTATTATTGTTGCATATGTACTTTGTATGCATAGTACTTTGTATGTTAAATTAAAAATGATTTAAGAATTCTTTGTTAAGTTTAGTTTTCAAAAAGAAAATTTTTGATGTTTTATTATTATTATTACAAAAGAATATTTCGTTTGTGAAAAAGAATTTTTCTCCTCTATTACATAAAAATAAAAACGAATTTTGGAAATAAAATAAATTTTTTAATTAACCCTCAGAGAACAACTCATCCACCACATAAAATATGAAATAATATTCTAAATTATAAATAAATGAAAATTTTAAGAGCAGTATAATAATCTCTGTTCTTTTCTAAAGCATAATAAAAAAAATTAAACTGGTTTCAGTGAATGACCGCACTGGGTTGGAAGCTGATTCCGGTTTTTTTGTTTTGTCATAAACACGATAAATTACAAAAGCTCTGAAATGTGCTTATATTAAAATTACGCTGTGTATTTCACAATGATATTATATTTTTTTTATAAAGCAAGTATTCTTGCAATGTACATATGTTTAAAATACGCGTTTAATTATATTTATATTACATGTAAATTCACGAAAAACAATTGCCTAAAAGTGCATTGACACTTACGTTAATGTATTGCAGAAGAAACGGGATAAAATACAGCTTATTTCAATTGATTTCGTGAGATATGTTTTTCACTAAGTGGGCGTCTTACGATTTGCCCAGAGCTCTTATGTTGCGGTTTAAACGCAGCGACCGTTTGACTAAAATGAGCCTGCAAGTGACCAGTGGTATAAATACAGAATCTGAAGCGCTTTAATTTTCAAATGATACATTTGTTTTTGATTGCGGATGTTGACGCGTTTACTAGCATACCAAACACGCTTTATCTCTATTATCTCTGCATATTATCAGTTTGTTTGATCATATTACGTTACCACTGCAATGTCGTCGATGTGGTGCAGAGGTGCCATATTATTAAGACAAGCACAACTCAAATTGCCCATTTCTTGACTTAAGTGGGAGTTTTTTTTCGTGAGCTTATATAGAACGATTTCAATATTAAAAATAAATTATTCTTATTTCTAAAAAGTTGGAGCTACTTATCCACAATTCACTGTTGACGTATGCAAAACATTCAGGGGCATTCAGGCGCCGTTCCTTTTCATGGCACGAGCAGTACCTTACGGTTTTCTTCATGTTTACGAACAAATAAACAGCAACTCTGATGCGATATTTGCACCATTAGGGCATGTTTACAAAAAACAAAGCAAAGACCTTGGGGTAAAGACAGACACCATCATGCAAAGCAGGCCTACAATACACAAACCGACTATCTTCCTGTTCTTACCGCGAAAGCAGTCGCGATATAAAATATAACCTTTTGGATTCTAAAAGCGCGATACTTCAGGACACTTAACAGTTATTTATATTGACGATTATGCACCAATGCCTGTTTGGCCCAAAAACGAAATAAATACAAAACAACAGACCTAGACTGAACTGAACGAAAATTGATACTCAAGATACGACAACGCCGAAACCGGGTTGTTTTCAAACCAAACCTGACAAGGTATGATGGAAAATCGTTTCAACAAATATCAACATTCCACCATGTCGGACAAGAGAAAGATGAAAAAAATACAGTTCTATTAATTTCGATCTCAATACAATTAAAAAAAGCAACCCTTGAAAGGAAAAAATCAAGATCAACATTATTATTAATGTAATCTTATTATTATTAATGTAATCTTATGCACGTACAGCTCGATTAATCGGGGCATTACTGGCGTACTTAGTTGTAAAATTATTCCCAAAATTCAGGTAGAAGTTCCAAAGAGAACGATGTGCAACGTTAAATAGAATCCTTTACAATAAGTAAGGACAACGACTCCAGTAATGATATTATGAGTAAAGGACAGGCATAGTACAGGCCTACGATTTGCTAACGACTTGAGACTTTTAAGCACGAGAAGCAGAACATGATGGTATGGAATCACTATAGTTCAGAGAGAGGAAAAATTTAAGGAAAAAGTTTGTTAGTCTAGGAATAAAAACAACATAAGTGCGACCTTATCAATGATACATAGAATAACTTGATTGTGTATTGTAGGAGATTTTAGAGGCATTCCGCCTAACGAAACCCAACATAGACAACGCCAAGGTCGTTAATCTCACTAACACACTGAAGGCCATAAGCAGATATACTCTACTTTAAAGGTAAAAAATTAAGTAATTAATAGTATGCTTTCAAATAGCACGTTTGACAAGTTCAGCGAGAGCCACGATATCTGTCTGATGCTTAAGGATGGGGTCGCTGAGATGATTTTTTAGTAATCAGCATAAAGTAAACATCTTGCCCATGAGAAGCAGCTTCTGATATCATTAATAAATATTGCAAATAAGAGTGATCACAAGACGTTACCTTGTAGGACTCCAGAAGAGGCAACAAAGGTGACATACCATCAAATGTCACAATACAGCACCTAATGCACAAATAGGATTTTATCCATTGCAGAAAAGCAAATTGAAAGCCAAGACAGGCTAATTTTTTTTTTATTAAGACGCTGTAAGCGACTCTGCCGTAGCTTTGCAAAAGTCCGTATAAATAAAGTCGACCAAGCGTGAAAGACTCAATGCAGTATTCACTGAATAGAGCTTAATTCGATACTGTAGATCTATTGATTTTAAAAGTTTAACCGTAAAACGCATCTTTAAAATGTTTCGAAATAGTCGAGAGTGTTGAAATAGGCTCATAATTCATTATGTCATATTTATTGCCACCTTTATAACATATATGAACGTTATGGAAGTAAGCTTCCACGCTTCAATGAAACTCTCCGGCGCATTGGCGCATTCCAGGGTACCGCTTCTTCTCTTTTACCGGCTTTGATTCTCGAGTTAAAGTTAACAACCTAAATATCAATAAAGTGGTTTACACAACGCATTTATTTAAAGTTTGTAATTTATTAATGAAACCGCAGTCTATAACTTATATTTTAACAATTTTTCGAAACTAAAACATGTTTATAAGAAAGCTGCACTTTGCATTCTTTTCTTCATAATTTTAGTTTGTTTTACTTGAGAGAGGGCATCGTTCTTGGAATGTGAAGCCGTAAATTTTTTGTTTTCTTGTATTTTGACGTCAAAGTCAGTTAATTTTACCAGAATTCATATTTTCATGTTTATTCAATAAATATTTACTTTCAAGTGCTTAGATATCGTCGTTGATTTCTAAAAAATGTTTATTACGCTCTTCCGCAATTTCTTTCATATACAGCTTCGCTTCTCGTTGAATTATTTATTTGAGGATTTTATGTTTTCCTAAAAATAATATTACTATTATTTTCCCCGAGGGAAATGGGTAGGAATTTTGAATTTTTGAAATCAGCTGTTTTGCTTGCTAACATTTCATTTTGGCATATTTGTGTGATTGCTAAAAATAACTTTTCAACAGTTTTATTTAAAAAGAAGAGAGTTTACGCCAAGTGTTTAGACCACCTCCCGTGCCTTGATCGCTTTTACATTTTGCTCCGCAATTTGACGCACATATTTCTTTTGGTCGGTCCACACCTACGAAATTTAAAGAAAATAAAGGGATAAATTAGAGCATAAACTACGCCTTCAATTATTTTTAACAACCTTTTTCCGCTCGGTTATAATTTTCACTGCCGAATTTAATTCGGCTTCAGTGTTCAGTTGTTCGCATAACAGTTGTTTGTAACAGCCAAAAATAATCGAGATAGATATAGACATATATGTATATATCAAAATGATCAGAATGAAAAGAGGAATCGATTTAGCTCTGACTGTCTGTCCGTCCGTCCGTCCGTGGTTACGATGGCTTGAGATTTCTTAATGAAACTTGGTGCATAGATTGCTCTTTGGCCAGGGTAGGTTGGTATTGAAAATGGTCAAGATCGATCAATAACCACGCATTCCTCCCATATAACAAAAGTTTTGTAAAATGCAAAATCTTCGTTTTTTTGTTATCCATTGGAACAAATTAATTAAAATTTGATGTTAAGAGCGGTTGTAAAAAAATAAACTGAACTTTTATGAAATTTCGAAAAATGACCGTCACCAAGCCCACTTATGATAAAATGGATGTATCTCAATAACGTTGCTAGGTATGGCTACTAAATTTGGTTAACTAATGGTTGGAGCCTTGTGGCGCAACGACCAACTTTAACAGCGGTAATCTCGTTTGAGTTTATTCTAGTTTATTTCAATTGCAAGGATGGTGATTTAAAATTATAACCCTGCCAACATTTTCTATCGCAAAAGTCACTTATAAGTGACTTCAAGAAGTTACAATTCAACGTCTGCGATACATTTTTTTCATCGTAGGAGTCACTTCCTTATTGAGAAGTTGTTCCCCGCGGACGTTACTTTCAGAAGTTACGTATTATTGCCTTGTGGAAGTTACGTATTAGTGACTTGTAGAAGTTAAAATTTTCGTTTTTAAATTTTTTATATTTATTTCAATTCAAAAATGTATTAGAAAAAAAATAAATAATTAATTCATGTGAATATTAGAAATAAGATTTTTTTAATTTTTCAGTTCATTAATTGTTTGTTTGTTTTTTTTGTACTCTGTCTCGGGCGTGAAGTATGTGCTGTTGACACACTTCAAAAACAATATCGCACTTTAGCACTGACCACAAACTGCAGAAGACACAAAAACAATGAACCAGATGTCAACAACTTCTTTTTCTATTCTGTTGTTTTCATCTAATTTCATTTTGCAGTCGCTGCGACTTCAACGTCGGTGATCGCGTTCATTGTTTATCTTTTGCATAACGGGACAACAATCTTTAATTTAACGTCTGGAAGTGACTTAAAAGTGACGCATTTGGCGTTTGACACGTGAACGTGACAACTATCTTTATTTTAACGTACGGAAGTGACTAAAGCGTGACGTATTTGGCGTTGGCGATAAAAGACACTTCCAAATGTTGGCAGGGAAGTAGTACAATAAATTCAATATATGTATATGTAATTTATACAGGTGAAATAATGACTTAACAGGCCATAAGTCCGTGTTAAGTAAGAAAAAAAGTTTGTGTCGGCGAATTTCGATTTTATTATTCAACAAAGTTGCCTACGAGGCGATACACCGATTACAGCGATCTTCCAACTTTTCAATACCATTTTAGTAGTACGATTTATCTTTTTCCTCAAAATAAGTCTCAGTGACTGCAATTACTTCATCATTGTAGCCAAATCTTTTTCCCCCGAGCATTATTTTGAGATCTAAGAAAAGGTAATAGTCACTGGGGGCCAAATTTGGAGACTACGGTGGGTGGGAAAGCAATTCGTAGCCCAAGTCATGCAATTTTGCCACTGCTCTGAATCATAAACACGTTGTTGTTTTTGTTCGAATGTGAGCTCGCGGGGAACCCACTTTGTAAAAAGCTTCCGCATGTGCAAATGTTCGTGTAAAATGGTAAACACACTGTCATCTGATATCTTTATAATTTTAGCTATCTCGTGCACTTTCAGTTTACGATTGGCCAAAACGATTTTGTGGACTTTTTTGTTTTCCGGTGTGCCTCATTTAGGCGTCGACTGCGCCCTGCATCACTTGTTCCCATACGACCACGTTTAAAATCGGCAATCCACTTCCCCACCATTTGTCTCGATGGAGCAGAGTCCGGATAACATTTATCAAGCCATGCTATGGTTTGCACTGTATTTTTTCCCATTAAAAAACAATGCTTTATTAACACACGAAATTGACTTTTTTTCGTTTTTTGAAAATAACAAAAGTTGCGTGACGTTCAATATGATAACTTGAGAACCAAATGTCCGATTGCTGTCAAATTTTGGCACGTATCATTCGAAAGATAGCTGATTCGAGATACATACGAGATTTTTTCATAGTGGCGACACAATAATGATAAATTAAAAGATTGCGACATTTCTACGTCATAGCGTACGGAATATGAGTATGAAGCGAAATGAAAATACCAACTTGGCGACGAAATCGTAAACAAACGCGCTCACACCAGTGTGCAATTGTGAAGCATTTATACAAGTGTTGTGTTTTGTGCATGTTTGATCAGAAACAGAGGTAATTAAGCGAATATACAGCTTTCGTTTAAGCACTTTAATATCAAAACAAGGTGAAAATGCAACGGTTTCATGTTGTCGTTACTACAATTTACTACTGTACACTTCGTTTATTAAAAAACCTTTAATTAATTGTTTCATAGTTTTGCACGCGAATGTGAATTTTCTGTTTCTTTTCCCTTTTGACTCAATATTCTGGTATGCTATGACGTCACACAGCTGTTAAGCCGAAACAAAATAGATAATGTGTCATTCTACGGACTTATTGAATGGCATGTTACCCCACGCCTCAACAAGAAAACGCCTGACAATCAGTTTGTCAGATAATTGTGGCAATCTGATTGCAAGGTTTTGTGAGTGGACAATTTAATATCATAACATAATCATATGTAAGATGGCGTTAGGCAAGTACGTTCGATGCATTAAAGCGAAAATATCTATTAAGTATTACAGAAACGTATTATAATAATTTACTAATTACTAATAGATAATCCAATAGGAAACAATTCATTATTTGCTTTAATATTATGATACCAATGATGAAGCCGCCACATGACAGTTAATTGCCATCAATATGTTTTTAATTGACTACTTAAAATATTTCAAAACATAAATTGCTAACATCTTTCAATTTACAGTCGCCACTGGCAATTTGCTTCAAAATTGCGATTGACGCAATCTTAAAATTGTGGGGTTCCTTTAGTCCCTGGTTCAAGTTGGTGTGATCATCCTACTCGCTCTGACACATTGCATTTACACATATCTTTTCCCACTCTCGCTCTAACATAGTTCTTTGCTAGCATTACCAGTTTTATTAGTTACCGGCTCTGCTTTAGTGCTAACCGCTCTTACTTGTTATCCTTTTAGTTAGCTTCTTGTTATCGGAAACAGTTTTATTTGTTATTCTTTTGTTACCTCTAACCCTTCTCTTTCTTACCTACTGGTTACCTTTAACCGTTGGCTAACGGTTACCTAACGTTTACTTTTAGTTCACAAAATTTTTTAAAACAAAAAAGAATTTTTTTTAAATTTAAGTATTTTATTTTACAATATTTATCAAATTGCAATATTTAAACTTATAGTAAATATTAATAATTTCTAAACTAACATTAATTAGTTCAAATATTTACATTTTCGTTTTATAGAATTTGTTTGTAACTTATATTTATTCTGCCTCGAGGAACGTCATCCTTCAACTTGAAAATGACTATATCCATCCTGTAAATCCATCCTAAAAATTAATATTTAAAAAAAAAGAACATGATCAGAAAGATAATTGACTGTTATTTCTAATAATATTCAATTTAATTTTCAATTGTTTAACAGTTTTTTATTTATATCTTTCTTACAACTACGTGAAATGCCGTGCATGTACTCTGCAGATGCAAAAAGAGTTTTTCGTTCGAAATTTTTATGAAAATTATTTATTAGATTTAAAAAAATAAAATGGACTGAAGAATAATTGATTATTCTTTCTAATAGCATTCATTTTTATTTGAAATTTTCGAAAATTTTCAAAATGATTATACTTGACTTACAACTATGTGAAATGCCGTATATGTACTGTGACATGCATTAAGGAAATTTTCAAAAGTTCGAAAATTTCATAAAAAATATTTATTAAATTTTAACAAATATAATGGACTAAAAGATGATTGATTATTCTTTCTAATAGAATCCATTTTTATTTGAAATTATCGTACATTTTCAAAAGTTTATACCTGACTTACAAGTAATTAGACAATTTTCGCATGTTAAAAATGTTCATACCAAATACTAATATTTTTAAAATAATTTACAATTTTTATTGAGCTCAAGGCCAGTTTATGGAAGATTTTTGTGAAAAAACAACAACAGTTTTTAATGGTAGAATAGTACTTTTTCGGAAATCACCACATTTCCTCATCAGACTTCTTTTTATTAAATTAATTAAATTTATTTTTCATAACCACTTCTACCAGGCTTTGAACCCGGGAGCTCGGAGTTGCAGAGCCAATACGCTACATATTGTGCTACGCTAGCCGAGTTGGCTGTTGTATTTATTTCATCTTCCTTAAACAAAACAACTACAAACAAGAGGAACTGATCTGCCGCTATTTATCTTTTTTGTGTGGTTGTTGTTTGTGTTTTATTTGCAAATTCTGCATTTAAGTTATTTACTTTATATTACAATGCATTTAAGGCGTGCTCATCCTTGCATATAAATGTTTGTTATTTTTCTGTTAGCCTAGTAAATGTTAATAATTTACAATTTTATTGAGCTCAAGGCCAGTTTATGGAAGATTTTTGTGAAAAAACAACAACAGTTTTTAATGGTAGAAGTTATAGTACTATTTCGGAAATCACCACATTTCCTCATCAGACTTCTTTTTATTAAATTAATTAAATTTATTTCTCATAACCACTTCTCCCAGGCTTTGAATCCGGGAGCTCGGAGTTGCAGAGCCAATACGGTACATATTGTGCTACGCTAGCCGGGTTGGATGTTGTGTTTATATCATTTTCCTTAAACAAACCAACTACAAACCAAAGCAACTTACTGCCGCTATTTAACTTGTTTGTGTGGTTGTTGTTTGTGTTTTATTTGCAAATTCTGTTGAAACTGCATTTAAGTCTGAATGGAAAGGAAGGGCAATTAGTTTTGAGTCAAACATTGATCCACGTACCTACCTTTAGTTTACGGCGAAAAAACCGTAGTAGTGTTTACATGTGTTCTGGAAAAGGTTATTTTTTGTAATTAATACCAATTTTCAATATACTTTTATTATACATATATACATATGGAGGATTATCTAAAACAAGTCCTATTATATTATCTTTTCCAACATGCGCACCCAAAGAAATTGTTAAATTTCAAGTAGAATGGCCATGTTGGACATTTGCATCTATGATTTGGAACTTGAATGGATTTGAACACTGATGCTTTTAGGCTTCCATTTAACAAATATTTTCACTACATTTTATTAGTTCTCAAATTAATTCACTATACTCACTTTTCCAATATTTTTGGCTGCATCTTCTACAGCAAGTTTTATGCCGCCTTGGGTGCGCATTTCCTGCAAATATGAACAAAATTAAGTAAGCGGAAATTTTTATGCAAACCTTTGAAATATCACAAGCGCTCTTTCACCACTGTAATTAAATAATAAAAAAACATCAACATTTAAATTTATAAAACCAAAAGCAAAACAACTTATGCCATCTTTGCCAATTTAATAATAAATTCCACATAAACATGGCAGTGCTGCGTATTCGATTGCTTTCCCTCTCTAACGCACGTTATTTCTGGGCTGTAAAATTCGGAATATCGCCGTTTCTTCTAACATTAGGAATCTAGCGAAATATCAAAATGCGAATGTGTTGGTAACAGCTGGAAAAGTTGTGTTGGTATTTCTGAAATGAATTCGCCTTGGTTACCTCAGTCTTGTAGGGAAAAGGCCGAATTCGTAACACATAAGGGCCGTGCACATACAACTTTTCTCGCTTTACTTGACAATTCGAAATTTAACAACAAAGCATGAGGCGCAGAAGGTTTGCTACATAAAACGGTTTGACAGATTTTGCGCTAGTAGTTTGTTTTGAATTGCGATTTGTGTTTATTCTGAGTATCTTATTTAATAAGAGAATAAGAAATGAGCTTTACTGATATAATTAAGCAAGTAGTAGTTATGCTACTAATATTTCAAATTCGCGAGTGTAATAAACTTTATTAAGACCGCGATGTAAAAGGTCTGCTTGCAGCATCTTTCGAAAAAATAAATAAAAAAAAACGTTAAGAAAACGGGGAGGGAGGTTAACAAAGATGTGTTTCATTTGCTATTAGAAAGGATTGACTAACGACAGCAGCAAAATGCTGATTGTTCATCACGCTTGCATAAGGCAAAAAGTAGATATTGCAATAATAAATTTAAATATGCTTTTAAGGGCAGGTATTAGTGCGTGATTGTAGTCAACACATCTTCTTTAAAATGGGCGTGTTTTATTAAACAGAACACTGTGAAGCTTAATCGCTTCAATTTATCTTTTCTCCATATTATTCTATCTATGTGAAGTACAATATAATATAATATGCAATATTAATAACAATAATAATTCATATTTTTCTTTTTTCGTTTTTTAAAAGTAAATATATTCGCAAAAATTATGAAATATTAGTCAATTTTCTAAATCGTGTGCATCTGCGCGCGGAAATAAGATGTAAATGTAAACAGTTGGTTGTCAAAGTGTAAAAAAGTTGAGAGTTCGCCAAGATTTCGCTTCGTTTTGCTTTGCTTTACTTTTCTCGCCTTGTATTTAGCAGCACTCATATAACATCAGGTTTTCAACTTGTCTAACTCTGAAGCAAGGCAAAGCTAAAGTCTTATGTGTACGGCCCAATATTGTCCTTGACAACAATAGTATTATCGTAAAATTTTTTTGAAATCGGACCATAACCACGTCCAACTTCTATGTAACGGAACAATTTGAGTAAAATTTTATATGTCCTGCGGTTTGAAACAAAGAAACTGGGTTTTAATGATATTTTGAAATATGACCGTGGCTCCGCCCATACAAAAATACATCGGGTACATAAAATTCGGTTTCGCCCGAATTTTGCCTTCCTTACTTGTTTCCCCTTATAAAATCCACGGGCAATCTCCGGCCTGGCCTCTATGAAACTTGTAAGCATTTCCATCTGCTGATTATTTGTCGTTGTGGACCTAAAAAAAAATAAACATTTCAAATCGAATAACTTACTTTTATGTAGCAGTTCCCTTCTTATACGATGGCGAAAGTTTTCCCAAAATAACTTGTAGAATTCTCTCCATTTTTGACATTTGTTATACCTACTTTCTTCCCCAAATACATTTCCCTTCTTTAGAAAATCGTTCGTTGTAGGGGGAAAGGGAAAAGAAAACAAATTCCCTGGAACTTTTTATTCATGACAGCAGGAAAATAGCAGGGGAGAAACTTTCCCGAGAGGTTCTATTCAGAATTGGGCTGATAATGAATGCTCGAAATTTTTTACATAGTTGTATCTGTAGGTCACCGATAGATATAAGAATGGTATGCGTGTAGAAATCAAACGTTATCTACTACGGTACGGCTACGAATGATTTATTTTCGATTTACAGCATTCTATCTTACTTAAAAGCTACATAGGAATATTCCAATACATTTCCAGTTAGAGTTACCAATAATTCAATATTAGCAGAAATCTTTATAATTATAGTAACGCTACCATACTACGCATATTAATTAGTAAGAATATAAAAGATATGCTGAGTGTACTGCCAAACTACCCCCCTCCGGAGTTTCAACCAACAGAAGATAGGAAAGCTGGTTTTAGTAAATCCATGGAATATTTAGCCAGTCGGCCATTCATGTTGATTACGAAAAATTTTTCGTGTATCTCTACGATTTCAAAAGGTCCTTTATATGGTGGTGATAGAGAAGTTCTAATCTGCTCATCTTTGACAAAAACATGTGTGCAAGTTCTAAGTTTTGGATGTACAAACACTTTCTTTTGTGTGTGTCAAGCCATCTCTACTGGTCGCAAATCTCTCATTGCCTTACGAAGACCTCGAAAGCACTCATCGTGCGTCTGATCGTTTTGGCTAGAGCCAAAAAACTCTCCTGGAAGCCGAAGGGTCGTGCAGTAAACAAGTTTACTAGGTGCTGCTCCTATGCCTTCCTTGAATGAACAGCGAAGTCCTTATAGAATTATTGGTAAAAACGTTGTCCAATCCTTAGCGCTGTGACAAAGGTGCCATGTGCGGTGCCATCTTTCAACAAGGCCGTTCGCCTGTGGATCATACGGTGTTGTTCGTAAGTGCTTAACGCCAAAAGATTTCATTAGTTGTCGGAAAACTGTATCGGGAAAGGTCCCACTATGTCTAGGTTCAAGTGCGCAAAACGTTGTGAGGGAGCCGTACGTCTTGACAATAGCGTGACGCAATTACGCTGAATTTTATTTTTCTGACAGTGGATGCAGGTTCGAGCAAACTCCCTGCTGTCACATTGGATACCTGGCCAAACAAACAGCTCGCTCATCAAACGCGCTGTTGCCTTACATCCATTGTGCGCCAGGTCGTGTATTGAATGCAAAGCGATAGATCTAAATCGTTTAGTGACGAATGGTCGTACGCGATTATGCGAAAAGTCACAAAAGGCTGACTTCGAGTTAGATAACAAAGCATACGGCTTCAATTAAAGAGAGTGTTACAAACTTTGCCTCTATGAAAAATTCTTTCAACTCTGCGTCAGTCTCTTGATCTGCTGCCAACTCCTCGTAGTTTATACTCTCAGTGGTGATGGACTGAATTCGCGATAATAAATCAGCAACATTTCTTTGCCCTCTATATACCTAATATCGGTCGTGATTTGTGCGATAAAATCAACGATCCATTGCTTTATATGAAGTTTGACGGAAAGAGAACGTTAGTGGTTTGTGGTCCGTGTAAATATGACACCTCCTACCTTCCAGCATATAGCGAAAATGTTTTACTGCCAAGTAAACGGCGGTTAGCTCTCGGTCGTACGTACTGTAATGAGTTCCGGTGGCGGAGAACCTTTGTGAAAAGAACTAATCGGTTGTATTTAATTTCTCGCGATTTGGTTTAAGACCGCTCCGGCGGCGTTATTTGAGGCATCTACCTAGAGCGACAATTTATAAAGCTGTACTCGGTTTCAGCGGACCACTTTAATTCGGTTTTATCGTTCTTTTTGTTTGATTTCGCCATCTTGAAATGCGCCCTTGGGTATAAATTGCGTTTTTTAAAAAACGTCTATAAAAGTTTAGCATAGCTAAAAATTTTTTCATTTCTTGGACCGTTCGCGGTTTTGGAAACAGCAACAACGCATCTACATGCTTTTGTAGGGGCCGGATCCCAGATTTGGTTATAGTGTGGCCAAGAAATTCGAGCTCTGGTACACCGAAAATTGACTTGGATGCGTTTATGGATAGGTTATTATCGCAGACGTTGGAGCACGATACGTAGATGCTTGCAATGTGCTTCGGGGTCCGGAGAGACGATCTAAATCGTCTAAATAAGCAAACACGAAATCGAAACCTCTAAGGACTTCATGAATCAGACGTTGAAACGTCGGTTCTGCATTTCTCAAACCAAAAGTCATATGAGTAAACTCATAAAGACCAAAAGGAATACAAATAGCAGTTTTTGGTATGTCTGATGGATCGATTTTGCCGAGGGTATTTCTGCCATGAAAAAGCTTCTCATTAAATACATCTGCCGTTCGGAGTCGGCACAAAACTTTAGGTCCCTCCATTTGTGGTATAATATAAAGACGCACACCACAAATGGTAGGAGAAGCTCGGCCAAACACTGAGCTATATAGTGTACGCGCCAAAATTATATATATGGATCGATTTTAACCTGATGAAATGTTTTGCGCAAATCAATTTTAGAAAAAATTTAAGTCCTTGTCAAAATCATCGAAAAATCTTGAAGGTAAGGCAAAGGGTAACGGTCGGGAACGGTAATTGCATTTAAAGCCCGGTAGTCTCCGCAAGGTATCCAAGATCCATCCGCCTTACGTACCAAGTGCAAGGGGCTTGATCAATTACTATTCGACGGCCTGCAAATGCCCGACTTCATCAGCGTTTCGAATTCTGCTTTGGCAGCGGTGAGTTTTTTAGGAGACAATCTACGAGAACGGGCAAAAACCGGATGCCCTTGTGTTTCTACACGGAGGGTGACAGCAGATGTGGTTTTACCCCAGGAACTGGTGGGCGAGTGATTGTTGTGAATTCTCCAACAATCTTGGAAAAATTAAATTTGCAGTCGTAAGACTTAATTGAAGGTAACAAGCTGTGGTCGATACTACAATTCGTTTTTGTAGCAGTTGAACGATCTAGTAAACATCGACGTTTGAGATCTACTAAGATATCGAAGTATGATAATAAGTCAGCTCCAATTATTGGATAACTGACACCTGCGATTATAAAATTCCATGTGAATTCTCGGTTGAGGTTCAAATCTAAACTGAGAAGAATTTATCCAAATACTTTTATAGGAGATCGGTTGGCCGCGAACAATTGTGTGTTAGTGAACTTTGCTTTGTTGATTTTGGTATTACAGATACGTCCGCCCCTGTATCAATCAAAAAGGTTAGGTTAGTTTTTCTGTCGTAAATTTTGAGGCGGGATATGCTACGTGTCTTTTGATGTATGTGAAGTGTTTTAGATTGTTCGCGCTCATCTAAAACACAACCTGCCGAGCGTCGAAAAGGGCACCTTCACTCCACGTGGAACCTGCCACGTGTCGCATTTTACTAAAAAAATCACTCGGCCTTTGGTCACCTAATAACATCTCTTGCAGTAGTATTTGCAGTCGTTTCGGCTGGCTGTCAGAAAAAACGTTGAATCAAACGTTGGTTCAATTAGAGGTACCATACCATAACGCCATAACCATAATCGTAGTCATAACTATAACCATATTTAAGCAATCGATTAGTTGTCCCATAACCATAAACGGCTGATATTTGCAACAAACTGAAAGTAAATAAAAATTTAGTAAAGTATGTCAAACGCGGACGCAAAATATAAATTAAAACTCACCAAAACCAAATAAACTGCACACGAAGAACAAGATAGGAAAGCTGGTTTTAGTAAATCCATGGAATATTTAGCCAGTCGGCCATTCATGTTGATTACGAAAAAATTTTCGTGTATCTCTACGATTTCAAAAGGTCCTTTATATGGTGGTGATAGAGAAGTTCTAATCTGCTCATCTTTGACAAAAACATGTGTGCAAGTTCTAAGTTTTGGATGTACAAACACTTTCTTTTGTGTGTGTCAAGCCATCTCTACTGGTCGCAAATCTCTCATTGCCTTACGAAGACCTCGAAAGCACTCATCGTGCGTCTGATCGTTTTGGCTAGAGCCAAAAAACTCTCCTGGAAGCCGAAGGGTTGTGCAGTAAACAAGTTTACTAGGTGCTGCTCCTATGCCTTCCTTGAATGAACAGCGAAGTCCTTATAGAATTATTGGTAAAAACGTTGTCCAATCCTTAGCGCTGTGACAAAGGTGCCATGTGCGGTGCCATCTTTCAACAAGGCCGTTCGCCTGTGGACCATACGGTGTTGTTCGTAAGTGCTTAACGCCAAAAGATTTCATTAGTTGTCGGAAAACTGTATCGGGAAAGGTCCCACTATGTCTAGGTTCAAGTGCGCAAAACGTTGTGAGGGAGCCGTACGTCTTGACAATAGCGTGACGCAATTACGCTGAATTTTATTTTTCTGACAGTGGATGCAGGTTCGAGCAAACTCCCTGCTGTCACATTGGATACCTGGCCAAACAAATAGCTCGCTCATCAAACGCGCTGTTGCCTTACATCCATTGTGCGCCAGGTCGTATATTGAATGCAAAGCGATAGATCTAAATCGTTTAGTGACGAATGGTCGTACGCGATTATGCGAAAAGTCACAAAAGACTGACTTAGAGTTAGATACAAACTTTGCCTCTATGAAAAATTCTTTCAACTCTGCGTCAGTCTCTTGATCTGCTGCCAACTCCTCGTAGTTTATACTCTCAGTGGTGATGGACTGAATTCGCGATAATAAATCAGCAACATTTCTTTGCCCTCTGTATACCTAATATCGGTCGTGATTTGTGCGATAAAATCAACGATCCATTGCTTTATATGAAGTTTGACGGAAAGCGAACGTTAGTGGTTTGTGGTCCGTGTAAATATGACACCTCCTACCTTCCAGCATATAGCGAAAATGTTTTACTGCCAAGTAAACGGCGGTTAGCTCTCGGTCGTACGTACTGTAATGAGTTCCGGTGGCGGAGAACCTTTGTGAAAAGAACTAATCGGTTGTATTTAATTTCCCGCGATTTGGTTTAAGACCGCTCCGGCGGCGTTATTTGAGGCATCTACCTAGAGCGACAATTTATAAAGCTGTACTCGGTTTCAGCGGTCCACTTTAATTCGGTTTTATCGTTCTTTTTGTTTGATTTCGCCATCTTGAAATGCGCCCTTGGGTATAAATTGCGTTTTTTAAAAAACGTCTATAAAAGTTTAGCATAGCTAAAAATTTTTTCATTTCTTGGACCGTTCGCGGTTTTGGAAACAGCAACAACGCATCTACATGCTTTTGTAGGGGCCGGATCCCAGATTTGGTTATAGTGTGGCCAAGAAATTCGAGCTCTGGTACACCGAAAATTGACTTGGATGCGTTTATGGATAGGTTATTATCGCAGACGTTGGAGCACGATACGTAGATGCTTGCAATGTGCTTCGGGGTCCGGAGAGACGATAACGATGTCGTCTAAATAAGCAAACACGAAATCGAAACCTCTAAGGACTTCATGAATCAGACGTTGAAACGTCGGTTCTGCATTTCTCAAACCAAAAGTCATATGAGTAAACTCATAAAGACCAAAAGGAATACAAATAGCAGTTTTTGGTATGTCTGATGGATCGATTTTGCCGAGGGTATTTCTGCCATGAAAAAGCTTCTCATTAAATACATCTGCCGTTCGGAGTCGGCACAAAACTGTAGGTCCCTCCATTTGTGGTATAATATAAAGACGCACACCACAAATGGTAGGAGAAGCTCGGCCAAACACTGAGCTATATAGTGTACGCGCCAAAATTATATATATGGATCGATTTTAACCTGATGAAATGTTTTGCGCAAATCAATTTTAGAAAAAATGTAAGTCCTTGTCAAAATCATCGAAAAATCTTGAAGGTAAGGCAAAGGGTAACGGTCGGGAACGGTAATTGCATTTAAAGCCCGGTAGTCTCCGCAAGGTACCCAAGATCCATCCGCCTTACGTACCAAGTGCAAGGGGCTTGATCAATTACTATTCGAGGGCCTGCAAATGCCCGACTTCATCAGCGTTTCGAATTCTGCTTTGGCAGCGGTGAGTTTTTTAGGAGACAATCCACGAGAACGGGCAAAAACCGGATGCCCTTGTGTTTCTACACGGAGGGTGACAGCAGATGTGGTTTTACCCCAGGAACTGGTGGGCGAGTGATTGTTGTGAATTCTCCAACAATATTGGAAAAATTAAATTTGCAGTCGTAAGACTTAATTGAAGGTAACAAGCTGTGGTCGATACTACAATTCGTTTTTGTAGCAGTTGAACGATCTAGTAAACATCGACGTTTGAGATCTACTAAGATATCGAAGTATGATAATAAGTCAGCTCCAATTATTGGATAACTGACACCTGCGATTATAAAATTCCATGTGAATTCTCGGTTGAGGTTCAAATCTAAACTGAGAAGAATTTATCCAAATACTTTTATAGGAGATCGGTTGGCCGCGAACAATTGTGTGTTAGTGAACTTTGCTCTGGCAGATTTTGTTGATTTTGGTATTACAGATACGTCCGCCCCTGTATCAATCAAAAAGGTTAGGTTAGTTTTTCTGTCGTACATTTTGAGGCGGGATATGCTACGTGTCTTTTGATGTATGTGAAGTGTTTTAGATTGTTCGCGCTCATCTAAAACACAACCTGCCGAGCGTCCCTATTTTAGATCTACTGCATTCGTGACCTTTGCTTTTGTTGCGCAAACAAGCATGGTTCCCTACATTTCATCGCCTGCCTACCAAACTTATTATGGTACCAACAAATATTTGAAGTATTTGAGCTTACACGGGTTGATGAGCGACTTTTCTCGAAACTTTTGTTTATTTGTTGTACTTCAGAAGAATGTTGTGCTATATCATTGCGGATACTGATAATCTCTGAGCTTGAGGTAACGGTGCTTACCTGCGGGCTTTGCAAAATGTTTGCATCTACTATTGCGTCGGCAACTCGTAGCAATCACCGCAGGTTGCACAGTCAGAGGCAGACGGCTGATCCATAAATCGAAAAGGGCCCCTTCACTCCACGTGGAACCTGCCACGTGTCGCATTTTACTAAAAAAATCACTCGGCTTTTGGTCACCTAATGACATCTCTTGCAGTAGTATTTGCAGTCGTTTCGGCTGGCTGTCAGAAAAAACGTTGAATCAAACGTTGGTTCAATTAGAGGTACCATACCATAACGCCATAACCATAATCGTAGTCATAACCATAACCATATTTAAGCAATCGATTAGTTGTCCCATAACCATAAACGGCTGATATTTGCAACAAACTGAAAGTAAATAAAAATTTAGTAAAGTATGTCAAACGCGGACGCAAAATATAAATTAAAACTCACCAAAACCAAATAAACTGCACACGAAGAACAAAAATATTACAATAAACAAGGCGAATCAGCAATCAGCTGTTTATGGTTACGGCAAAAACCAAAATTCAGTTGGTCGCTATGGTTATGGTTATGGCGTTATGGTATGGCACCACTAATAGATTACAGTGTAACCCATAAGGTTGGTTGGATCAGCTGTTTTCTATGGTTATGGTTATAGCACCTCAAGTTGAACCTTTAAGGTATTCGTATTTATATGAAGTGGCTTCGATAACACAGGTCCGCAATGCTGTCTGGATATTTCCAACTGATTTCTATGTATTTAGTTGTTCTGAAAAGTAAAAAAATACTCGAAAAATTCCAGAACGTAAGGTTATTTTAAAAAGCGCTAAATTTTATAACTTGGGGCATTAATATTAAGTATAATTTTGTTTTAATTACTGTTTTTAAATGTTTACCAAACTATGGTTAATTTCTAAATAAGAAACACCCTGTGTGAGCTGCATTAACAAACATAAACTTGTTGGAACTTGAACGTGCGCGCTCCGATAGTGTAGAAAGTGGCGCGGTACTATTACGTGTTAACTCGTCATTGTTTTGTATATCTTGGTTCAGTATAGTGCAATGTCGTCTGTGCGGAAGTGTGTGAACTCGTCTGACAGTTTCTGTTATATTTGTGGCGAATATATGATATTAAAGCAGCAAGTTAATATTACGGACTTTGTAAAAAAAGTATACTCCGCGTATTTTGGCTTAAAACTTGGAGATCAGGATAAAGTTTGGGCACCACATAACGATGTGTTGAAGAACTTCGAAATTGGTTCAAGGGAAAGAAAAAAACTTTCCGATATGCGATTCCTATGGTATGGCGCGAGCAAGAGAACCATAGTGATGATTGTTACTTTTGTTTGTGTAATGTGAAAGGGTATAATTCAAAACGGAAGCAGTCAATTTCATCAGCTACTCGTCCCATCCCTCATGGGACCGAAATACCAGTGCCCAAGGTCCCTGCTACCTTGGAAGAGATTCAAAGTTTTGACGAATATAGTGCTGTACATGAACCCGATGACATGTCAAGCTTCGAATTTGAAGATGACAACAGTCCAAAATTATTTTTCCAGGGCGAGCTAAATGATTTGGTAAGAGACTTGAATCTTCCCAAAAACGCTGCTGAGTTGCTTGGATCAAGGCTCAAAAGCAGGAACTTACTTTTGCCGGAAGTGTCTGCCTCCTGGTTTAGATATCGGGAGAAGCAGTTCACTTCCTATTAAATGTACCAAAAGGAGTCTCACTGAGAAAAAGAAATGTGTTTTATTTTACATAAATAAATTAGTTTTGTTACGCAATTATAAATTTAAACAATTTTTTTTTAATCTTTTATATTTTATTTTAAGATGATAACACCTACAATGTCAGAAAACGTGACGTTCTATGACAAAATTAAAGTTATTTTCGGATTCAGCACACCCAAAAACATAAGGATTACACAAAACAGCTGTCAATTATTTTTTTTTTTGCAGACTTGTGTTAACTTTCGTAAGGTAAGCAACCTGCTTGGAGGAATACTCGCTAAAACAATGGAGTATTTACGGCTATCCCCTGAAACGCCCGAGGCATCAAACCAAAACTCCAGTGAATAGAAAAATTCTTCTATATCGTTGCGATTGGTATCCTTGGAGTAGAAATTGCCGCTAGGTCACTCCGCATCTCCTCAAGGTCAGATTCCTCTGTAGACATTTTAAAATTACCCAATTCGTCGAGGTCACCAATGTAGAAATCAAACGTTATCTGCTACGGTACGGCTACGAATGATTTATTTTCTCTTCACAGCATTTTATCTTACTTAAAAGCTACATAGGAATATTCCAATACATTTCCAGTTAGAGTTACCAATAATTCAATATTAGCATAAATCTTTATAATTATAGTAACGCAAATTAATAAGTAAGAATATAAAATATATGCTGAGTGTGCTGCCACTGCTACGCATAAAAATCATAAATTTTTTATTTAAGTTCAAAACTTTAATCTATATATATATAAAGAAGTGTACGGTTGGTTGTGATCGCATCATTTGAAAACGGCTCGACCGAATGAACCCAAATTTTTGTGGTAGCTTAGGGGATGTTGGTAGATGGTTTTTCTGAAATCCGTCGAACCGTTCCCGAGTTATGGCATTTTTCCTGAATGTCCCTTTTGTCTATATAAAATACACAGTTATCGATATTAAATTTCATTTTCACACTTGACCCTTGATACTTTACACTTGCCACTTTTGAATTTGTCAAGATGACACATGTCAGAAGACACTTTATAATGTGCTTTCTTTTTCATTTGGATTCCGACGTAGACAGACATACATTTTTCCGAAGTGAATTCTTTTGGATAATTTTATTACTTATTGGTTAGTATTTACCAATTAAAAAAGTGATGTTGTTGTTTTTAAATTGATTTTAAAGCGTGCACATTAAAAAAAGTGTTTTGATTTATTTTCAATTCTATAGAATTTCAACTCATTTTGACAAGTGCATTGTGTTGTGTTTATTGTGTATTCATCAAATTCATTGTAAGTAAAAAAAACACGTGTTTTTGTTATTGTTGTTTTCGTCATACGATTCAAAACAGCAATGTGCAATGGAAAATATTGATTTCAATTTTTTTCCATTTCTATTTGTTGTTGTTGTGAGTAGTGTGTGTTTTTTAAATATGTAAAACATGGATGACTTGCCGCAAAGAATTAAGATGTCTATCAACATAATATAATAATAATAATTTTGGCGCGTACACTATATAGCTGTGTTTGGTCGAGCTTCTCCTACCATTTGTGGTGTGCGTCTTTATATTATATTACAAATGGAGGGACCTACAGTTTTGTGCCTGCTCCGAACAGCAGGTGTATTTAATGAGAAGCTTTTTCACGGCAGAAATACCCTCGGAGGTTTGCCATTGCCTGCCGTGGGGTGACCGCTATTAGAAAAAACTTTTTCTATTAAGATTTTGCTTGCCCTGACTGAGATTCGAACCTCGAATTCACCGGCATATTAAGTTAGAGCATGCACTACTCGACCATAGCGGCCACCTTATCAACTTAATAGTGTTATTTAATCCAGCATTCAAAGTGAGGAAATTACCGTTGTGGGAGCAGATGAAGTAGATAAAGTGTGCCAATTATCCTCTTTCGGAATATTAATCATCCAAAACTCGGCAACGGCACGCGACTTGCAGTTAAGAAACGATTTCAAGGGGTGTTTTAATGGTGAATATGTTCTCATTCCTCGAATACCCATGATTCCGACCGATACACCATTTTAATTTAAAAGATCGCAATTCCCAATTCGATTGGCGTTTGCAATCACAATCAATAAAGCTTAAGTTCAATCTTTAGAATTGTGTGGTTTAGATATAGATCTGGATTGCTTTTCACATGGCCAACTGTATGTTGCGTGTTCCCGAGTCGGCGAACCAGATAGTCTTTATACCTACGCTGACACTGGAAGAAAAATATTGTACATCCACAAGTATTGCAAAATTAAACTTATATGAAATGTATTATATGTTTTGTTTCTCTTTTCTGAACCATTCAATCGCAATGTGCCACAACGAAGCGTGGCAGGGTACAGCTAGTTTTTTATATTTTAAAAACTTTTGTGACAAGTTTGAAACTTAGGTTTATACGGTTTTTATCTAATTTCATTTTATGAAATATATTTTTTTAAATTATACGAGTAGATATACATATGTGGGTGTCGTACAAGATTGATCTTGAAGAGATTGCGCCGACAGCTAACAAAATTTGTTTACGATCTGCGCATGTACGTCACACCATCAATAACGTATTCTCATTTCGTTTGGAGAATTGCTTTATAGGTTCGAATAATATAATAAAATCGCGTTGCACTTCACAAAAAACTTTAATTAAACCTTTAAAATTATAGAACACCAAATATTCACTTCACTTGTTTCGCAATATTAAAGAAACTTTGATGATGTGACGTCATTACGAACAGCTGATTGTCAATATCGTAATGTAATGTCTGTTACCTTGTTACCTTGTTAGACCTGCACATGGCGTAATCTCTTATTCATCAATATTGGGTGTTGTATAACCCTGATATGCAATATATTGTGTTTTAAAAGTGAAATATTAATTATTTGATTACATCTTTTAAACCATTGTATTTAAACCGTAAGAGCGCGATGATGTTGTTGTATGCGGATGATTTTGACATCGTTGGCCTTAACAAAAGTCAGTGCAGCATTTTCCAGTCTCGAGAAGGAAGAAAAAAAACGTTTGTCTTGCAGTGAACGAGGACAAAACAAAGTACCTTGTGGCAACACACAAAAAATCGTATCGTATTGGGACTCACGTCACTGTTGGCAGTTACAACTTTGATGTAGTCAAGGATTAACACCACCAACCTTGAAATTAAGCGAAGAATAGCATTTGCCTACAGGTACTACTGCGGTGAAAAAATCCTTCGAACCGGCACCTATGGGTAAGCAACGACGGCAAAGGCGCTTTCGAACAACTTGCAAGGACCAAGTGCAGAATTGCCTGTCTTCACTTTGTGTGAATAATTGGCGTAACTTGGCAAAAATGTTCCTTTGTGAAGCTTTCTGATTTCGGCCCAACTGGTAGCGACATAAAAGAAGGAATCTTAGGCAACGTGTATTATTATAACCTCATTTGATCGGGATGATCTGAGTATATTGGGGGTTAGAATTTATATAATGAGATTGTTAAATATTTTTAGTATATATGTATGTGTAGTCTTTTCCCGAAATAAAAAATTATTTATTATAGTTGGGTACTAAGGTAAAATAATTATTTAATATGCGCAGGCGCAATGAATCTTCGCTTGAAGGTGGTCTTTACAAACTTGTGTCGTCTGACCTTCCCTACAAGACACGACTAGCCGAAACTACGATTTACGTAGTTATTTCGGGCATTTAAACCGTGATATCACTGTTAGTATACACACTAAATAGCATGAGTTACAAAGAGATGAAATGTGGGAGCTTCGGGTAGAATTGTCAACCCGGCGTTAAGAATCTCATAGAAACTTTACCTGACACTTCTTCCCTCTCACCATCTAACTCTTCGATGTGCTCCAAAAGCTTCTGCAGCTGTGGGGTACCCTGCATCCGCATCTCCAGCCCAGTCAATGTCCTGAATTGTAAGAACTTGGTGCTACGCGGCGGAACGCTATTAGTATACTGCTGGACGCGATTGACATGCGTGTACCGATTCCCGGCAGCTTCACGACTTAGTTTTGCATGTTGCTGTTTTTTTATTTTTCATTTAAAGGCCAATAAAAACTTAACAAATACATTTTTATTAAGGTTAAATTAAATTGACTCCGAAGTTAAATATATATAAATTTTTCAAATATAACCTTTAAAGATATACCTCTTACTTACATACTTAATGGCGCGTCAACCGCCTAAACGATTTTGGCCGCGGTCAACAGAGAACGGCAACTTTCCGTAGCTCTTACTAACTGGCGCCAATTGGAAATTCCAAGTATAGCCAGGTATTTTTACACTTGGTCCTTCTTGGAGCTGGAGCTATTTCATCCACTCGAATGACGTGGTCCAGCCAGCGGAGTCGCTGCTTCTTAATCCGCTGCACTATGTATACGTCCTTGTAAAGCTCGTACAGCTCATCGTTCCATCGTACGCGATATTCACCGTCGCAAAGCCTCAAAGGTTCATACATCTTTCGGATGATCTTTCTCTCGAACACTCCAAGAGCCCTTTCATCTGATCGTCATCGTCAATGCTTCTGCGCCATATAATACGACGGGCATGATGAGCGACTTATAGAGTACTTTACTGCGCAATTGCCTACTCAGTCCGAAGTAGCACTTATTGGCAATAGAGATTCTCAGTGGGATTTCAAGGCTGAAGTTGTTATTGGTGTTAATGCTGGTTCCTACGTAGTTCTCTACTTTTTCCAATTTGATACTGTCAACAGTGATGTGAGTGCCCAGCCGTGAATGTGCTGCCTCGTTCACCTCCAGAACCATTCGCCTTGCTTCTTAATCTAGTTTTGAGAAGGTAGAACTGCGTGTTAAGGGCGATGGTGTCAATGTCGTCGGTGTACGCTAGCAGCTGCACTTCTTATAAAATATGGTGCGAGAATCTTCTCTAGCATCAGATTGAAGAAGTCGCACGACAAAAAATCTCTCTGTCTGAAATCTCGTTTGATATCAAACGGTTCGGAAAGGTCCTTCCCAATTATGACAGAGCTGTTAGTGTGGCTCAACGTCATTTTACATGGGCGTATAAGATTTGCGGGGATACCAAATGCAGACATTGCGGCGTATAGACAACTTCTTCTCGTGCTTTCGAAATCGACAAAAAGATAGTGTGAGTCGATTCTTCTTTCTTGAGTCTTTTCTTAGATCTGGCGTACTGTGAATATCTGGTCGATGGTAGATTTACCAAGTCTAAAGCCACACTGATAAGGTCCAATCAGTTTATTGACGGTGGGAGTAAGTCTTTCACATAATACGCTCGACAGAACCTTATACGCGGTATTAAGACTAATCCCGCTATAATTGGATCAAACCACAGGATCACCCGTATAGTGGATTCGGCAGAGAAAACTTTAATTCCAATCAGCGGGCATGCGTTCTTCCGACCATATTTTAGAAATAAGCTCGTGCGTGCACTTAATTAGCTGCTCTCCGCCCTACTTAAATAACTCAGCTGCCAACCCATCAGCCCCAGAGCTTTAATGTTCATGAGCCGTGTTATCGCTTTCCGCATTTCATGAAAGTCGGGTGACGGTTCATCGAGTTCATCATCATTGATTGGGAATTCGGGTTCATCATCTTCTTCAAAGTGGTTGCAGCTGCTACTATTAAGCAGTGTGGACAAGTGTTCCCTTCATAACTTCAGTATGTTGTGGACATCGGTCACCAGGAATTCGCGCCGGTCTTGAAACCTTCTGTTAGCCGTCGTACTTTCGGAAAAAAATTTCGGCCGATTTTTCTGTCGGCCAGCATCTCAAGCTCTTTTTCTCACGAAAAATGCGTCTTGCTTCCTTCTTCAACTCACGATAACGCTCCCGTACATCTCGCGTTGCGACCAATCGCAGTGTGGCCCTGTAGGCAGCGTCTTGACGTTTTTTTTTTTTCCCGCCCAACCGACGCAAGGGGCTCATCCGCATGACACCGATTTAAAAAAAAAAATTTTTTTGTATGCCCAGTCATGAAAGGCAGGAGTTTGTTGGGTGTCGAAACTGTAAAACTGTTTAGCTACAGAATAAATGTTCATCAGCTGATTTTAAATTTAAATTATTTTGGATAGTTAAAAAATGTTTTAAAGCGTAATTGTGTATGTAATCCATCATCTATTGAGAGTACAAAGTATAGTATTCTTTATGTAAAAAAGTGAGTCAGAAATATCAAAGGAACCGGAGTGACACGACATTCCTCGTCATACTAGTTGTTTTTTCGGGCCCGCTGAAATCCAATGTTGAGGAATACAAAAGCCTCAGCTATTTAGAGTCGTACTAGTCAAAGTGATGCAACAACCCAAGCATATACATTCATATGTACATATAAAAATTTAGAAACTACAACTCCCATTTTTACGCACTCGCACTAATATATTGTAATTATGGAAAGAAAAAGTATATAGCGATGTTGAGTTACACGCGCTTCACAATATTTGTTTTGCTATTCCACCGCAGCAGTGGGTATTCGTTTTTCCACAGCAACCGAACTGCAAGCTGATCGCTTGCTATTGCCTGTGTTGTCGTAATTTTGGGAAAACTTTAGTTTAGGGGGGGATAGAGGGGGACCTCCTGATTACAAATATATAGCTGCCGGAGCCTTATAGTTTATAAAATGCACACTATTATATTGGTTATTTCACTGAAAATTACACTATAAACACTTATCTACCGTTTGTAAAATACCAAAATTTTGATTTATTTAGGGAATCGCCTATTCTCAAAGTTTGTGACATAATCATTACTATTATACTTACCGCCACTAGATGTATGTATGTATGTATGTATGTATGTATATCTATAAGTAAATGGTGGTGTCACTAAAATAATAACAAAATAACTATAAAATTTCATATTTTTTCTTTTTTTGAATTGTTTCTTTTTCATTTATTTCTTTTTGCAGATTAATATAAGTATATATGTTAACACTTTTTATTTCAAGTTCCTTAGCATAATAAAATCATTCGCCTGAACGGTTCACCACATATTTATGCGCCTTTTTAACTTAAATTACTTTTGTATTTATATTTTATGGTAGCTTATACCATTCGAATACTAAAACACAGAGCCACAACAAATCCCGGTCTATTTCAAACTATTTGGGTTTTGTCAATGCCTTTTAATCTATAAAACTAATGTCATAGCGGTATTAATTGCATTTATGCATCTGAACGTTATTGGAGTTGTGACTGCTCTGGATTTAGTGTGCGTTATTTTAATTTAGACATTGTAATTTATAATAAAAAAAGGATATTTATAATATGCAAATGTGGTATATATTGGAAGGACGTGTTAATATTTATTGCTAAGTTTAATATGATGTGCGATGAAATAAACCTGCGAAACAGTTGAATTCTTTATACTTTTAATACCCTCATGACAATAATAAATAAGTTGTATTTGTTGTATAAAGCATATGAATAATATGCATTACATCTGATATTTGTTGGGATTTAATACTTCATGTTTTCTGTGCAAGCTTGCTAAAGCAGGGTATGTTTCAATAGTGAGGTAAATTTTTAACTTATATCGTAAGGAACCTGCAAAAGCTTTTGATAAAAAAGTTGGCAAAGCGTCAAACATGCAAAACACACAAGTTCATTGTTATTGCTAACATACAATGCAAGATGCACTGTTTTAGTGTACATAATATTTAAAAAAATTTTGAAAGAGCTTAGTGAAAATAAATAAACGAAGGAACTTTGTAAAAGACCGGTGAATAAAATAACCGATAATCGAAATCACTTCGAACAAAGTAACTGTCGACCTTTGTAAAATCTTTTTTAAAAAGCAAAATATGGCAATATATCAGATTAAAAGTACGATCGACGCCAATAAATTTTTATTTCATATTACGCTTTGGCTATAACGAAACATAGCTTAAACTTTAATTCTTGCAATTTAAGGAGGCGATTAGAGAAAAGGTCCTTTTAATTTAGACGAGTTATGGTCGATTGTAGAAGTTGCAAGGAATATCAATTCAACTAGGAAGTGTGAGAAATAAAACATTTATTGTATATGCGCTATCTAGTTTTTAATTAAAGTAATAATCATTACACTTAATATTAATATATACAAGTGTTTGATTTGAACTAACATTGTTGTAATTAATACTTTAACTCGATTTAATTTCACGTACAAGTTAATCTTGAAATTTAACACTCTTTTTCATTCAATAATTGCATTTATTTCCTAACCTTCATTAATTATATAATATTGGACAATAATAATAAATTAACTAAACTTATAAATACTACTTGAATGCAAGAAGTTCTGTTTCATCGCACACCATTTTATATTTACATGGCAAGGCTAAAAATGTGATTTTAATCAAAACTTTTTGTTGTAACTAGGTTTACTCAAATTCTACCATATGAAACGTATTTTTAATCTGGATTTAAACATATTTCGAGCATAAACTAAAAATATTTGAATAACTGTAAATTATAAAAAATAAGTAATAAAATTCCATTAGACATCTATAGCATCTACATATAGGCCATATGTAGGTTAAGCAGAAGCAGATTTATTGTTCACTCAGTTTGTTCTCCTTACAAAAATACATTTATTTAGAGTTGAGAATGATGGATCATATTTAGACATAATGGTGTCTGCAAAAATAAATATTTTTTAATGAATTCGTAAAGAATTTTTGTTGAAGCTCCGTAAATATGTGATGTATAATAATAATGACTTGATCACACACATACGAGTATTGTTATTAAACTGAATGTTTTTCTCTTACCGTTTTAATTTACAATTTCGACAAGCTCCTTCACTACGTTATCTGTAGTTCAAGTCTCATACCCCAATTATATCGATTAAAGTCAAGTGTTTTTAGATATATACATATGTTAGATTGTTTACAGCTGTAAAAAATATAAATGATACAAAAATATACACACTTAATTAAAACTTTTTATATACATATGTTATGCACTTTTGATTGTCTTAATAAATTAAATTATACATAATTATAAGTTTATTTAAATTATATATAGATTTTTAATGAGCTCAAGGCCGGAAAAATAAAACAATTGAATAATATGTAAATTATTTTATTTATTCGTCAATATTTCGACTTCAGTCTGAAGTCATCATCAGGACTGCAAAAAACAACAGAAGGCCTTCGCTATGTACAAACTAAAACAATAATGAACACAACTTACACTATCGGCTGCGCCTGGTAGACTGACATGTGATATGCAAAAAACTTAATTTATAGTATACATACTATACTCAACAAAAATTGAAGATGAGCGAAACATAAACCAAAAATGTAAACAATAAAAGAACAGTAATTGTATACAAAAATATGTAGGAACAACAACACGTGAAAATGTAAACAAGTTAAAATACAGTAATTGTAAACAAAAAATTATTTTAGGAACAACAACACGTGAGAATGTAAATCAATACAGTACAGTAATTGTAAACAAAAATAAACAAACAACAAGGCACGGGACGATTTTGGAATCGGAACAGCTGTTGGACTATGTCCTCATATGCCTTGAATATTTGCTGTTTCTTAATATTAAGTTGCGGTAGACATGTGCACAATTGTCGGTGTCCGTTTTAAAATTCATCCTCATATTAGGGGTGTTCACAATGTGCAGCTTTTCCAATGTGAATCTTTTGTAGTAATTTTTCTCCTCCTCTAAAATAATGACGCTTTCAAAATTCGGATAATGTCCAGTATCTTTACAATGTGTTGTTAATGCTGTTTTGTTATCAGAAGAGTTGTGCCTTAATTTAATATTCGATTTGTGAGCGGATATCCTTGTCTTTAATTTTGATTTCGTTGTCCCAACATATACTTTCTCGCATAAGAGGGACCCGTCGCCATTACATGGAATCCTATAAACCACATTCGATTTTTCCTGTCTCGGGATTTTATCTTTCATATTGCTGAAAATATTTCTCAAAGTATTGTCGTACTTAAAGGCTAATTGGTATTTTTCTTTATCGTACAGATTGGAATATTTGATTCTCTCCGATAACCCTGGAACATACATCTTATCTGGTGGCACATGTCTTTCGTTTTTTATGTTACGTATGTCATATTTGCCAATGAGGCTATTTATTAATTTTTTTGGGAAATCGTTGTCTGTCAGGGTCTTCTTAATGATACAAATATTTTTGCTGTGGTACAATTTATCACTAATGGAGAGAACCCGCTTTATAAAGTTTTGGGCTGTGTTTATAATTATTTTTCTCTCATGTTTTGAGTAGAAGTTTATGAGTCTCCCTGATGTATCAGCGTCATTATTTTAGAGGAGAAAAATTACTACAAAAGATTCACATTGGAAAAGCTGCACATTGTGAACACCCCTAATATGAGGATGAATTTTAAAACGGACACCGACAATTGTGCACATGTCTACCGCAACTTAATATTAAGAAACAGCAAATATTCAAGGCATATGAGGACATAGTCCAACAGCTGTTCCGATTCTAAAAGCGTCCCTTGCCTTGTTGTTTGTTTATTTTTGTTTACAATTACTGTACTGTATTCATTTACATTCTCACGTGTTGTTGTTCCTAAAATAATTTTTTGTTTACAATTACTGTTTTTTAACTTGTTTACATTTTCACGTGTTGTTGTTCCTACATATTTTTGTATACAATTACTGTTCTTTTATTGTTTACATTTTTGGTTTATGTTTCGCTCATCTTCAATTTTTGTTGAGTATATGTATACTATAAATTAAGTTTTTGCATATCACATGTCAGTCTACCAGGCGCAGCCGATAGTGTAAGTTGTGTTCATTATTGTTTTAGTTTGTACATAGCGAACGCCTTCTGTTGTTTTTTGCAGTCCTGATGATGACTTCAGACTGAAGTCGAAATATTGACGAATAAATAAAATAATTTACATATTATTCAATTGTTTTATTTTTCCGGCCTTGAGCTCATTAAAAATCTATATATAATTTATAGAATTATGGCCAATACAACTGAATCAACAGTTTATTTAAATAGTAAGCAATATTTATCACTAGCTCATATGACAATTTGCTTCACAGTATGTATGTACTACATAAGAACTAAATACTGAATTAAAAATAAAAAAATACAAATTAATTTATTTTGAACCTAAAGATTATTAATTTCCATGCATATGTTTTGGGGGTGTAAAAGAGTAAGAGTATAAAAACAATGTATTGTAACTGTAAGTCCCATTATTGTTCTCAATTGCTGACTTATAAGTTTTCGGGTCTCTTACTGGAGATGAATGCTTTAATAATGTTTCGAAGAAAATACAAAAAAAAAGGTAACAAAGAAGTTGAAACTCTCACTTCGTTCAACAAAAAATGTTAATTTACTTCATTATACCAAAATGAATCTCGATCCAAATTGTTTAAGATGTACTGAAATAAACCAATTTCTATTGTTCTAACTTCTGTTAGTACTTATTTAAACCAAGCGATTTACATGTGTAAACGTGATATGTGAACTCCTCACGGCGAAAGAAACATTAATTTCAGTCAAGCTCTCCTGTGTTATCCTGTAAAAGCTCTTTCTATTGGTTTGGTTGTAAAGCTGTACTTTAAACTTGGCATATTACAATGACATGCCTCTCAAATGCGAGGTTCGAACAAACAAAACTTAAGCCGTGAAAGTGAACAGGGATTATTATTTGTATTGTGAAAAATATGGTGTCGCTAATTCAAAATAAAATTAACCAAAGTAAACTTACAAGTTTTGTTACTGTTAAGTACAGACTGCGAATTCTTTAGTAGTCATTCTTAGCATTCTTAAAATTTCTGTATTCTCAAAGGATTGCATAGGTTTCGGGTTTTACTTCGAAAGTCGGCATTTTACATTACTTCATAGTCGCCAGCTGCCATTTGCACGGAAAAAACCCCTTAGAAGTGATTTCGTGAACTTTTATTGGGCTTACTATATATAATAAATGTTATTTAAAATTTTAGCATTTAAAAATAAAATATATATGGAAAATGGACAGTAAGTAGCGGCTCATAAAAGCAATAATTTTTTTTGGCAGTATGAAGCTTTCCTGTTAGTAGATCAGTTCCTCTCGGGATTCAACAGAGATATTCCCTTACTTGTGCTTTACTGATAACACAGTACAACAGCTAATCTGGGGGGTGAGAAATTCCAAGTCAGGGTGATGGTACTAGCTCAGTATAGTAAAACCCTCAAAGGGTTTGGCGTTCGTATGTGTCAGTTTTTTTTTTATGACCTTTTAAATTTTTTCCTTATCTTGATGTTTTTTCGCTTAGTTGTAACATTTTGGCAAAAACGTAGTTTAACATAACCCGAGAACCACTTGCCCGATTTTGATGAAACAAATTTAGAAAAATTAAGAATTACAGTTACTCTAATCTGTTTCTATACCGTTTTCCTATATGTGCAACCCTTTCGAAGTTAAAAATGAATGTATGAAAAGAAAAAAGTATTTTTTTCCTAAAAATTTTAATTTTTTTTTTTTTTAAATTCATAAAAAATCCAGCAACACTGGTTCTGTAATGTTCACATAAAACATGCATTGTCATTATACTTCTTCTCTTTCTCACACTGGTTCTGTGATTTTTGTCATTCAACAAGTCCCGATGAACGCGAACAGTAAAAGTAATTTTTCTCAAATTTTTTAAAAGTGAACAAAAGAGAACAAAATATGGAATTGTGCAAGCCAGATATAAATAGCTTTTGCTACTGCTGTGGTCAATATGTCTCAACACATAAAAAAAGGGGAAATTTCAGTACTGATTTTGTTCAAACATACGAGATGTACTTCAACCAAAATGTTATAGTGAACGAAAATTGGGTACCAAATATAGTGTGTAAAAGCTGCTACAACCGCCTAATGGATTGGAAAAATAGAAGACGTGAAAGTATGCCATTTGGTATCCCAATGACTTGGACTAATCCTGGCGAAGGTCACAATCCATTGAATTGCTATGCATGTGCGAATAAAGGAGCCGCAAAAAGGATAAGAAAATCGTATAATTACGTTGGTGTTGCAAGTGCCGCAACACCATTGCCTCATTCGGACCACATTCCTGTGCCAAAAGCTTCTAGCCCAGATATTTTCTCTTTTACGACTGCTCCGACATATCATGCACGTGATGATCCCCCATATGAGCCATCAGTATCCAATGAGCCAATTTTAATAAATCAAAATAAGCTTGATTCAATTGGTGCCAAGTTGGAATAAACACAGCATAAATCGGAAGAGCTGGCTTCCATTTTGAAATGAAACAATTTGTTGGCACCCGGTGTGAAAGTTACAGCTTATCGAAGTCGTCAGGCAACACTCCAAAGTTTATTCCTTGTGAATGATGAAACAACTTCTGCATATTGCCCGGATGTAGGAAAATTGATAAACGCAATGGAAATAAAATATGAAGCAGATGACTGGAGATTATTTATTGACAGTTCAAAACTCAGCTTGAAGGCGGTTTTACTGCATAAGACCAATAAAAAACCTTCAGTTTCAGTCGCCTATAGTACAGAAACGAAAGAAACATATGTATGATGCACTGGAAAATATTTAAAAAATGGTTAACTACGCCAAACATATGTGGCGCATATGCTGCGATTTAAAAGTTGTAGCAATGCTTTGCGATCTTCAAAGCGGCTATATAAAATATATGTGCTTTTTGTGCGATTGGGACACACGATTTTCCGGTGACCAATATGCATGCCACGGATGGAAACTCAGAGAGCACAGCAGGTTACAAACGGCCAATATTATTGGTGAGCTTCTAGTGCCGAAGGAGAAGATATTGCTGCCTCCACTGCATATTAAACATGGAATTGTTAAGAATTTTATCAAAACTGTCGCCAAAAGAGATGAAGTTTTCTTGTTTTTGAAACTAATTTACCCGAGACTCAGCGAAAGTAAAATTAAAGAAGGAAAGTTATAATATCACATTCATTTCCCATGGTTTTCCATCTTAACAAATTATTTTTTTCCAAACAGGCGTACTAAATGGTCCAGATATACGAAAGCTGATTAAAAGTGACGCATTCAACAATATTTTGATTGACGCTAAATTGAATGCATGGCAGGCAATCAAAGAAGTAATAGAAGGCTTATTGGGAAAGCATCGTTCTAACAACTACGATGTTTCTGTCGCAAGGATGTTAAGAGCATTCTCGGAAATTGGTGTCCACATGTCCTTGAAAATCCATTATTAACATCATCATCTGGACTACTTCAGCAAACAATTGGCTACCGAATCTGATGAACAAGGTGAACGCTATCATCAAGTTGCTATGCCATTTGAAATGAGGTAATACTGATTATTTATTTTTTCAAACTCATTTTAATAAAACAAAAACTTACAGATATAGAGGCAAAAAGTCGCCGAGTGCAATAATAGCGGAAATTTGCTGGTGGAGTAAGCTTGTGTGGCAAGACAGGGATGATCTTGATGATAAAGAATTTTCAGGAGATGCAGAAGGGCCAACAGTGGAGTCACACATTGACATTATGTGTGGTTCAGAAACTGATGATAGCGATGAATGCGATGCCACTAGTCCCGAACAACCACCATCGAAAAAGTCTAGGCAATATTTATTAAAATAAATAAAAATAAATAAATAAAATAAAAATAAAAAATTATAAAAATGTTTACTTTATTTTTTTAGTAGTTTATGGCCAGAAGTCTGGAGTTATTGGGGAAAATTTATAAAAAAGGCGATAAATGACACTTTTTTGAATAAAAACAAATAAAAACAAATAGAAATTGTAATTCTTAATTTTTCTAAATTTGTTTCATCAAAATCGGACAAGTGGTTCTCGAGTTATGTTAAACTACGTTTTTGCCAAAATGTTACAACTAAGCGAAAAAACATCAAGATAAGGAAAAAAATTAAAAGGTCATAAAAAAACTGACACATACATACGAACGCCAAACCCTTTGAGGGTTTTACTATATATACTGACCTAGTACCATCACCCTGACTTGGAATTTCTCACCCCCCAGACAATAATCCCAAAAATGTTCCACAGTGTAATTATCGTCTGAAACAATTGCAAATTCCAATACTGTAAATTAGTATTGTAGTTAGTTGAATTGTCTTCATATCTTCAAAATTTATAAAAGTTTTTATTGCACAGAATCTAATAAAAAGCCTCAGACGAGAAAACAACCAGAAAGAGCCTTGTTTATTACAATATTAGTTGGTAACAGTATTTTGAAAGTTTTATCACTGCAATGCTCTTAGTGTCTAAGTCAACACCATTGCCTCATTCGGACGACATTCCTGTGCCAAAAGCTTCTAGCCTAGATATTTTCTCTTTTACGACTGCTTCGACATATCATGCACGTGATGATCCCCCATATGAGCCATCAGTATCCAATGAGCCAATTTTAATAAATCAAAATAAGCTTGATTCAATTGTTGCCAAGTTGGAATAAACACAGCATAAATCGGAAGAGCTGGCTTCCATTTTGAAATGAAACAATTTGTTGGCACCCGGTGTGAAAGTTACAGCTTATCGAAGTCGTCAGGCAACACTCCAAAGTTTATTCCTTGTGAATGATGAAACAACTTCTGCATATTGCCCGGATGTAGGAAAATTGATAAACGCAATGGAAATAAAATATGAAGCAGATGACTGGAGATTATTTATTGACAGTTCAAAACTCAGCTTGAAGGCGGTTTTACTGCATAAGACCAATAAAAAACCTTCAGTTCCAATCGCCTATAGTACAGAAACGAAAGAAACATATGTATGATGCACTGGAAAATATTTGAAAAATGGTTAACTACGCCAAACATATGTGGCGCATATGCTGCGATTTAAAAGTTGTAGCAATGCTTTGCGATCTTCAAAGCGGCTATATAAAATATATGTGCTTTTTGTGCGATTGGGACACACGATTTTCCGGTGACCAATATGCATGCCACGGATGGAAACTCAGAGAGCACAGCAGGTTACAAACGGCCAATATTATTGGTGAGCTTCTAGTGCCGAAGGAGAAGATATTGCTGCCTCCACTGCATATTAAACATGGAATTGTTAAGAATTTTATCAAAACTGTCGCCAAAAGAGATGAAGTTTTCTTGTTTTTGAAACTAATTTACCCGAGACTCAGCGAAAGTAAAATTAAAGAAGGAAAGTTATAATATCACATTCATTTCCCATGGTTTTCCATCTTAACAAATTATTTTTTTCCAAACAGGCGTACTAAATGGTCCAGATATACGAAAGCTGATTAAAAGTGACGCATTCAACAATATTTTGATTGACGCTAAATTGAATGCATGGCAGGCAATCAAAGAAGTAATAGAAGGCTTATTGGGAAAGCATCGTTCTAACAACTACGATGTTTCTGTCGCAAGGATGTTAAGAGCATTCTCGGAAATTGGTGTCCACATGTCCTTGAAAATCCATTATTAACATCATCATCTGGACTACTTCAGCAAACAATTGGCTACCGAATCTGATGAACAAGGTGAACGCTATCATCAAGTTGCTATGCCATTTGAAATGAGGTAATACTGATTATTTATTTTTTCAAACTCATTTTAATAAAACAAAAACTTACAGATATAGAGGCAAAAAGTCGCCGAGTGCAATAATAGCGGAAATTTGCTGGTGGAGTAAGCTTGTGTGGCAAGACAGGGATGATCTTGATGATAAAGAATTTTCAGGAGATGCAGAAGGGCCAACAGTGGAGTCACACATTGACATTATGTGTGGTTCAGAAACTGATGATAGCGATGAATGCGATGCCACTAGTCCCGAACAACCACCATCGAAAAAGTCTAGGCAATATTTATTAAAATAAATAAAAATAAATAAATAAAATAAAAATAAAAAATTATAAAAATGTTTACTTTATTTTTTTAGTAGTTTATGGCCAGAAGTCTGGAGTTATTGGGGAAAATTTATAAAAAAGGCGATAAATGACACTTTTTTGAATAAAAACAAATAAAAACAAATAGAAATTGTAATTCTTAATTTTTCTAAATTTGTTTCATCAAAATCGGACAAGTGTTTCTCGAGTTATGTTAAACTACGTTTTTGCCAAAATGTTACAACTAAGCGAAAAAACATCAAGATAAGGAAAAAAATTAAAAGGTCATAAAAAAACTGACACATACATACGAACGCCAAACCCTTTGAGGGTTTTACTATACTGACCTAGTACCATCACCCTGACTTGGAATTTCTCACCCCCCAGACAATAATCCTAAAAATGTTTCACAGTGTAATTATCGTCTGAAACAATTGCAAATTCCAATACTGTAAATTAGTATTGTAGTTAGTTGAATTGTCTTCATATCTTCAAAATTTATAAAAGTTTTTATTGCACAGAATCTAATAAAAAGCCTCAGACGAGAAAACAACCAGAACGAGCCTTGTTTATTACAATATTAGTTGGTAACAGTATTTTGAAAGTTTTATCACTGCAATGCTCTTAGTGTCTAAGTATATACATACATTAAGACTCTCACCATAAGGTCTGCATAGCAAAAGTGAGTTCTTAAATTGAGGCAAATAAAATTGTTTAAAATCTTAAAAATCAATATCTTCGTTACGTACCTGTTTTGCAGTTGTCAATAAAAAAGTTTGAAGGCTGTGGTATTAGTTGGTTGAGCTTCAATAGATGTTGGTGGTATGTGGAAAGACGGCTTCAGCTGCACTGCGAAATAATTGGAACAAATCTATGGAACCGGCGATTTATGCTAGACATATAACAGTAAGCATTTTAAGACTCTCTTACAATAAACTTCGACAGCTTATCGTTACTTACAGTAGTGGTAGGGTTATGTGTAGATATTATGTTGAAATTATTATTAGTTAAATCAAGATTTGCGTCTTGTATTACCTCATATTCTTGACAGTACTCGTGTTTACTTCTGGTTTTCAAATAACTAGTAATACCGTCTTTTGACGAACTTATATTTTCGATCACAAAATTATTTATTATTCCCATCTTTTGACATTGTTTATAATTATCGTAATCGCTATTAGAATTTTTTTCGAATGCCTCTCTATCGATAGTTAATGCTACTGGCATCAATATACTTGTTGATATATCAATATCTTCTGATTCAACAAGCTTTTTTCCGCCAATTAAGTCTACCGCACCATCTAACTGTTCAATTATATCATCCATAGTGTCGCCTTCAGTATAGTTTGAATCAGTCATTGATGCTAAAGAAACTTCATTTGCCCCAACATTATTGATATGCGACGTAATGCCTTGTGTATTGATTGCATCTACTATATTCTTCGATGTTAATGTAACAGCGCGTTGCAGGGTATTTCCACCAGTAGTATATGAGCTACTTGCATTTAAAATATTAACAAAACCCTTTTTATTTCCTGCCGTTGCATTGGAAGGCAACATAAGTAACTTACTTCCTGTGTTTCCTGCAATACCACTTGTAACGATAGTCTGCGGTTGAGTATGTCCCGAACTTGATCCAACAATAGTCACCGTCTTTGCCATTCCAGCCATATTTGTATTAGGCGCCATCTGCACAGTCACTGCTTTACCTCCTAATGTTATAGTTTTCTGTTGGATATTTGAGGACGGCATACTAATTTTTTGCTGATACTGTTGACCAGTTACATTCTGCTGCTGAGACAATTGCGAATTTGAAGGCAATTTTAAAGTAATGGGCCGCCCAGTTGTACTAGTGACCCCACGAATCATCTTAACACCCGTCTGAGTAGCAACGACATTTCTAGTGGTTGCAGCTGTAGCTGTTGTTGCCGTCGAACCTACTATTGAAACAATGCTCCCAGCACCAGCTTGAGTCATAACGCTTGATGCGGGTATTGTTCGTATACCAGCACCAGTGGTTACAATTATAATCTGCTGATTTGTTAAATGTTGTCCCTGCTTATTAGTTATTACAAACGCAGGCTTTGTGCCAACATTCGAAGAAACTTTTCCCACCTGCAGGATATTGGAATTTTTCATGATCAACTTTCCTCCACTAACAGTATGTGGTGAAACCAATTTCACAAGACTACCAGAGACTATTGGTTTCTGTTGCCCGACAGAAACTGAATTTGCAATAGATGTGTTGCAATTAACATTCGAACTTCCGACTGTAGCAATGAACTGTTGATGAGGTTGAACACTTGCACTACTGACGACCACTTGAGCTGCAGTAACCATTTGCCCTCCAACGGAAGACTGTTGACTTCCTACAGCAGATAATGCCCCAGACATTCCGGTACTTTTAGCCAAATTTAAATTAATTTTAGGCAATGTTTGCACAGCTACGCCGCCAGTACTTGTTTTAACCAATTGAAATTGGACGTTCGAGCCCAAAGTTAACGGTTTTTGTATGATATATTGCTTTCCACCAATTGTTGTGGCTGTAGCTATCGAAGTTCCTGTATTTGAAATGGAACTGTTTTGTAACTGTCCAGTTACTGCTCCTGTTGTATTATGAGCCGTTTTTAATATAGCATTTGAAATGGAACTGTTTTGTAACTGTCCAGTTGTCGGTCCTGCTGTATTTTGAACAGTTTTTAATATGGTATTTGAAATGGAACTGTTTTGTAACTGTCCGGTTACCGCTCCTGATGTATTTTGAGCCGTTTTAAATATAGTATTTGAAATTGAACTGTTTTGTAGTTGTCCAGCTACGGCTGCTGTTGTATTCTGAGCCGGTTTCAATATAGTATTTGAAATGGATTTATTTTGTAACTGTCCAGTTACCGCTCCTACTGTATTTTGAGCCGTTTTTAATATAGTAGTTGTGTTGGCCGTGGTTTGGGTGGTAGCTAAGCGCAAAGTCTGGCCTGTATTTCCCGATACAATTCGGACAGTATTGGTAGGAGTTGCTGTGGTTACCGGAACACTAGCAGCATTTACCACACGTAGGTTCGAAGCACCAGCATTTGAATGTTTACAAGATACCGCAATTGCTTGCGTTGTTGGAGCAGTAGACCTAGTCACGACAGTATTGGGTCGGAACTTTTGTAGTATAGTCGTTATATTATTATTCACTATTGAAACAGATGGTTGTTGCTGAGATACATTTACCAACGTTCCTGACATAACCGCACTTGATCCTGCGCTAACCGGTACACTAGAATTTACTACTGTTGAAGCTGGTGCGTTTATTAATCGTGTTGCTGTAATTGTGTTGTCCGTAACACTCGGAGCTGAAGTTACAACTTTCGCATTAACTTGACTTACTAATTGTTGAGATTGAGGTGCTTGTTGTTGAGCTATATAAATGGTCGTTCCCTGCAGATGGCGTTGCTGTTGCTGGTCTTGTAATTGTGGCTGCAACTGCTGTTGTTGTATTAAAGGGGTGCTAGACACTTTAATGGAAGGTTGTTGTAAGCAAACTGTAGGGGCAGCTGTATTATGAATTTTTTGATGTTTAGTAGACGAAGATATCAACACTGGAGATGGCTGAGTAGAGCTAGTGAACCCATTCGTATGTATTTGAGTCATGGAAACTGTCGTCGATGAGGCACTTGAAACAAGCGATGGTGTAACAACTTTTGCCGCCACTGTTGCTGGTTCGATTTTTTGTGTTTGCAACTGATAAGCTGTTGAAAAAGTAGTAGCAGTCCAACATAGTTCCAAAGCATGCGTAGAAGCACGCACTAAACCAACTTTGACTGCATACAGGGGTTTAGTTACTTCAAGATACCAAAGATCCTTGCAGCAAACCTATAAAGAAATTGATATTTTAACTCTTACTTAAACACTTTTAATTACTAGTTTACGAATATGTAATAGCTTATGAATCTCATATGCATGACAAAATATCGTATCGTTGTAAAACTGCAGTTTTCTTAATGTGTAGTACAAAATGAACACAATGGGGACAATTACGAAGTTGCCGTTCCCGCGCAACAAAACATTTGTGCTTAGCATCATGTCCTGATAAAAACAAAATCCCTAGATTCCCAGTTTTACAACACTTGGCTTAATATTTTGTTTTAAAAATAGTGTAAGGAAGTGCCCATATATTATGTATGTTCTGGTCACTAGGTCGACGTCTTGACAAAACGTGCGAAAGCCTTAAAAGCCGAGTGACTTACAATTCCTTCATCATATACCTGCATTTTGTAATAATCAATGCCCCGATGTATAATTTATAAAGTATTTTTTATTAAGAACTAGCTGGCTTCGCCACGCGATTTCTGTTTATGTATGTATAGCATCTGAAAAACAAACATATCTAACAGTGTGGATCAAAGTTATCATTTCGCCTTGCATCGGTTTATCAACGAAGTCAACAGCACAGCTCTCTGCGCATAGCCGAACGAAGTAGTAACGAAGGGCAGTTGATTTACTACTCACACAACTACACATCTTCCCGCTACGACACTGATTTTACATTCGGTTGTAGCAATGCTGTACTTAGTGTAAAATTTTTTAAAACTTTACACTTAAATATTTCAAAATTAATCGGCTAATTTTTAATTTAAGTAGCTATCATTGTAGTGCTAACTGCAAGCATTAATTTAAAAAAAGTTGCATCCCAATCCGTTCAGTAGTGCCCGAGATAAGCTCTTTCCAAAATTGTAGACTTTGTTTTGTAATATGTATAGATTTGTATAAGGTTTATTGACAATCAAGTTCAATATTTAACATAGGTTTTAACATTCCTGTACGAGTATATATTTCACAAAGTCCAAAACAACTGCAACGCATACGTAAGGTATGAAACAGGAAACGTATGCGGCTTACAGAAATTGGAAAAAATAAAATAATACATGAAAAAGGTGTTGAATTTAAATATTCGTTGTCGTAATTGTAACGTTATGACAACGTGCCTTAACTAATACAAGCCGTAATATCTGCGAAAAGTGGTTCAACAAAGTATTAACTATTTATTTATTTTTATGAAAGTTTTGATGGCTCATTTCACTGTGCACTAGATTTATGAGTTATTAATACAGGTTCGGCCTTTTTTTTGCAAGGGGTTTTATGTAAAATCATTCGTAACAGGCAAGAATAACATTGTTTTTAATTTAAACCATGACATTGGTTATATTGGTTTGCCAAAGTTTGTGCGATTTTTCGAATTTCTTTTCACTTTTTCAGATCGTCACCGGCTTTTGGCTCGTATAACTCATAAAAACATTCTACATTAACAAGTCTCCAAGCTACTGTGCGAATCAACATTTGTTTATAGCAGAGAAGGACTGAATAAGCCTTTTTAATTTTGTTTTTCCTTAGATGGTTTTGAAATAAATATGTATTTGGTCCAATATAAACCTGCTTTCTATTTCTCTGAGTTACGCCCTTTGTAAATTTTGATGTTCATATTTGAAGTCACTGTAGTCGCAAAACTTTTTATTAGCGTGATTGTGTTGCGCATTCTGTTAGAGATTTATCATTTATCAACCCGAATATCAAGGGATACTCAATTAGAAGTCCCATTAGATTCAGTATGTGCTTTTGTCCTAATTCAATTGAAAAAATTATAGTTACTCTTGCGTTCGTGCTAATATGACTCTTGTTATGTCATTACAATAGCATAAGGAAATGAAGTTTCTTACAATATAAGACGTCAAATCGCTAACATTTTACGCACGCTCAATTAATTTGGAAAATACGCTTTTTCGCTTTCGTACGTATTAAACAGGTCTTTCGATCCGGATCGCGTAATTTAACTTAGTTCAAATACGGTCCATAAAGATACATTTAACAAGCCCGCTTCGCTCTAGAAGTTTTAGAGCTCAGAGCAAAAACCATTGGTAAAGGATTTCAACACCTTCGTTGCATAGACTGCATTTAAAGTGTAAATTCGTAGCAACAATTACATGTGTGCGACATAACCCCACTTATGTATGTACATATGTACATACCATCATGACTTCGTAGTAAATGCAATCAAACGATATATTGTAGTTAGCAAAAATGATGAATTGGCATTAGACAAAGAAGCAATATAAACGTATCTTCACCTTCTCGAGGAGCAGTGGCTCCGATTCGCAGAGACTCAACAAGAAGTAATTATTATGTGGTGAAGAAAATGCGTCGGTTGAAGAGCAATCTTGCGTTCAAGCAGAATAATGGTACACTGTAGCGAAGGCGAACTTTAAACGTCTCACCAGAAGACATGAGCAACAGCGTCTCTCCACATCAACAAGTTTGACGCCGTCGCCAGTTCACCTGCCTAAGTTGCAGTTACCGACTTTTAGTGGAGAGCCTACTAATTGGCTTGCCTTTTTTGACGCCTTCCAGTCACTGGTACATACAAATTTGAGTTTGTCTGATGGTCAAAAATTGCATTATTTGCGCAATTGCCTGCAAGGTGAAGCGCTCCAACTTGTAAGCAGCCTTTGAATTTGTGATGGTAACTACAGCGCTGCGTGGGATTTACTAACCACGTGCTGCAAGGTCTTGCGTGTCATGGTTGACTGCCACTTCAGCCATCTTCGCCATTGAAAGGGTTTCTCGAGATAATGGTAAGGCCATTAAGCTAGTGCTTTTTGCTATCATGCAGCAAGTTGGCGCTCTGCATGTTACTGTTACAAAGTTGGCTTACGAAACCAGGAAACAATGGGAGCTGTCATTGGTACGGGATGTTCTACCAACATTTGAGGAGCTAGTAGAGTTTTTGGAGACACGTGAGCGTTTACTAGAAATGGTACCGACGAGTGGGAAGCTGTCGACTACAGTGCGAGGAGCGCGTCAGCTTGGTATGGTGGCGTTGAAAACAGTAACAAAAGTGCTCCATGCTATTGGTGAACGACACACATCTCCGACCAGTAGCCATCTCCCCTTCCTGCTTCCATTGTAACGCCAAACACAAAAATTACATCTGCCGAGCTTTCCGCAAATTAAATGTTGCCGCCAGGTTCGTATTGGTTAAGAAACATAACGCTTGCATTAACTGCCTCAGCCAGGGTCACTTTTAAGCAAAATGTCGCAGTTTATCAACCAGCAATACTTGTCGACGTCGTCACGCTACAACGGCGCCGTAGATTAATTCGAACGCGGATGCAACGAATCCTGGATGCTTAGCGTCTACGTTGTTGAAGCCGATATAGTCATTTTGTTGGCTACCGCAGAAATATATGTATTTACAAGATTATGCAGGCCGATGGCAACCTGCACAAGCGTTGTTTGACAACGGCTCACATGCATCCTTTCTGACAGAGGCCTGTATGCAACGTCTCCGCCTGCCGCGGAAAACTTCGACATCATACGTTACTGGGATTGGTTCTTCAGATGGCGGCAAAGCTAAAGGTGAGGTTTGCCTCTTACTCGCACCACGATCTCTTTATCAACATTTCGCAATCAGCTCGTTAATTTTGTCGAAGATTACAAACGATCTTCCCACCATTGACGAAAAGATGTCTTTGTGGCCACACTTAAAAAATCTACCACTTGCTGACTGGCATTATGTCAAACCAGGTTCTATCGACATTTTATTGGGGACTGATGAAATGGAAAAATTCTTGCTGGATGGTCTCTGCAAAGAGCCGCCTTGCACTCCCATGGCGCAAAACACCGTTTTCGGTTGGGTGTTTTTCGGAAGGACCATGCGCGCACCTAGCTCAAGTACAGGAGTGTTATCTCTACATTGTGATGTGCAACTTATATGAATGGTGAGGGTGAGGAAGTTTTGAGAATTCGAAGAGTTTCCCTCCAATTTTTTCCGACAATTGCCGTCGCGAGGTAATGACGTCATCGCAAGGCACGTAAACAACGTTTCCACTAACATCATCAATAACAACCAAACATGCATTATCAACAACAAACAACTGACCTACACGTAAAGAACAGATAAACATGCATTATCAAGAAATGCAATCTGAACATGTAAACAACAAACAACTGACCTACACGTAAACAACAGATAAACATGCATTATCAAGAAATGCATTCTCAACATGTAAACAACAAACAACTCACCTGATCACTACAACAAACAATAACCAACCCCAATAGATATCTACACTATTAAACAACACATAACTGGCAATGGAAAACTTCACTGCGATAACCACCTCTATAGTATAAATAGAACAAAGAATTCAAAATGTAAATCAGTTTTAAAATAGCAATAAAGCGCACGCATTTCGGCGTAGCAAAATATAATATTTTTTAATTAACTCGCGCTGAAGACGGGCGTTACATCGTGCGCCTCCCGCTTAAAGAATCCGACGGTGTCGCTGCGGCTTTTCACTTAGCCGTCGAACCCAGTACCAGCAGTGGTGTCCGTCGTGAGAGGGCCGTACAGGTGAAAGGTGCAGACAGGTATGAGTGTTCAATACCCTTAACTGACCAAATTTCTGTAGCAGATCGGTCGCAAGACAGATCAAGTAGGTTTCGTTCCAGGTTGGAGGACGCAGGAGGTAGACATGCGGGCCATAAAGATGCTCAGCTATGCTCTAGTATTTGTCAGCGCTCTAGGAGCAGAAGACGCTCCACGAGCAGTGATCCAGGAGCCGCCGCCGATCCAGAAGCAGACAACTGCCCGACAGTCACACAGTCGCTGGTGTGCGCATGGAGGTGAAGGAGAAGGAGAGGACACGTAGAGCTCTGGGCTCCGGCAGCAAAACCCTCAAATTTGCGGAGAAGCGGGACAAACACGTAGGGCCATCAATCCGCGCCTGCCACTGTGCAGAGAAGCGGCACACAGCAGTAGCAGCAGAGACCCGCGACCGTCGATAGACGGAGAACCGGGGAACCCACTAGTGCAAGTGGAAACGCAGCTCCCACAACCTCCACAAAAAGAGGAAATGTGGAAATCACACCAGCGGAACCACCCACAAGCAAGCGTCAGCGGGGGCAACCGCTTCTTCCCGCGGCGTGGAGCAGCGGCCAGGGTGTCTCGGGGCGGAGCGGTCGGAAGTGCGCAGCGGCTCAGCTACTCGAATGCCCTCCAAGGCGTTAGGGTGGGTGTGCTGTCCCGCGATTACCCGGGTGCTGCCACAAGTTCGGATGACCTGACCCGCCTGTAGAACACCATTATGTTCGCGGTGGCCAGGGATGGTCGCAACCGCTGGCGTTTTGTGGCTTACAGGATGAATGTACCGCTTCATGGTTAGCGGAAAAGATAACGCAGCTTGAAGGCTGGGTTAGACTAACTTTGTGCACCCGTAGAAGTGACGATATCTCACCGGTGCACAGTGTAGGTGCCCGAGTCAGCGGATGCCGATGGCTTAGGTGAGAAAATGCCCTCCACCCAGGAGCTCCTAGAAGGCATCGATTTAAGGAGGCTAGAGCTGCAAGAGCAAAGCTAGGGCGGCCTAGGGCTCTCGGACGAAGAAGAACCCCAGCTCTGACAGAGACACTCATGCAGGTCAACCTGCAACATGCGAAAGCCGCCTCGGCGGTTATTGCAAGCAGGTTTTCCACGGATGACCTAGGCATCCTGCTCGTTCAAGAACGGCGGACCTACAAAGGTCGGGTAAGGGGCCTGAATCAAAATAGTAATAAGGTAACCACTTTTGCATTACAGAGTTTTTAACAAGAGATCTGGTGGCAGTGCAGGCAACCCTGATGGTAGACGGTCTGGAAATCGAAGTTGTCGTCGCCTCCGCCTATTTTCCGGGGGACAGTGCCAGTGTGCCGCCCCGCTAGGTACAGCAGCTAGTGGAGCACTGTCGGAGAAAAAGGCTCCCACTGTCATGGGCTGCGACGCAAACGCTCACAACCTGGACTGGGGCAGCACCGATACAAACCCCAGGGTTGAGTGCCTTCTTGAATATATTAGTAGCGTTGACCTTAGCATAAGCAATGTCGGAAATACACCGACATTTGTCACCAGGGTTCGACAAGAGATATTAGACATTACCTCAGCAATGAATTGGCTAGCCCTTTGATCTCTCGATGGCGGGTCTCATCAGAGCCGTCTTTGTCAGATCACAGGATCATTTGATTCGAGCTGGAGGCGAGTGTCCAAACAGGCCATCCGAGCAGGAACCCCAGAAGGGCGAACTGGGCGATTTATAAAGAAATGCTTGAGTCTAACCTACCTAAAGTAGAATCTGGACACAATAAGGGAGGTTATATGGAGTTAGACGACAGAGTTAACAGGCTAAACAGCGTCATTATAGATGCTTTTAACTCGAGCTTCCCTGAGAGTAAGCCACAAGTAAAATCCAACCAGTGTGGTGGTCTTGGGAACTTACCAAGCTCAGAAAAAAAGTGCGAAAGCTGTTTAACGGAGCAAAGCGCACAAAGCAGTGGGTTCAGTGCGCAGCTAGTCTAACAAAATATAGCAATTAAATTGGAAAGGCAAAACGCGACAGCTTCAGAAGCTTCTGCGAAAATGTTACTGCAGTTCCTGCAGCTACCAGACTCCATAGAGTTCTGGCAAAGGCAAACACAGACTCCAGGTTGGCAATTATGCTACCTGATTGTACTTATACACGCAATGACAGAGAGAGGTCCCATGCTCTATTTTCGGCTCACTTCCCGGGTGCGGTTACGGTGCCGCGGAATCCAGGCCTTCGGGTCCTCAGCCCGACCCCGACTGACTGGAAAGTAGCCAGGGAGCTCTTTAACTGGCGAACAGTCAGCTGGGCTCACTAGTAAAAATCATGAGGGACAGCCTAGCGCTGACGTACCTCCCTGAGGTATGGCATAGAGCTCGAGTTATCTTTATACCAAAAATAGGTAGAAGAGACTACTCGCTTGCTAAATCCTTCAGGCCGATAAGTCTTACTCTTTTCATGCTTAAGGCCATGGAGGAGATAATTGACAATGAAATTAGGCGTACCGCTCTCAAACGGAAGCCTCTGCATTGTGATTAGCATGCCTATATGGCAAGCAGATCGACGCACACTGCGCTCTTCGTTCTGAACGAGGTGATTCAGGAGGCCTTTGAATGTGGAGAGACGGTGCTTTGCGCCTTCCTCGACATTGAGGGTGCCTTCGATAACACAACTCACTCAAGTATCGATCGAGCGCTGGCAGAACGAGGTGTGCAGCCTACCATCCGGAAATGGATAGCTGAGTTGCTGCATACCAGAATTGCTGAAACACATACTGGCAACAGTGTGTAACAGCTCAAAACAGTCAAGGGATGTCCGCAAGGAGGGGTCTTGTCCCCCTTATTGTGGAGCCTTTTCGTAGATGAACTCTGGCAGATCTTCACAGAAAATGGAATTCGCTGTCAGGGATATGCGGATGACATTGTGATCATTGCGAGAGGAAAGTTCCCTAGCACGCCCTGCGACATTATTCAGAGAGGACTTCAGCTAGCAAAAAGATTGTGCACTGCCGCGGGGCTAAATATTAATCCCTCTAAGACAGTCATCGTCCCTTTTACCAGGAAAAGGAACGTGAAGGGCCACAGAAGTGACGTAACTGAGCCCCATCCTGCACTCTATGCTTCTGCGGAAAACCCATGTGGACGCGACCATCTCCAAAGCTACGAGGGCACTCATGGTGTGCAAGCGTCTAGCTGGAAGGTCTTGGGGTGCACCCTGAAGATTTTGAGATGAATGTACACCATGACAGTTAGACCAATAGTTACGTACGGAGCAGTTTCTTGGGTCTCAAGGACCAACCTGGCTACATTAAGGCAATCTCTTTCCAACTGCAACGCCTGGGATGTGTCTGCATTACGGGAGCAATCCGCACGTGTCCGACGGCTGCGCTAGAGGTGATCCTGGAACCCGAGCCACTCCATATACATGTAGTACAGGCAGCAAAAATTTCAAAGCTGAACTTTGCGAGAGAAGGCTACGGCAAATTCAAGGTACTATCGTCCAAAAATAGGGAGAAGTTGGGCTGTCAGCTCCCACTAGCTCTTTTTCCCAGGATGCTATAATTAAATAAATAGTGTTTAAGAGACACTTCAGAATTGATGATATTGAAGACAAAGTACATTGCAGTGGTATACTGATGGCTCAAAGACCGTGGATGGCAAATTTTCATAGTTTTGGAAAATTACCGTTATATGGGAGACGGACGAAGTTTTCGCCCGATTTCGTGCATTTTCATTATCTCACCTAACTAGGTACAATCAAACATGTGTGCCAAGTTTAGACGAAATCGATAAAGTAGTTCCAGACATATACATATGATCTCAAAAGTGGGCGATGACACGCCCGTTTTCCAAAATTTTCATATAGTCGGATTTCTGGCTGCAATACAACACCATATACTAAACTCAAAATATTTCCCTTCAACATTCATTGAAATGTCCGATTTTTAGTGTATTTGAAAATTACCGTTATATGGCAGGTGTGCGTGGTTACGGTCTGATTGAGTGGTTTCAGATATATACATATGAACTCATAAGTTGGGGGTGCCACGCCCCCTGTACAACACTTTTATACAGTCGGATTTCCTGCTCGAATACAACACTACATACCAAATTTGAGCAAATTAGCTTCCATAGCTACTGAAATATAGCAATTTTTGCCTTTTCGACGATTTCCGTTATATGGGAGGTGGGCGTGGTTATTGTCCGATTTTGCCTATTTTAAATACAAACCTGGTCTGGGTCAAGGACAATATACCTACCGAGTTTCATTGAGATATCTAAATTTTTACTGAAGTTATCGTCTGCACGGACGGACGGACGGACAGACAGACATCGCTAAATCGACTCCTCTTTTCATTCTGAGCATTTTGGTATATATTTCAATTTCAATTTAATTTATTCAGTTTATGACATAGTATATCTTACAGACTAGAGGTATTAACATATACAGTTTTCTTAAAACTAACGATACAGATCGTCAGTGGCTGATTTAAAAACAGATCTCAGTGATGAAAAATCAATATTTAATCTCTTTGAAATTTTATTAAACTCTAAAAGCGCTCTAAATATTGGTGCATAAGAAAAATAATTGGCTGTGACCACATGAAGATAAAATGGTTTTTGAAAACGAAGAACTTTGCTGGGTATAGTAAAACTGATCAGCCCGAGTAGTTCGGAACAGTCAACGAAACCATTAATTACATCATAAACAAACATTAGAGACTGGATTATTCTTCTACTCTCAAGTGATTTCAAGCTTATTAACATACAGCGAGCACTATATTAGTAGCGGCTCTTAAAATTGTATCGATTGAAGGGCAAAGCGAATGAACTTACGTTGCACCCTTTCAATTCGAGTAGCATGGCAATTATAAATTGGATTCCATATAATAGCGGCATACTCAAGTTTTGAACGAACTAAAGTACTGTAGAAAAGTTTCCTAGTATACGGATCTTTTAAATCTTTTGAGTAGCATATGTGATTTCTGAAAGTAAAACGGTTATCGCACAACTTCAAGATCGACAAAATCTTTAACTGAAATAAGTTGGTGATTAAAAATATAATAGCACGATTGCCTAAACTCCGGAGATTTAGAAATAGACATATGGAAACATTTATTAATATTCAATGCAAGTTTATTCGTCCGACTCCATTCGACAAGATTACTTAAGGCTTGTTGTAGGAGATGAGAATCAGTCTCGCAGGTTATACTACGAAAAAACTTCAAATCATCAGCACAAAGCAAAAAATTTGAACTTTTAAAACAGGAACCAATGTCATTAATGAAGAGAATAAATAAAATTGGGTCAAAAATGCTACCTTGTGGGACACCCGAGGACGCAACAAAAGAATGCGACTTGCAATTTTCTATTTCAACAAATAACAACCGATTCGATAGATAAGATTTTAGCCAACCCAAAAAAACAGAGTGGAAACCGATACATTTGAGTTTATGCAACAAAATTGCATGGGAAACTCTATCAAAGGCTTTAGAGAAGTCTGTATAAATGGTGTCTATTTGTAGCAAACATTTAAATGCTGAGATGCAGTATTGAGAGAAAATGGCTTAGTTACTGACGGAAGAACGCCCACTGACAAATCCATGTTGATGCGGCTCTAAAATGGATTTTGTAGCGAAAGAAATTTTTCTTTAACCACCTGTTCGAAGAGCTTTGAAAAAACTGTTAATTTAGAAATTGGTCTATAATTGTTTATATCATTCCTAGTACCTGATTTATAAATAGGGGTAATGGAGGCGACCATCCATCGGTTTATAAACATACCAGTAGAAAGAGATATATTACACAGTACAACATTTTTCAGTTCATTGATTGCCAACTCAATTCTGAGAACTGTATGTGAAATTAGACCCAAAAAGAATAATTTCTGCATCATTCGTTTTGTCTTCTTACCTGCAAAAATATTTTTAATATCGATTTGAAGTTAGTACTATCGTATAGCGGAATTTATCACGTTTTAGGCCCTGTTGTTTGACATAGTTCGACAGCCACTAGCCCGATTTAGTTGATATAAAATTTAAAAAATTTAGAATTACAATTCCCTTAATCTGGTTATATATTGTTTTCCTACACAAGCAACAGTTTCCAAATTAAAAATAAGCGCATGAAGAAAATTTTTTTTGAAAAAACTGTTAATTTAGAAATTGGTCTGTAATTGTTTATATCATTCCTAGTACCTGATTTATAAATAGGGGTAACGGAGGCGACCATCCATTGATTTATAAACATACCAGTAGAAAGAGATAGATTACACAGTACAACATTTTTCAGTTCATTGATTGCCAACTCAATTCTGAGAACTGTATGTGAAATTAGACCCAAAAAGAATAATTTCTGCATCATTCGTTTTGTCTTCTTACCTGCCAAAATGTTTTTAATATCGATTTGAAGTTAGTACTATCGTATAGGGGAATTTATCACGTTTTAGACCCTGTTGTTTGACATAGCTCGACAACCACTAGCCCGATTTAGTTGAAATAAAATTTAAAAAATTTAGAATTACAATTCCCTTAATCTGTTCATATATTGTTTTCCTACACAAGCAACACCTTCCAAAGTAAAAATAAGCGCATGAAGAAATTTTTTTTTTTCATTTTTAATTCATAAAAAATACAAAACGGAACTAAGTATCAAGTCTAGTCCCTTTTTCGCAAAGTCACATAACCTATGAGCAAAATGAGACAATGATCATGAAAATCGATGCACGCTTTTCGCTTTTATTCGCAATTGAGTAAAGAAATGAATGTTGTGCATATGTCGAGCAAATTTTTGAAATTCGTACTGTTTACTGTTCAACCCGACGAGGCGTGATGACCGAACAGAAATCTCTTTTGCTATTTAAGCCGACAATTTACATTGCATCCTTCGACCGATAGATCCAAACGATCAGTAACCAGAAGGCTGCGCAAGCAAAAACCCAGCGCACCAATTGTCCTCTCCAGTACCGAGGTGAAGGAAGCCATCGAGAAGGCGAAAGCCTGTCACTAGCCACCCTAATCATCACAGACATCTGGAAAATGAGCAGGGTAATATTACTGCAGAAACCATGGAAACCAGCCGGCCAGGGCGGGTCCTACCGGCCGATCTCCCTGCTTTCACCAGTGGTCAAGACACTTGAGGCCCAGCCCGGCGAAGCAACAACAACGGTACTTAACGCCATAAACACGCAGATCATCCGTGGTCTCAACGGCAACCGCCCCTGTGAGAGGACCGTCCTCGTGGCCCTGGCCTTGTCGAAGGCCTTCGACACAGTCAGCCACAACACCTTGTTGAAGGACGTGGCGGCCTCACCTCTCCCAGCGGCGTTGAGGCGATGGACCGCGAATTATCTGTGTGATCGTTAGGCGTCGGCGTGCTTCCGTGACGCAGTGTCAAAAGCGAGAAGAATTAGGCAGGGGGTACCACAGGGTGGCGTCCTATCCCCCCTACTATTTAATTTTTATATATTTTGCAACAAAGTCATCAAGTCGCTCGCCGACAGCACTTGGGGCAAATACAAAGACACGTTGCTGAAAACATACAAGGCGATTGGCCGGTCGGTTCTAAATTATGCTGCGCCAATATGGTCGCCTGGAACTAGCAGGACTCAGTGGTCAAGACTTGAGACATGTCATAACGCCGAACTCAGGATTGGGAAATATTGACTGGTATCCTTCTTATATTAAACTTGATGGGTCATGGCCTACGCTCTACGCTTCATCAAAAATCTTCGTACGAGAAGCAATCAACGCACCACAGGTTGCCTCACCAGCAACGAAATTCTCAACGCTGAAAATATACTGGTAAATTATACTCACAATAATGCCTTTCAAACGGAAATGTCTTCTTGGCGGAACGAATATCTTGTCAACTTACAACAACGAGTGAAATGGTTTCGCTCTTCCTCGAATCTGAAAGAATATAACGTGTTTCTTATTCACGATCCGAATAGCCCACCTCTAATTGGTGCAGATGAACTGGTCCGTGTGGTTAAGTTAAAGACATCTGTTGGAGAATTGGTTAGCCCTATAGCAAAACTGACGATTTTGCCAACGCGCGATGATTTGTTTTCTTTGTAATATGATTATCATAGAATATATCGTTTATAACATATTTAAGTACAGTGGACTCGCAATAATATGAAGACCTTAAATTATGAACACCCCAAAATATGAACACTTTTTGGCTACCATTGACTACTCTAAAATATGAACTTTGGACAAAAGCTCTAAAATATGAATAATATTGTTGTCAATCACGAATTTAAAGCGCTTTGTAATTTGGGGAATCCCCTAGTTATTCGCATTCAATTTGTATGTACATACATATGCATGTATTTACCCATCGCCGAAAATGATTACATGTGCTTATTACAGGGTTTGATTTTGTCTACGTCAGTCGTCTGTAAGAATTTCTAGTGTCGGTGGTTGGAGATTGCACGCAAGCATAAGAGCTTCTTTATTTTCTTAAGAAATAATCAAATGTGAATAATTTTGAAACATGCACACAAAAAAGCATACGTTTCTGACTTTAAGAGACAAATCCGCTCAAGGCGGCCGGAATGTTCGTGCTAATATGGCTTTGCTATTGTTATGTCATTACAATAGTACGAGTATAAGGAAATGAAGTTTCTTACAATATAAGACGTCAAATCGCTAACATCGTTTTTGTTTGTATAAGAATCGCTAATATAAAATTGATTAACCCGCTTTTAAATCGAATATATTTCCTATTCATATCATCAGCTTTTGTAAAACCCGCACGTACGCTCTATCAATTTGGAAAATAAGCTATTTCGCTTTCGTACGTATCATGGGCAGTGACAGAAGTGTCGCTGTGTGCATTCTTGTTATTAAAGGGAGTGTTGTAAATTACTAGTTACAAGTTAAAATGTATCGAAGTTCAGCGTTAACGGTAAAAGAGAATGGTAAATAAATGCCTATGAGTGTCAAGGTCTCTCTGAAAGGAAAATAGTTATAAAAAAAACAGACCAGAAAAGTACTGACGTTATTTGGAACTACTTCAAAAAGAAAGAGGGAAGAATACGGAATGAAAGCAAACAGCTTCGGAGGCGAAACATTGGAAGATTGGTTTCTAATTCAAGTGAAGTTTAAGTAAGGGTATAAAAGGGGAGAATTACTTTTTTAATAGGACATGCTCGATTAAAAGCTAACAGTTCATTCCATATAAAGAGATCAGAAGTTGTATTAGTCGCATGTTGCATTTTTTGCTCGTAACACATCTTATACATACATATAATAAATATGTATGTAGGTAACAGGCCGATACCTGTAAATTTAAGATATTGAGCAAGAGAATTTATTAGAGCAATAGGAGCCAAAACAACAGTTTTTAAAATCTTTGTCTGTCTGTCCGTCTAACCGTATGTTTGTGTGAAAGAGATCTTTAAACCGCTTTCACTCAATAGCCATACGGATGAGGAAGGAATTATGGGATTCTTAGATGTGGCCTGCCAAATGGACCTTCCAATAAAACATATATCACAACTAGAAGGTGAAGAAGAAATCAAAATTCTTAATAACTCAAAAGCACCAGGGTATGATGGTATCGACGCAAAAGCGATTAAAGCGCTCTCAGAAAAATGTATACAATATTTAACATTGTTATTCAATACAATTCTTCGGCTTGACCACTTTCCAACGCAGTGGAAATGTGCGGAAATAATAATGATATCGAAGCCTAATAAGCCTGAAAATGATATAAAGTCATATCGACCAATTAGCTTGCTGGTGACATTCTCTAAAATATTTGAAAGAATATTTCTGAGAAGAATGCTGTCAGTTATTGAAAGAAATAACATTATACCTGAGCACCAATTTGGGTTTAGGAATAAACATGGAACAATAGAACAATGCCACAGAGTCGTCAACGTTATAACCGATGCACTATAAAAAAAAAAAATACTGTTCGGGAGTATTCTTGGATGTTCAACAGGCCTTCGACCGTGTGTGGCACCCAGGATTGCTATTTAAAATTAAAAAACATTTTCCTACACCGTTTTATCTAATGCTAAAATCATATTTGCGTGGTCGCTTCTATGTAAAACACAGGAATAAGCGTTCATATATTCACTCAATTGAAGCTGGGGTGCCTCAGGGCAGTGTACTTGGACCTGTACTATATACCATATTCACTTCTGATTTTCCAACATCTGAAGAGGTTTTGATTGCGACTTTTTCAGATGACACTGCCTTATTAACAGTGGGCGAAACCCCATCTAGTACTACATCACATATTCAACCCGAGCTGGAGAGAATAAAAACATGGATGAAAAAATGGAATGTTAAAGTGAACACCGACAAATCTGTTCATGTGACATTCACGACTAGAAGAGAAGATTGTCCTCAAGTATATATAAATGGCGCCCTAATTCCTCATAAAAACTCAGTTAGATACCTCGGATTGCATCTTGATCGACGACTTACGTGGAAAGACCACATTAAAGCAAAGCGACAACAACTTAAGGCTAAGACAAACAAAATGTATTGGCTCCTTTGTGCGAAGTCAGAACTTAGTCTTGAGAATAAAATTCGATTATACAAAGCGATTTTAAAACCAGTGTGGACCTATGGTATACAGCTGTGGGGGACAACCTCCAAATCAAACATCGAAATACTACAACGGTACCAGTCAAAAACACTAAGAACAATTCTTAACGCACCATGGTTTATAACAAATGAAAATATACATAACGATCTTAAAATTTGCTACGTAAAAGAATAAATACGTAGGTTATCCGAAAGATACCTAAACCTTAAACTTAGCGGTCACAGTAATACTCTTGCAATATGTTTATTAGATGATAGTCATGAAACCAAACGACTTAAAAGGTATCATGTCCTAGATTTCCCTTTAGAAATTAAGTATTACACCAACAAAGACATATGTACTGTTAAAAACCCATTACAATTAAACATTGTATTTACTAATATTTTTGACACTGTTATTTATAATTAGTTCTTCAAATTTGCTGAATGTTAACAGGACAGATTGCAAATAAAAGACTTTAAAAAAAAAAAAAAAAAAAAAATTTTCATCTATTGTCTTTACTTAAAATATTGGCAAAATGTTATCACAGGAAAACTTTTTCCCCAGTGTTAAAACTAGCCAACTCGTAAAGTCACTCTTAAGTCGAGTTATTTATAAAAGTCTTATTAAAAAATTGATTTTATTCAAATTCAGAATTTATATTACTTGAATGATTAGAAAAAGGATTTTATTACATGTTTGATGAAAAAAGTCTGCGAAAAAAGTTATCCGCTAGGTAACCTCCGAGGGTATTTCTGCCATTAAAAAGCTTTTTAGAAAACACATCTGCCGTTCGAAGTCAGTACAAAACTGAAGGTCCCTCCATTTGTGGTAGAATATAAAGACGTACACCATAAATGGCAGAAGAAATGTAAACAATTTCGATCACTCTAAAGCCACGCTTAAAACCAGCAATTTATTTGTGTAGAATTTCATTTTTGGCAGTTGAGCCTCCTATTATAGGCTTTGAATTCCTATAGCACTTCGGTATTTTGTTAAACGGAAATAAACTGTTGTTTGAACGTAAGGTGTTGCGGAACCCACCGCCTGTACACAAATTCGAACATGCAACGTCACCTATAAGTGCGCGAGTTTGCTCCATGATATGGAAGGACCACCGTTTTTCACTTAATCCATAACTGTTATTTTATAAATACATATATATTTGTATATGTCCAAATAAGAAATATGAAAAGAGTTAAACTCTTAAAGGTAAGAAAGCAACGTCCTTGGATCTTTTTAGTTCGTTTTTATGACGTTCGGTCTGAAAAATAACACAAAACTTTGAAAGGACTTGTACCTACGAGAGAATAACATATAAAGCACTTGCGAACAACTTCGCTAAAGTAATCGACCGTCCATTCCCAATGATGTAAAACATCAATACATTATTTGATTTCACTCTTCACTCTATTCGCCGACCTAGAACCACCATATTTGCATTCAGGCTATGGAGCAATAAGGCACCGCCACGCCACCGCCGAGAATGCATAACAAGTTGTGAAAACGTATCGAAAAGTATGAAAAATGTATTAGAAATGTACAGAAAATCTATTAATAGTTGCGAAAACGTGTCGCAAAGTACCATAAATGTACCGAAAATACATAGAAAATTGCAAAAAAAAAAGTGTATCGAAAATCTATTAGAATTTGCGAAATCGTATCGGAATGTGTCCAAAAGCCACAGAAAGTTAAGAAAACGTATCGAAAGTTATCCAACATGTTCCGAAAATCCGAGCGCGAGTTCCGCAGGTTGGTGAAGTTCGCTGCAGCCCGCTTCATTCCGGTCAACCAACACAAGCGGGACAAGTGGAGGGAGCACCCTGAAGTCATGCAACCTCGGGGCTGGAGTGGGCAAGCTATGGTCGACCGTGAGGTCACTGTTCAACCCGACGAGGCGTGATGACCGAACAGAAATCTCCTTTGCTATTTTAGCCGACAATTTACATTGCATCCTTCGGCCGACAGATCCAAACGATCAGTAACCAGAAGGCTGCGCAAGCAAAAACCCAGCGCACCAATTGTCCTCTCCAGTACCGAGGTGAAGGAAGCCATTGGGAAGGCAAAAGCCTGTCACTAGCCACCCTAATCATCACAGACATCTAAAAATTGAGCAGGGTTATACCACTGCTGAAACCTGCCGGCCAGGGCAGGTCCTACCGGCTGATCTCCCTGCTTTCACCAGTGGTCAAGACACTACCTCAGCCCGACGAAGCATCAACACGACTTCTGGAAAGTGCATAGCATTGGCCTTCGACACAGTCAGCCACTCCACCTTGTTGAAGGACATACGAGGCCTCACCTCTCCCAGCTGCGTTGAGGCGATGGACCGCGAATGGGTTGCCTCACCAGCAACGAAATTTTCACCGCTGAAAATATACTGGTAAATTATACTCATAATAATGCCTTTCAAACGGAAATGTCTTCTTGCAACCCCATATGGGTGGCTGTTGGTCGGAGTGAAGCGGGTAAAATACCATTTAAAGCGTGCTCTCGGTTCATCTTTATTAACCTACGAATAATGCGCTACGCTGTTAACAGAGGTAGAAGCTTGGGTCAACTCACGACCGCTTTTTTGGCACACTGCTAACGTCGATGATTTGGAAATCCTCACTCCTGGCCATTTTTTGATCAGCCAGCCAATCAAGGTACTTACTGAACCTGACACTGAAAACTTTTCTGGGGCTTAACATCAACGTTAGCAAGCCATCAGTGCAATCCGGCATCATTTTTGGTCCCGTTGGCGGAACGAATATCTCGTCAACTTACAACAACGAGTGAAATTGTTTCGCTCTTCCTCGAATCTGAAAGAAGATAACGTGTTTCTTATTCACGATCCGAATAGCCCACCACTAATTGGTGCAGATGAACTGGTCCGTGTAGTTAAGTTAAATACATCTGTTAGAGAATTGGTTAGGCCTATAGCAAAACTGACGATTTTGCCAACGCGCGATGATTTGTTTTCTTTGTAATATGATTATCATATAATCAAATCGTTTATAACATATTTAAGTACATATAATGTATTTTTGAAATATTAATTAATTTTGAACTTGCCCCAGTCGCTCAAGGCGGCCGCAATGTTCGTGCTAATATGGCTTTGCTATTGTTATGTCATTACAATAGTACGAGTATAAGGAAATGAAGTTTCTTACAATATAAGACGTCAAATCGCTAACATCGTTTTTGTTTGTACAAGAATCGCTAATATAAAATAGATTAACCCGCTTTTAAATCGAATATATTTCCTATTCATATCATCAGTAAAACCCGCACGTACGCTCGATTAATTTGGAAAATAAGCTATTTCGCTTTCGTACATATCATGATCATGGGCAGTGACAGAAGTGTCGCCGTATGCATTCTTGTTATTAAAGGGAAAGTGTTGAAATTACTAGTTACAAGTTAAAATGTGTCGAAGTTCAGCGTTAACGGTTAAAGAGAATGGTGAAATTTTTGCCTATGAGTGTCAAGGTCTCTCTGAAAGGAAAATAGCTATTAAAAAACAGCCCAGAAAAGGAGTGACGTTATTTGGAACTACTTCAAAAAGAAAGAGGGAAGAATACGGAATGAAAGCAAACCGTGGTCACAAAATGTACCGAAAATACAAAGAAAATTGCAAAAAAAAATCGAAAATGTACGGAAAATACATAGCAAGTTGCGAAAACGTATCGCAAAGTATTAAAAATGTATCGAAAGTATATCGAAAATCTTTTAGAATTTGCGAAAACGTGTCGGAAAGTGTCCAAAATGTGTCGAAAATCCACAGAAAGTTGACAAAACGTATCAAAAGTTATCCAACATGTTCCGAAAATCCGAGCGCGAGTTCCGCAGGATGGTCAAGTCCGCTGAGCCCGCTTCATCCCGGTCAACCAACACAAGCGGGACAAGTGGAGGGAGCACCTGAAGTCTTGCAACCTCGGGGCTGGAGTGGGCATGCTATGTTCGACCGTAAGGTCCCTGTTCAACCCGACGAGCCGTGATGACCGAACAGAAATCTCCTTTGGAGACCACGCCTTATCGGACCCGAAGCGATGCGCGAGCTATTTTAGCCGACAATTTACATTGCATCATTCGGCCGACAGATCAAAACGATCAGTAACCAGAAGGCTGCGCAAGCAAAAACCCAGCGCACCAATTGTCCTCTCCAGTACCGAGGTGAAGGAAGCCATCGAGAAGGCGAAAGCCTGTCACAAGCCACCCTAATCATCACAGACATCTGGAAAATGAGCAGGGTAATATTACTGCAGAAACCATGGAAACCAGCCGGCCAGGGCGGGTCCTACCGGCCGATCTCCCTGCTTTCACCAGTGGTCAAGACACTTGAGGCCCTGTTGCTCCCGTATTTTAACCACTACCTCAGCCCGGCGAAGCATCAACACGACTTCTGGAAAGTGCATAGCACTACAACGGTACTTAACGCCATAAACACGCAGATCAAGCGTGGTCTCAACGGCAACCGCCCATGGGAAAGGACCGTCCTCGTGGCGCTGGCCTTGTCGAAGGCCTTCGATACAGTCAGCCACTTCACCTTGTTGAAGGACGTAGAGGCCTCACCTCTCCCAGCGGCGTTGATGCGATGGACCGCGAATTATCTGTGTGATCGTCAGGCGTCGGTGTGCTTCCGTGACGCAGTGTCTAAAGCGAGAAGAATTAGGCAGGGGGTACCACAGGGTGGCGTCCTATACCCCCTACTATTTAATTTTTATATATTTTGCAACAAAGTCATCAAGTCGCTCGCCGGCAGCACTTAAGGCAAATACAAAGATACGTTGCTGGCAACATACAAGGCGATTGGCCGGTCGGTTCTAAATTATGTTGCGCCAATATGGTCGCCTGGAACTAGCAGGACTCAGTGGTCAAGACTTGAGACATGTCATAACGCCGAACTCAGGATTGGGAACTATTGACTGGTATCCTTCTTATATTAAACTTGATGGGTCATGGCCTACGCTCTACGCTTCATCAAAAATCTTCGTACGAGAAGCAATCAACGCACCACAGGTTGCCTCACCAGCAACGAAATTCTCAACGCTGAAAATATACTGGTAAATTATACTCACAATAATGCCTTTCAAACGGAAATGTCTTCTTGGCGGAACGAATATCTTGTCAACTTACAACAACGAGTGAAATGGTTTCGCTCTTCCTCGAATCTGAAAGAATATAACGTGTTTCTTATTCACGATCCGAATAGCCCACCTCTAATTGGTGCAGATGAACTGGTCCGTGTGGTTAAGTTAAAGACATCTGTTGGAGAATTGGTTAGCCCTATAGCAAAACTGACGATTTTGCCAACGCGCGATGATTTGTTTTCTTTGTAATATGATTATCATAGAATATATCGTTTATAACATATTTAAGTACAGTGGACTCGCAATAATATGAAGACCTTAAATTATGAACACCCCAAAATATGAACACTTTTTGGCTACCATTGACTACTCTAAAATATGAACTTTGGACAAAAGCTCTAAAATATGAATAATATTGTTGTCAATCACGAATTTAAAGCGCTTTGTAATTTGGGGAATCCCCTAGTTATTCGCATTCAATTTGTATGTACATACATATGCATGTATTTACCCATCGCCGAAAATGATTACATGTGCTTATTACAGGGTTTGATTTTGTCTACGTCAGTCGTCTGTAAGAATTTCTAGTGTCGGTGGTTGGAGATTGCACGCAAGCATAAGAGCTTCTTTATTTTCTTAAGAAATAATCAAATGTGAATAATTTTGAAACATGCACACAAAAAAGCATACGTTTCTGACTTTAAGAGACAAATCCGCTCAAGGCGGCCGGAATGTTCGTGCTAATATGGCTTTGCTATTGTTATGTCATTACAATAGTACGAGTATAAGGAAATGAAGTTTCTTACAATATAAGACGTCAAATCGCTAACATCGTTTTTGTTTGTATAAGAATCGCTAATATAAAATTGATTAACCCGCTTTTAAATCGAATATATTTCCTATTCATATCATCAGCTTTTGTAAAACCCGCACGTACGCTCTATCAATTTGGAAAATAAGCTATTTCGCTTTCGTACGTATCATGGGCAGTGACAGAAGTGTCGCTGTGTGCATTCTTGTTATTAAAGGGAGTGTTGTAAATTACTAGTTACAAGTTAAAATGTATCGAAGTTCAGCGTTAACGGTAAAAGAGAATGGTAAATAAATGCCTATGAGTGTCAAGGTCTCTCTGAAAGGAAAATAGTTATAAAAAAAACAGACCAGAAAAGTACTGACGTTATTTGGAACTACTTCAAAAAGAAAGAGGGAAGAATACGGAATGAAAGCAAACAGCTTCGGAGGCGAAACATTGGAAGATTGGTTTCTAATTCAAGTGAAGTTTAAGTAAGGGTATAAAAGGGGAGAATTACTTTTTTAATAGGACATGCTCGATTAAAAGCTAACAGTTCATTCCATATAAAGAGATCAGAAGTTGTATTAGTCGCATGTTGCATTTTTTGCTCGTAACACATCTTATACATACATATAATAAATATGTATGTAGGTAACAGGCCGATACCTGTAAATTTAAGATATTGAGCAAGAGAATTTATTAGAGCAATAGGAGCCAAAACAACAGTTTTTAAAATCTTTGTCTGTCTGTCCGTCTAACCGTATGTTTGTGTGAAAGAGATCTTTAAACCGCTTTCACTCAATAGCCATACGGATGAGGAAGGAATTATGGGATTCTTAGATGTGGCCTGCCAAATGGACCTTCCAATAAAACATATATCACAACTAGAAGGTGAAGAAGAAATCAAAATTCTTAATAACTCAAAAGCACCAGGGTATGATGGTATCGACGCAAAAGCGATTAAAGCGCTCTCAGAAAAATGTATACAATATTTAACATTGTTATTCAATACAATTCTTCGGCTTGACCACTTTCCAACGCAGTGGAAATGTGCGGAAATAATAATGATATCGAAGCCTAATAAGCCTGAAAATGATATAAAGTCATATCGACCAATTAGCTTGCTGGTGACATTCTCTAAAATATTTGAAAGAATATTTCTGAGAAGAATGCTGTCAGTTATTGAAAGAAATAACATTATACCTGAGCACCAATTTGGGTTTAGGAATAAACATGGAACAATAGAACAATGCCACAGAGTCGTCAACGTTATAACCGATGCACTATAAAAAAAAAAATACTGTTCGGGAGTATTCTTGGATGTTCAACAGGCCTTCGACCGTGTGTGGCACCCAGGATTGCTATTTAAAATTAAAAAACATTTTCCTACACCGTTTTATCTAATGCTAAAATCATATTTGCGTGGTCGCTTCTATGTAAAACACAGGAATAAGCGTTCATATATTCACTCAATTGAAGCTGGGGTGCCTCAGGGCAGTGTACTTGGACCTGTACTATATACCATATTCACTTCTGATTTTCCAACATCTGAAGAGGTTTTGATTGCGACTTTTTCAGATGACACTGCCTTATTAACAGTGGGCGAAACCCCATCTAGTACTACATCACATATTCAACCCGAGCTGGAGAGAATAAAAACATGGATGAAAAAATGGAATGTTAAAGTGAACACCGACAAATCTGTTCATGTGACATTCACGACTAGAAGAGAAGATTGTCCTCAAGTATATATAAATGGCGCCCTAATTCCTCATAAAAACTCAGTTAGATACCTCGGATTGCATCTTGATCGACGACTTACGTGGAAAGACCACATTAAAGCAAAGCGACAACAACTTAAGGCTAAGACAAACAAAATGTATTGGCTCCTTTGTGCGAAGTCAGAACTTAGTCTTGAGAATAAAATTCGATTATACAAAGCGATTTTAAAACCAGTGTGGACCTATGGTATACAGCTGTGGGGGACAACCTCCAAATCAAACATCGAAATACTACAACGGTACCAGTCAAAAACACTAAGAACAATTCTTAACGCACCATGGTTTATAACAAATGAAAATATACATAACGATCTTAAAATTTGCTACGTAAAAGAATAAATACGTAGGTTATCCGAAAGATACCTAAACCATAAACTTAGCGGTCACAGTAATACTCTTGCAATATGTTTATTAGATGATAGTCATGAAACCAAACGACTTAAAAGGTATCATGTCCTAGATTTCCCTTTAGAAATTAAGTATTACACCAACAAAGACATATGTACTGTTAAAAACCCATTACAATTAAACATTGTATTTACTAATATTTTTGACACTGTTATTTATAATTAGTTCTTCAAATTTGCTGAATGTTAACAGGACAGATTGCAAATAAAAGACTTTAAAAAAAAAAAAAAAAAAAATTTTCATCTATTGTCTTTACTTAAAATATTGGCAAAATGTTATCACAGGAAAACTTTTTCCCCAGTGTTAAAACTAGCCAACTCGTAAAGTCACTCTTAAGTCGAGTTATTTATAAAAGTCTTATTAAAAAATTGATTTTATTCAAATTCAGAATTTATATTACTTGAATGATTAGAAAAAGGATTTTATTACATGTTTGATGAAAAAAGTCTGCGAAAAAAGTTATCCGCTAGGTAACCTCCGAGGGTATTTCTGCCATTAAAAAGCTTTTTAGAAAACACATCTGCCGTTCGAAGTCAGTACAAAACTGAAGGTCCCTCCATTTGTGGTAGAATATAAAGACGTACACCATAAATGGCAGAAGAAATGTAAACAATTTCGATCACTCTAAAGCCACGCTTAAAACCAGCAATTTATTTGTGTAGAATTTCATTTTTGGCAGTTGAGCCTCCTATTATAGGCTTTGAATTCCTATAGCACTTCGGTATTTTGTTAAACGGAAATAAACTGTTGTTTGTGGGGTGTAGCTAGTGTAGCTAGCCTTAGTGGGGTGTAGCTAGCCGCTACAACAACAGTAATATCAACGGCGTGCTTTTTAACCCGGTACGTTTAAGCAACTTTTTATAGATTTTCGGTACACTTTCGATACGTTTTCGCAACTTTCTATATATTTTCAATACAATTCTGGTACATCTTCGATACTTTAAGATACGCAACTTTTTCTGGATTTTCGGAAAATGTTGGATAACTTTCAATACGTCTTCTCAACTTTCTGCGGATTTTTGACACATTTTGGACACTTTCTGATACGTTTTCGCGAATTCTAATAGATTTTCGATACACTTTCGATACATTTTTAGTACTTTGCAATACGGATTATAGTGTCCAAGACAGATTCGTAGATCACAGTGTTTCTATCGTATTAACAGCAGTTCTGGTTATTGATTTTATTATCGAGTGCAAAAACCGTTGCGGCTCTGTACCTTGTTGACGATTGCGGTTGTATGCGCTGAGAAGGAGAACAGGCTGTCGAGGGTGACTCCCAGGACCTTAGGGTGTTTAACCGTCGGAATGGGGGTCCCGTCGATGTGGATGTCGAGCGTGAGCCCGACCTTCTTCGTCCAAGATGTGAACAAGGTCGCCGTGGACTTAGCTGGAGACAGCGTCAAATTCCGTCACGTAAAGTAGTGAGCAAGCTCTGGGAGGTAGCTGTTCACTTTAAGGCACAGGCCATCAATTCCATTGCCGGTAGCCATTATCGTGCAGTATGCAGGCATACGAGACCAGTGTGACTCTTTCTGGCGGGGAGAGGAGTCGCGAGATGTAGAAGTTGAACAATAGGGGGGATAGGACGCTACCCTGTGGTACCCCCTGCTTAATTCTTCTCGCTTTTGACACTGAGTCACGGTAGCACACCGAAACTTGACGACCACACAGATAGTTCGCGGTCCATCGCCTCAACGCCGCTGGGAGAGGTGAGGCCTCCACGTCCTTCAGCAGGATGGAGTAGCTGACTGTGTCGAAGGCCTTCGACAAGTCCAGAGCCACGAGGACGGTTCTCTCACAGGGGCGGGTGCCGTTGAGACCACGATTAACCTGAGTTTTATAGCGTTAAGTGCCGTTGTAGTGCTATGCACTTTCCGGAAGCAGTGTTGATGCTTCGCCGGGCTGGGGTAGTGATTGAAATGCGGGAGCAGCGGGGCCTCAAGTGTCTTGACCACTGGAGAAAGCAGGGAGATCGGCCTGTAGGACTCGCCGGCCGGTTTCCCTGGTTTCAGCAGTGGTATCACCCTACTCGTCTTCCAGATATCTGGAATGACCAGGGTGCTTAAGGACAGATTGAGGACCTTAGTGAGATACTCCCGCGGTGCCCAATTTTTTCAACATCTACATGCTTATCCGTCTGGGCCAATGGATTTGGAGGCTTTCGCCTTCCCGATGGCTTCCTACACCCCAGTGGTAGAGAGTACAATTGGTGCGCTCGGTGTTGACTTGCGCAGCCTTCTGGTGACTGACCGTTTGGTCCTGTCGGCCGAAGGATGCAGTGTAAATTGTCGACTAAAATAGTTCGCGCATCGCTTCGGGTCCGACGAGGCGTGGTCTCCAAAGGAGATTTCTGGTCGATCATCACGCCTCGTTGGGTTGGACAGGAACCTCACGGTCGACCATAATTTGAACACTCCGGCACCGAGGTTGCATGACTTCAGGAGCTCCCTCCACTTGTTCCGCTTATGTACGTTAACCAGGCGTTGGATCTCCCCGTTTAGTTGCCTAATACGGGGATTACCGGGGTCCGCCTGCCGATGGTGGTCGCGTTCATCCGCCAGAGACACCGCCCTACCCGGGAAGTCAGGACGGATGACAGGGATCCTACCTGCCGGAATGAAGCGGGCTGCAGCGGACTTCACCACCCTGCGGAACTCGCGCTCGCCAACGCGAACGTCGGTTGGAGTTGAAAGAGCACTGAAGGCGTCTTCAGTAAAATCCTCGAACCGCTCCCAGTCAGCTTTTTTGACGTTGACATAGGTGTGGCGGTCCGAGGCAACATAGTTGGCAGGTCTGTCAATCGTGATGACTATGGGTAGGTGGTCTGATGCAAGCGATAGCATAGGTCGCCACGTTATGCTATTTATCAGACCCGCGCTAGCTATTGTTGGATCTGGTGAGCTGCTGCAACTACCCACAATCCTGGGGGGGGGCGGGGGGGCTTCGTCGTTCAACAACCAATTCACATGCCCTGCCTACTTAACTAACACCCCTCTTCCTATGGTCCAACCCTGATAAAACCGTCCGTTTTAGGACCTTCCGCTAGTTGAGCTTGACGATAACGACTGATGGGGCCGTCATTCTTATTCGGGTGTAGCTAGCTAGTCGCTACAACACGGTATGTTTGTGGTGAAGAAATTGGCTCCGACGTAAGCAGCATACCTTATAAAGGTCCTCAATCTGTCGATGGTCAATCTCAACCTGCCAGAAATCTGGAAATGCACGGTAATTCTATATCCTTGGGAATTGGCCGAGAATCTTATCTTATCAACGGATCTCTCTGCTTTTACTAGTGGTAAAGACATTTGAGGAACTGTTGCTCCCGTACTTTAACCACCATCTGTGTTCGACGAAGCATCAGTACGGCTTCCGGAATGTACGAGACTACAGACTGAACAACAAAAAAGTCCTAAGTCGCTCGGTGGCTCTACTTGACACGGAGGTAAAGAAAGGTTGTTGAGAACCTGCAAGCTGAATGTCCTCAAATTGCTCGCCGGCAGCACTTGGGGCAGAGGTAAAGAAATGTTGTTGGCAACATACAAGCTGATTATCTGATCGGTTTTAAACTACGCATAGCTAATTTGCTCGATTGGAATTAGTAACGATCAATGACGAACTCGTGAATTGATTTTTAATTAAAAAATATTTAGCTTAATGAACTGCCATATGGATATAAATTGAAATTATTAAAGCAGGGCTTTATTTCTAATCTAACTGTAAAAGAGTTCAAAATCTGTTTAGAAAGATCTAATTTACTTCAACTCAAACTTCAATCGGTTGAGACTAGTCTTGGATTTAAAATAAATTCCCGTTTAAGTTGCAAAAACCACATTAATTATATTATATCAAAGATATATTACATCTTAAGAAATCTGTGGCAAACATGTTACTGTCTACCCATCAACACAAAACTTAATCTCGTACAGGTCCTAATTGTGCCCCATATATCTTATTTTGAAGCGGTATATGGTAATATAGAAAGCGAATCTAAAAATAAATTAAATCTAGCTTTAAACAATGCCGCAAGATTTATTTATTTCAAGCGAAAGTTTGATCATATTTCGTTTTATACAAAAAGTATTTTAGGTTTAGTCTGGAAAATTACCTTAATGTTCGAAATATTTTATTCCTTTTCAAAATAATTAGTTATCATCAGCCTCGGTACTTGTTTCAAAAATTAAACTTTGTTCAGTCCGCTCGCACACATAATATTGTTCTTCCAAAATATACAACTTTAACGGCTTCCAGATTGTTTTTTGTTAGAGCCATCAGGCTGTAGAATTCCTTACCATTATCAATTAAATGTATTAAATCAAGTAGATGCTTCAAAATGGCAGTTAATACTCTTTCAACTCTTTTCCTTTGCCTCTTCTATTGTATAAGGATATTACTTATATATAAGCTAATGTCCACTTAAGTTTTAAAAACATAGTTAATTGAAAATCGAAAATAACACTGAAAAGACTTCATGTCTGTACACACATATGAAAAAAAAACTCTTCAAAATGTCTATTATTATTTCACCCACAGGGAATTTGTAACTTGTAATCTTGTATTCAAAAATTTATTAATGATTAATTTCTAAGCGAAGGTATTTATTTCTTTATTATACGGTCGTTTATACATCAGGCACCAGGCTCTACCTCATTTTAACAGAGGAATGCAGTGCGGTAACAAGTACTAAAATTTTACTAGATTTTTCGTATAATGGCTTTTACGACTGTATCCGTACATATGTATGTATTGCAGTTCTGCTCTAAGAGTTAATAGTGCCAAGATCTATTATCGTATGGCTTTTATTTTTGTAAATGGAGTATTAACTTTTTACGAAAAACAATAATGACGCAAATATATTTTATTTTAAAAAATTGCATCTAATACAGTATTGAGCTCACCCTGACCTGGTTGTTCCATGCTTTACGGTACCCATCACGACCGGACCAAACGTATAAGCGGCTCTGTATGCCGACTGCACAGTGACCAGCCCGAGCTCTTGGTACATCTTCGTCTACAGTATCAACTGTTACGTTCTCCCATGTCATAGAGTCTGTGTGATATTCTATATTGTATGGAAACAAAATTTTAAAAATAATATTAATTACCTAAATTTAGAACTGCCAATGTGTTTGTACACTTCCATTCACGTTCAGTTGTTGCCTTTGAGTCGTTAATAAGTAAGGGAACCCAACCGCCAAAAACATACATTTTATTGCAGATCATTGTAGCGCTGTGTAGTGATCTTGGTAAAGGTGCATGACCACGCGTTTGCGGCTTAGACCACGTCATGATATCTAATTATCAATCATAAATCAGAATCTTTCGAGTGATATAAATATCAACCTAAACCTACCAACATCCAAAAGCCACAAATCACCCAAGCGACAGCCGCTCATCCCACCATATATAAGTAAATTTAATTTTTTTGTACTTTTGCTTGTAAAAGTCACTCCTGTATGGGACTCTCGAGGCGGGGGGCTTTCTCCATAGGTTTTTGGCATTATCCACTTGCCGTTGTGACTATGTACTCCTCGAGTTTCCAATATATACAAATCGTTTAGATATCTAAATAGGGATTTAGTAGTTACAGCAATACAAATTTGTAAGAAATTATAACTTACTTAGGTATATTGTTTTTGGGGTCGTCAGATTCGTTAGCTAAACCACCGAAAAGGAAAATACGATCACCCACCATCGTAAAACTATGTCCTAAACGTGGACAAGGCGCCGGTCCATTATCTGGCAACTCCGCGTTCATTTTACGCCATTCCCATTTTGTAGCTTGCAATTCATAAAGTTCATTTGAGTATTTACCGTACTCTATCATGCCACCGAAAACAAACATACGCGTTCCAACGACGACAAACCCATAAGCAGCACATCCAGGTGGGACTTCTCCACGCATGGCTGGTACAAACCATTGATTGCTTACTAAAAAAAATATTTTTTATTGTATTGCGTACAATATATTCGTCTTACAAGTATACACCTACCGGAATTGTATACATGGAGCTCATCTACAATACCCTCATTTCCGCCTCCAAATACAACCATCAATTCTTTAATGTTAATAGCACGATGTCCATGTCGTGGGCGTGGCTGTGGCCCAGAAGGATTGCTTAGGCGTTTCCAACGAAACCTATTGGTGTTATTATTATTTACATTGGCCCCTATATAAGTTTGCAATGCATTATGTATAAATTTTTGTCATTATATTCAGTTGGAAAATTTACTCACGGTCTTCGACGCAGGTCCCCAATTCAACTTCAATGTTACCGGCAGTTACAAGAATGTTGTTACCACGGTTTCTTACTGACGCTTCTTGCTGCATGGACTCGCTTTCAATAGCATCTACAGCAGCGATTTCGCTAGTGCTTATAAAGTCAGAAGACTCCATCATTTCAATACAGTAATACTTATTTTATAGCCCGACTTCTACACTGTTTTGTAATCAAAGATTATCAAACATATTGCCAGTTGTAACAGTGATGATTATTAAGATGTCTTTTATATCTGTATAAAGAAATGATATAAACATGTGTTTTACTTAAGCCTCAAATTAAATACAAATTATTTTGATAATTATTATTCCTTATCAATAGCATAGGCTGCTTTCCTTTCCTTTATTCTTCAAAACCGGAGTTTGCTACACATTGCGTAAAAACTAAGTTGTGGAGCTTAGTAGTGGACGAGCTTCTGCAAATTCTCACCAACAATGGAATCCGCTGTCAGGGATAAGCGAATGACATAGTGATAATTGCAGGGAGCAAGTTCGTGAGCACCCTCTTTGACATAGTGCATAGTCGCGGTCGAGGTCACCAGGAAGTAAAATACATAGGTATCACCCTGAATTCTAAGTTTCTGTGGATGGCTCATGTCGATGCTCCAGTCTCCAGGGCTAGGAGAACATTGACGGTGTGCAGGCGACTCGGAAGAAATTCTTGGGGATGCAGCCCCAAGATCCTGCGGTGGATGTACACCAGAGATCAGCAACGGGTGATTGTAAAATGATCATACATAATCATTGCACTGAATATATGCCTTTACGCGCAAGCGATCAAAATTGTTCGAACACTCATATTCAACATAGATTTTAATTCAATCAAACCATGCGCGGTTCGTGTTCGCCCAATGATTTAATCATAGAACGGCTCAAATCACTCAATTCGGGTATTTGTTCGCTTAACTCAATATGATTTTTTTTGATGGAGAATACATCAAAAAAGGCACAAATGAACGATTTGATTTTTGTGCCGGTAGACAAACTGGATGACGGAAAAAGCGAAATTTGGTTGAAAAGAAGGAATATTAATTCATTACAATAAAATTATATTTATTTTCATACACACATATCTATATATGTACATATATAAAACTTGAAAGTAATATATTATTCATGAAAAAGATAAGAAAAATAAAATATATAAAGAAAACAACATTTCTATATATGAGTATTAACAAATAAGCATAAAATAATAGCACATAAGTTTTATCGTCCGACATTTTCTACGGCGTTAAATGTCTGCTTCTGCACAACAATCTGAATCAAATCGAACATACTTTCGCTCAAGCGAGTGAATTTATACAAACAAGTTCGATCATTGCACTCATAAATATCCAAAAGACGTGTTCACCACCATGATGCTGATTTTATTAAATGCTGAGTTTTGTTGCATGATGAACTGTGATTAAAAATTTTGTTGTATGATAAAATCAAGAAAAAGGTGATTTTCGCTGATCTCTGATGTACATCATAATAGTGAGGCCGATGGCAACCTGTGAAGCGGTGGCTTGGGGAACCAGAGTCGCCCTTTCCTCGGTTAGACAGTCTCTTACCAGGCTACAGCGGCTGGCGTGTGTGTGTATTACGGGAGCGATGCGCACGTGCCACAGCTGAGCTGGAGGTGATTCTGGAGTTCGATCCGCTACACATCATCATTGACCATGTGGCAAAGCGAACCCTACTGAACTTCTCTAAGGAGGGTTTTGGCAAGGAAAAGACGTCGTCCAAAATAAGGCAGATACTAGAACCTCTGCGTCTCTGGCATGCTTCCCCAGAGACGAGATTCATAAGGAAATAAAGTTTGAAAGGAAGTTGGAAGTGAAGATACACAGCGGCACTCCAGCGCTATTCTGGACAACCACATCCAGAGGAGCATTCTGCAATGGTGCACGGATGGCTCCATGACTCCCGAGGGAACTGGGGCAGGTGTCTATGGTCCCAGAACCAACATCCCGGTTCCACTGGGGGTCTACCCAAGCATCTTTCAGGCGGAGGTCTTTGCCATTAGTGTGTGCGCGGAGATAAACCTGAGAAGAAACTACCACAGTGAGACCATTCTCCAATATGTAAACAGCAGATAAACCATCTTTCACTATATGTGTGAGTGCCCAGCTCTAGCACGCCTCAGACAAGAAACACTGGGGTTTCTTCCAAAAGAGTTAAGGGAGATCTCTAGGAATATTAATTCATTACAATAAAATTATATTTATTTTCATACACACATATCTATATATGTACATATATAAAACTTGAAAGTAATATATTATTCATGAAAAAGATAAGAAAAATAAAATATATAAAGAAAACAACATTTCTATATATGAGTATTAACAAATAAGCACAAAATAATAGCACATAAGTTTTATCGTCCGACATTTTCTACGGCGTTAAATGTCTGCTTCTGCACAACAATCTGAATCAAATCGAACATACTTTCGCTCAAGCGAGTGAATTTATACAAACAAGTTCGATCATTGCACTCATAAATATCCAAAAGACGTGTTCGCCACCATGATGCTGATTTTATTAAATGCTGAGTTTTGTTGCATGATGAACTGTGATTAAAAATTTTGTTGTATGATAAAATCAAGAAAAAGGTGATTTTCGCTGATCTCTGATGTACATCATAATAGTGAGGCCGATGGCAACCTATGGGGCGGTGGCTTGGGGAACCAGAGTCGCCCTTTCCTCGGTTAGACAGTCTCTTACCAGGCTACAGTGGCTGGCGTGTGTGTGTATTACGGGAGCGATGCGCACGTGCCACAGCTGAGCTGAAGGTGATTCTGGAGTTCGATCCGCTACACATCATCATTGACCATGTGGCAAAGCGAACCCTACTGAACTTCTCTAAGGAGGGTTTGGCAAGGAAAAGACATCGTCCAAAATAAGGCAGATACTAGAACCTCTGCGTCTCTGGCATGCTTCCCCAGAGACGAGATTCATAAGGAAATAAAGTTTGAAAGGAAGTTGGAAGTGAAGATACACAGCGGCACTCCAGCGCTATTCTGGACAACCACATCCAGAGGAGCACTCTGCAATGGTACACGGATGGCTCCATGACTCCCGAGGGAACTGGGGCAGGTGTCTATGGTCCCAGAACCATCATCCCGGCATCCCGGTTCCACTGGGGGTCTACCCAAGCATCTTTCAGGCGGAGGTCTTTGCCATTAGTGTGTGCGCGGAGATAAACCTGAGAAGAAACTACCACAGTGAGACCATTCTCCAATATGTAAACAGCAGATAAACCATCTTTCACTATATGTGTGAGTGCCCAGCTCTAGCACGCCTCAGACAAGAAACACTGGGGTTTCTTCCAAAAGAGTTAAGGGAGATCTCTAGGTGTAATACAAACTGTTTAAGTAGCTTTATCCACAAATCAAAGTGGTTCGAAAATTAAAGACCGCAGGACATACCAGAGGTTCCACAAAAATAGCGTAACAAAATCGTGCTTCCAGCGCTAATTGGGACCTTGTCACTCCAGGACTAAGCAACGCTTCAACCAACCAACCAACCTTAACGGTTTTCTTTATGTTTGCGGGTGAAAATTATGCTTTTACCAAATGCATTGCAAAATTAGATTCACGTATTGCCCAGGGTTTTCGTATCCTTTTGTTGTAGTCCCTTATGTGTTCACGAAACCTTGTTCTTACTTTACGTCCTGTTTGTCCTATATAGCTATATTGACACTCAAAGGTCAGTGTATACAGCCTTGTTTGTTCAATGGGCCTTCTTCATTCGTGCTGCTTTTAAGTATCCTTCCCAAACGGACTTAAATTACTGACAATCTACCTGTTCTTACCGCGAAGGCAGATTCGAGATAATATATACCCTTTTGGACTCTAACCGCGCGAGACTTCAGATACCTATACTCAGGAAACTTGATAAAAAAAACGAAATAAATACGGAACAACAGACATAAACTGAACAGAACGAAAATTGACACTGAAGACGGCACAACGCCGAAACCGGTTTGTCTCCAAACCACACTTGACAAGAGATGGCGGAAAATCGTTCCAACAAATATCAACACTCCACCCTGTCGGACAAGAAAAAGAAGAAAACTATATAGTTAATGCCTGTCAGGCTTATAACTCTACGACGACTGGACTTCTGACGGTATATCAACGATGGTTACAAAAGATTTATAAAACTAAAGCAAGTATTTGGTTTAACAAACAATGTCTAGCATCGAACGGAAGCGAGCCGAAAAACTATCAGGAAAACTGAGAGGGACTTTGTAAAGAATGAAGTAAGAAGTTTGTACGCTAAGAAGGATCGATCAAACGAGGAATTACTTTCTATTCACTTAAGACTGGCGGACATTATACCGATAGACATTCTCATCGACCTATTCGAACATATAAAAACGAAAACTGAGCACGTAATGAAGCGGGTATACGAAAAATTACAGAAAAAACTGGAAAAACTAACGGGGCCGTACAGAGTAAAAGACAAGTCACAAGGTCATGACTTTTACACCAGACTAGTGAGCCTTGCAAATATATCCATCAACGAGGAGGAAACAAACTATTGGAGAAAGGACTTAAACACAATATAAAAGACAATGACAGGATAAGAATAGTGGAACAAGCTATTATAGATACGGAAGTAGGAATATCTTTGCTACCAAGTGAGGACCAAGATCACGCAAGGCACACATGCAGAGATATTATAGAAAACCAAATTAAAATAAATGCAAATGGAAGATGTAGCCACGAAAGTAACATTATGATGAGGTTAAAACAGAAATTTACGAAGAACAGCATAAAAACGACAAATGCGGACGAAGGCAATACAACGGTACTCATGTAGAGAGAGGAATATATACACTAAATAATAGGGGAAATGAAGTGCAGAGAAATTAGAGGAGATAAAAAGGACTATAAAAGAAGCGAGCAATATTATAATCCCCCACACATCACACTTATTAAGCCAAATGAATCCGGCAGCACCACCACTGCTAGCGCTTCCAAAAATCCACACACCGGACACTCCAAAGAGACCCATAATTAACTACAAGTCGGCTCCTGCTTATAGACTGCCCAAACATTTGAAAAATGTTGTTAAATGATAACTTGGAACTGCGCAACGAGCACATTGTAGCAAACACGACGCAACTCATCCCTAAACTGGCAAACGTGAAAATTACAAAGAAAATCAGGCTAGTATCATTTGATATTAAGGACTTATACGCATCGATCCAACAAACAGAAACAATAGATGTGGTCCGGAAAACATTACTCTATAAAAACGAAGGACCAGATAAAAACCACCCAAATCACAAACACATTACGAACTACACTGCGACAAAATTATTTTAAGTTTAATAATAAAATATATCGACAAGCAAACGAACTCGGAATGGAAAACCCGACCTCGGCCATCCTCATGTAGGTACTTATGCAAGAACTGGAGGGAAAGTATATGGAAGAACTAAAAGCCGAGTTAGGCGTAGCATTTTATGCAAGGTACGTGGATGCCATTATCAGCATGATCACCAAGGACAATGAAGAGCAGATACTGGAATACCTGAACAAACAGCAGGGATGTATAATGTTTACGATGGAAATGGAAAAGAAGGGAACAATAAATTAAATGGATCAGACGATTAACATAGACAAAATTGCCAAAAAAACTTGTCTACGAAATTTACAGAAAGCCGACAGCTACAGACACCATAATACAAAACACATCAAATCATCCTCAAGAACACAAATACGCCGCTATAAGACAACTAATAAACAGACTTGAACGAATACCTCTATCGTCAGAGGCATACGGAAAGGAACTAAACACAATATACAACATAGCAACAAACAACGGATACAAAAAGGAGCTCGTGGATAAATTCAGAAAAATATATGCAGTTAAAAAAAAAAGCGACAGAGAGCTAGACGGAAAAACTTGGACAGTAATGACTTATACAGGAAAAATTACATACAAACTTGCAAATTTATTCAGAAAGTATAATATCCACACGGCGTTCAAAACTGGAAACAACTTGGGAAGGATACTTAAAAGCAGCACGAATGAAGAAGACCCATTGAACAAACAAGGCGTGTGTAAACTGACCTGTGAGTGTCAATATAGCTATATAGGACAAACGGGACGCAAAGTAAGAACAAGATTCCGTGAACACATAAGGGACTATAACAAAAGGATACAAAAACCCACGGCAATACCTGAATCTAATTTTGCAAACCATTTGGTAAACGCAAAATGTTCACCCGCAAACATAAAGAAAACCGTTAAGGTTGGTTGGTTGGTTGAAGCGTTGCCTAGTCTGGAGTGACAAGGGCCCAATTAGCGCTGGAAGCACGATTTTGTTACGCTATTTTGCTTGAAAGTGGGATTTGATTTTCCTTAGGAGACTTGTAAGTAGCGGTGGGTTCTGCTGGCCCTATATGGAAGTATATTTTCTAATATATAATTATATCCAGGTTTAAGTAAGTCATGGCTGGATTTTACGGGAGGTCTTTGAGGAAAGAACAAAACACGGATATTGAAAGCAAGGATGAGGACGAGGAAGTTATTCCTACGTCTATCCTGCTAGGGCGGGCACCTTGGCGTGGTGCAGGGGCTTAGGCGTGCTCCACCAGGAACCCTTTATATAGCGGAGTGACGATAGTTGTATTTGTGTCTCTATCTCCATGCCGGCTCCAAGTGGGGACGCTGACCAAGAACCGCCACCTCCTAATCCAGGGTGTTAAGCGACACAGTGCCCATTGGACGGTTTGCAGCCAGGAGGACAACCGGCTGTATTGGAACGGCGCCTCCTCGACACCGGGCCGCTTTAGGAGTAGCGATGGCCTTACCGTGACAAGGGGCGCTGGCGCGGCGGACGAACCAGATTTCCCCAACAAATTAAGCAAACTGCCATGCCTTGCCTTAGCTAGGCAGGTGGTCGAAAGAAACAGATGATGAAGAACACCAACAACAACAACAAAAGCGACAACGACAGCAGCTACAGTGACGACACCAACTGCATCCAGTGCAGTAAGGGTCAGCACAACCGCATCTAAACCTAGGTCCACGTATGCGGCAGTTTTGGGGGTGATTAGCTACGTGAAAACCTCCGAAGCTTCCTGCGCGTAGCTCTCTGAAGAAGAATGGGCCCTGTTTGAGGAACACGCTAGACGATGAGCCAAGTACCAGTAGCGGAATTCGTAGCTCGGGGATGGTCGCAAGCTCTGGCGTTTTGCGGGGTACACTTCCGCACAGGAATGCTACTTGTGGACTGCAGGGACGAGGGTACAGCCGAGTGGCTGGTGAGCATTATAACAACTCTTGAGCGCTAGGAAGAACCCCCGCTGAGCACTAGGAGGGGCACGACATACCTCCTCTCCACAACGTCTCCATCTTCCTCCCGAGGACAGATATGGAGTCGCTCAACCACGCTATGGATCTACTCAAAGCGCAAAATGGTGGGCTTCACACCACGGCGTGGCGAGTATTGTCCAAGAACGCTCTTGATAACGGGATCCGGGTCAATCTGCACATTGATGAGGCGTCCTTTGAAAGTCTACGGAGGGTTGGCTTCATTGTCAACTTCAGATACAGCGTCATCTCCGTTGCGGTACAAGGCGTCCGGCAGCAGGGCATCGGCGACACAAAGCTCCTGGAGCAAAGTAGCGACCAGCCCGGTTGGGTTCCTGACGACGAAACCTGCCGCGGTCGAGTGGACGAACCAGCAGCCAGATCCTTCGCAACAGGTACCAGTTCCGGTGATTGAAGACGGTCGGTTTAGCCCACGCGAACACATGCCAACCACGCAGGAGCTCCTGGAAGGGCTGGACTTGATTGAGACTGGAGCTAGACGTGCAAAGTGACGGCGAACCACAGCTCTAGATAAGTCAGGTTCATCGGTAGCCCAGGTCAACCTGCATCATGCGGTGGCTGCTTCGGCAACAGAGGTTAGTGTATGGAATTAGAGGTTAGGGTTAACAGACTGAAGTAAGTTATAGTCGATGCCTTCAACCACAGCTGTCCCGAGACAAAATAAAGGGGTAAAGTGCAACCCCCATGGTGGTCTAGGCATTTCGCGCTGCTCAGGAAAGATGTAAGGCGGCTCTTTAATAGAGCGAAATGAGATGGGCACTGGGATGAGTATTTGGCAAAACTAACGCAATACAGCAAGGAAGTAAGGAAGGCTAAGCGTGACAGCTTTTGGACCTTCTGCGAAAGCATTGAGGCAACTCCAGTTTCTGCCAGGCTTCAACACTGTTAAGCAACCACCCTTGTACCCTAACCAGCACGCGTACACGGTACACAGATCAACAGAGACTGCGCTGTACGCCCTGACAGGGGAGATACAGGAGGCTTTTAAGTGTGGAGAAACAGTGCTATGTGCCTTCCTAGACATCGAGGGTGCGTTTGATAATACCTCGCAGAGAAGTGCTGACAAAGCATTAGAGAAACGGGGAATACAGCCCACTACACGTACATAAGTGGATAGCAGCGCTACTAAGCACAAGGATAGCTGCAACCGTAACTGGCAACAGCAACTGAAAACGACGAGGATGTCCGCAGGGAGGGGTTCTCTCCCCCCTCCTGTAGAGCCTAGTGGTGGACGAACTCCTAAAGATACTAACGGACAATTGTATCCGCTGCCAGGGCTATGCGGATGACATGGTCATCATCGCGAGACTAAAGTTCGAAAGCACTCCCTGCGACGTAGTCCAGAGCGGATTGAATCTGACAAAGAGATGGTGCACAGAGGTGAAACTTAAATGTAAACCCCTATAAAACAAACATCATCGCATTCAGTAGAAAAAGAAATATTTGTAGTAGATAACCACAATGTAATAGAATAAGATATTTACATATAATAGAAACGTGGCAACACCGCCATGGAATAAGAAGACAAGCATGACAATACTGCCAACGAATAAAGCCATTCTATTGTAAGCTCGCTACATCATCAGGTGTGGAAGACCTGCGTACGGAAAAACTATTAAAATTATAAAACGAAAAAGTTAAAGCAAAGAATTGCTAAAGCTCTACAGGACATGGGAGTGGCGTTCCCAGAAACGGCTAGCTTGACCCAACTCAAGGCCTTGCTAAATTCGACGATTGGCGCACCGCCGAAAAACGGCGAATCGGCTAACGGCACCTCAGGCCACACCGCTAGCAACGTACCACCGCCGAAAAACGGTGAACCGGCTAACGGCACCTCAGGCAGCAGCGCTAGAAACGCACCTTCAGTCACATCAAACAAAAACGGCACTTCAGAGACAGCAATCAATAAACCTTCAGACACAGCAACCGACGCCGAGACTTCTGATACGGTAGCAGAAAATTGTGCTACAAATGCAACAACAACTTCAGCCAGCATTCACACAACTTCAGATGGAAAAGCCCCCGACTCCGCCGCAGCAGAGGACGAGAACAGCACAGTTAACGAAGAGTTAGCGGAACTCGAGGCTCAACTTCAAAAAAATTGCGAATTTTAAAGCTGCAAAAAGAGATAAAAGAATTGGAGATAGGGAATAGCGCGACACCGCAAACATTTTCGGTAAACCTCAACGATATTGAGAAAGCTATCACTAAATTTAACGGCGACGATGGTGCAGATATTAAGAAGTGGATAGATGACTTTGAGAACGTCACCAGATTTTATTGCTGCGACGACAGAACTAAATTGTTGCTCGCGCGTCGTATGCTAGCAGGCAGTGCACAATTATTTGTGAAGATAACCGACGTTCAATCATGGAAGAATTTAAAGCAGTTGCTCTAAATAGAGTTTAAACGACCGACAAGCGTAAAGCAAATTTTCAAGCAGCTCGAATCACGCGTATGGCGTCGTACTGAAAGCCTGACGCACTACGTTTTGTCGATGCAGGAAATAGCGCAATCTGCACCCATCGAAGAGAGCGAATTAGTTGAGTTTATCGTTGACGGCTTACGCGATAACACGGGCGGCGCACTGGTCTTCAGTGGAGTTACAACGCTGGCAGCGCTGAAAACATTGCTGCCAAAATATGAAAAAATTTCGCGAAACTCACCAAAGCGCATCACGGGTACGACAGGCAACGGACACATTGAGACAGCAAGATGCTATAATTGTTCGCACTATGGCCACATGGCCAAGGACTGCAAGCAGGAGAAACGTGCAAGAGGTTCCTGCTTCAGGTGCGGCAAGGTAGACCATGTCTACAAGGACTGTCCGGCAAAAGCGGTAGCGGCGATAGAAGGCGATGAAGCAGATTACGATTCACTACACTATAGAGAAATGGTAAGTGTCGCCTTCTTAGCAGATGTTAAAAATACCCCTCTGTACATAAATTTTGTTTCTCTATTTGATACGGGCAGCCCGAATAGCTTCATTAATTCGACATCGGTAGAAAAAGCTAGCGAAGTGATCAATGTAAACCCTAAGTTGCCTTCAGTTTTGGCAGAAAAGTTCTTATGATAAAAAACACATACGTAGAAAAGCAAACCGAAGACCTTCCGAATGTTGATTATGAAGCGAAAATTATACTTACGTCAGACACTCCAACCTTCTGCTCACCAAGACGATTGTCATTTGCTGAAAAAACTGAAGTTAATTGTATTATAGAAGATCTACTTAAGAAGAGAATTATAAGGCAGAGTGACTCCCAGTTCGCATCACCTATAGTCCTTACAAAGAAAAAATCAGGTGAAACTAGAATGTGCATAGATTATAGAAACCTTAATAAATCGTAAGGGATAATTATCCACTTTCGTTAATAGAAGATTGCTTAGAATATCTGGGCGACAACGAAGTATTTACCCTATTAGACCTCAAATCAGGATTTTTTCAAATTAAGATGAATGAGGAATCAATCAAATACACTTCATTCGTAATCCCGAACGGGCAATACGAATTTTTAAGAATGACGTTCGGGCTGAAAATCGGACCAGCAATTTTCCAAAGGTTTATAAGAAAAATTTTAAAAGATTTTATAGAGAAAAATGAGATCATGGTTTATATGGACATTATTATTGGTAGCGAATGTATAGGCGATCACTATAACTTACTTCAGAAAGTGCTTACGAAATTGGCCGCACATGGCCTTCAACTAAAACTAAGCAAGTTTAGGTTTGTATACAGCGAGATAGAATACCTAGGTTATCACGTATCAGAACATGGTATACGACCTTCTGAAAACCATATAAAAGCCATAATGAATTACCCAATGCCTAAGAACCAACGTGAACTGCAGTCATTCATGGACTTTGTTCCTACTTCAGAAAATTCGTCCAATCTTTCTCTGTACCAGCTCGCCCACTATATAACCTTCTTAAGAAAAATACAAAATTCGATTTTAACTTCGAATGTATTAAAGCCTTCCAAAAACTAAAAGAGAAGCTAGTATCAAGTCCAGTACTAGCAATATACAGCCACAGAAAAGAAACAGAACTTCATTGCGATGCAAGTGCACACGGCTTTGGTGCAATTCTGTTACAAAAGCAGAATGATGAGCAGTTCCACCCAGTAGCTTATTTTTCTAAAAGAACTTCCGAGGCGGAAAGTAGATACCACAGTTTCGAGCTGGAAACCTTAGCCCTGATCTATGCACTACGCCGATTCCGGGTATATCTCGAAGGAATAAAATTTAAGATCTTAACCGATTGCAATTCACTTACGTTAACACTTAACAAAAAACTAGTAATAGCACACAGAGCAGGTGCAAAAATGTCGCATGTAGATGCACTTAGTAGAACTGAGTCCGATTGTAAAAACATAGTTGCCGTCATAGACAGCGAAAATATAGATTTCCAACTACTAATAATGCAATATCGTGATCAAGAAATAGTAAATTTAAAAAACAGGCTAGAAAATGAAAATATGAAGGACTATGTAATGAAAAATGGTGTTGTATTTAAAAAAGCAAAGGATATACTGCAACTCTACGTCCCTAAAGAACTCGAAAGGGAAATTATTAGAACTGTGCATGAGCAATTACGACACCAAGGCGTTGAAAAATGTTACCAAAAAATTAGGGCAAACTACTGGTTTTCAGACATGAAGAACAAAATCAATAACTTTAAACAAAATTGCATAAAGTGCATCATGTATTCCGCCCCTAATAGTTCAGGTGCTAGACAACTACACAATATTCCGAAATACCCTAAGCCCTTCCATACGATTCACTTAGATCACTTAGGCCCACTTCTGTCGCTACAATCAAAAAGAAAGCATATTCTGGTTTTTATTGATACTTTCACGAAATATGTAAAATTATATCCAGTTCAAAAAACAAGTACCAAAGAAGTAACCGCGGCACTTAATAAGTTCTTTGAGTATTATAGCCGACCATAAAGATGCATTACAGATAGAGGTAGTTGTTTTACGTCAAAAGAATTCGAAGAATACGTAGCAAACAAAAACATTACCCACGTAAAAGTAGCAGTCCACTCACCTCAAGCAAATGGACAGGTGGAAAGGGTAAACCGAAGCCTTGTAGGAATGTTAGCAAAGCTAAGCGACCCAGTAGCACATGCTGACTGGGTAAAACAGCTGACCAAAATAGAATTCGCATTAAAGAACTCAATAAATAGGGCGATTGGAATATCACCAAGCCAGGCTCTCTTCGGAGTGAACCAAAGAGGAGAAATAATAAATGAACTAACCGAGTATCTAGACGAATTCATCTCAGGCCCGGGGGGGAGGGATCTAGACGCGCTGCGTAACAGTGCTGAAGAAAAATTTGAAAAACTACATAGATATAACCTAAGTCGAAGTGAGCAGAAGAAGACGAGAGTAAATATATTTGACGAGGGAGAGTTCGTGGTGATAAAAAACATAGACACAACAGTGGGGGTCAATAAGAAACTTCTGCCAAAATATAAGGGACCGTATACTATACATAAGAAACTTCCAAATGACCGATACGTAATTAGAGACATCGAAAACAGGCAAATAACCCAAATACCTTACGACGGTGTTGTGGAAGCTTGTAATATTAAGTTATGGAGGGATAAATGTACAGAGGGCGCGACTGAAGGCGACACTCCAGAAGAATACATAAATGATTAACTCATAAATTGTTATTAACTTTTGCATTGTTATTATTTATACAGATCGAGGCCGATCTACTATTAAGTCAGATTGGCCGAGATGTAGTAGATAACCACAATGTAATATAATAAGATATGTACATATAATAGAAACGTGGCAACACCGCCTTGGAATAAGATAAATGTATTAACAAGACAAGCATGGCAATACTGCCAACGAATAAAGCCATTCTATTGTGAGCTCGCTACAGATTCAAGGTATAAAGGAAATTGAGGTGGGTGGTGTCAGGATCGAAGCTACCAAAGAAGTCAAATATCTTGGCTTGGACTCCAAACTGAGGTGGTGTACCCACTTAGAAGCAACCACATCAAAAACAACAAGGGCAATGATGGTGTGCAGACGGTACACTGGGGTAGCTCCCCAAAGATCCTGAGGTAGATGTACACCATGATTGTAAGACCAATGGTGACATATGGGGCGGTTGCGTGGGCCTCGGCATGCGCACTCACAACGGTGAAGAACACCCTTGCTAAAATTCAACGGCTTGCATGTGTATTAGGCATATAACAAATGTTGACGAAAAATTTGGCATACCACCACGGGGTGGCAAATATTGTACAAGTAATGAATATCACTTTTTTAGGTGATTTCGGTTCAAAAACGTTCCGCGCAAAAATGGATTTCTAAAAAATGTCAGATTTTTAAAAAAATTTTTTTTAATATGTGATGATTTACACAATGGTAAAATGTCTTGCACAATTTTAATTGCACGCTCTGCGCAAATGTTACTTCGCTGAACTTCCTTAATAGCTGATGGTTTATTTACCCAATGTCTGAGAAAACATTCATTTGCTTTTGTGAAGCCGGCCAATGATTTCTGTAGTGTGGCGAAATTATTTTTGTTGAAATTATAATCGGAAAACCAGATTTCGCTCCCGCACACAAACTTACAAATAGGATATAATTGCAAACGATATTCAGGAATAAGTATAAAGGCTAAAAGTGCCAAAATAGCTCTAGAATTCCAACGGGCATTACTGAGTGCTGGTATTGCTTAAAATTTTATGTAGGGAAAACGTTCAATTTCCTTTTGGGATGGGTGGGGCACTTCCCTTAGGTCCATTAAAAGGCGTTTGGAATAATAGGAAGATTATTAGTTAAATAAATATCTATTATTATGAAGAAAAACGTGTACACTGTACAACATTTTTTTTTTTTTTTTCAGCAGTTCTGATAAAAAAGTAATTTCGTTTTGCGCGGAAACTTTTTTGCAATTTCGCAAAAAAAAAATAATGGCGTTCATACTTTTTTATTCTCTATTCGACTATGGTATGCCGTTTTTCGTATTTGCAAAAATTGTAAAAAGTTATATGCCTAATGTGTATGCATAACGGGGGCGATGCGCACTTGCCCGACGGCCGCGCTAGAAGTGTTGATTGAGTTGGAACCGCTCCATATTCACACCGAACAGGCTGCAAAGAGAACACTGTTAAATTTTGCAAGGGAAGGCTTTGGCAAAGAAAGAGTACTGCCATCAAGGAGCAAGGACAAAATAGGATAAAAGTTCCCACTTACACTTCTCCCAAGAGATGAAAGCCACAAGGTGATAGTCTTTGAAAGGAACTTCAAAGTTATACTTTACGACAAGGTTACTTGGAACATTTCCATATTTGATAGTAGGGTCCAAGCAAGTACCCTGTAGTGGTACACGGATGGCTCGAAAACTCCGGAAGGTATTGGGGCAGGGTTCTATGGCCCGAGAACCAAACTCTCGGAGCCAATGGGGCCTTCCCAGCGTTTTCCAGGCAAAGGTGTATGCTATCAGTAGGTGTGCTGATGTCAATCTGCATAGAGGTTATAGAGGAGAGAGAATCCTTACCCTCAGCAGCAGTCAAGCGGCTCTCAGGGCTCTATCATCATACGAGGTCAAGTCCTCACTGGTTTTGGAGTGCGTTGAGAAGCTAAATACCCTGGCTGAAAGGAACAACGTTAATCTCATGTGGGTACCAGGACATGCAGGAATCGATGGCAATAAGGAAGCGGACCATCTCGCTAGGACGCTAGGCTGCCTCAATCCCTATAGGACCGCAGCCCTTTCTTGCGGTGGGACCACACACGGTCAAGGAGGCGCCCAGAAAAGAGTGTAGGAAACTAAGAGAACTTCATTCGAAGGGCATACTTAGACTACTCCAGGCTAAGAAACTGCTAGGGGGATATAATACCAAAAGGTATAAAGCACTAATATGTCTCCCTAAATCAAAACTTCGAATCGTAACAGGCATTCTGACAGGAAACTGCAGACTCAAAGGCCACATGCACCAGATGGGAATCTGGTCCAATGACTTATGTCGCTTTTGCGACCTTGATCGATTATTCGATTCCTGGACGTGCTAGGGCTGGAAGAGGTGCTGTAAAGAAATCAGGGCACAATAGACCCATTAGTCGCAGTGCTTACCTCTGAATCATTATTTATCTATCAGCAATTATAAAGCAATGAAGATCAGATTGAAATCCAAGAATAAATTGCCGAGCCAAATGTAGACAGAAATTCTTCAACACGCAGTTATTGATATCCCATCGCGAAAATATAAACAAATTGAGAAAACAACCGATGTTCCACAATTTAACTTCACAGAGAGACCATTAGCTAATATTTTTGAAGATATGGACACGCCAACAAAATTTTTCTTGCCGTACATTGAAACTATTGCAGAGGGAATCATATTTCATTTTCATTTCATTTATTGCCATAACATTAGTTCAATAATATCTAGGATCTTTTATAGTACAACAAATCATAGGCAAAATTAGAAAACCAAATAATAAAAAATAAAGGTATAATAGTTATTAAAACAAAGTTTTAAAGTTAACTACAGAAAATTTTAAACAAAGCAGTGGATTATATTTACATATATAGATATAAATATATATTGGCCAATATTTATTCATTCAAATTTATATGCGGAACAGAACAACAAAACCACTTTTCTTAAAAAAAGTGAGTTCCTTCCATCTATGGGGTTTCATTTCTTAATGGGTTACCAGCAACGTTTAATGGGTTACCAGCGACATTTTTGGGGTCCAAGTGAACACTTGGCTATACCCATTATAACTAAAATATTGTCAAGATTTTACTCCATATTTCGATTTTTGCATGTAAATGATAATTCTAAAATCCCGGAAAACAATAATGATCGGCTATGAATCAACGCTTTCAGCAGCCATATAATGGAACAAAAGAATTATTAGTAGACGAGTCAAACAATATTGTCCTATGAAGCCAATTAAACGTGTCTTTAAATTATGGTAATTGGCGGATCAATATTAATATATTAAAAAATGTCCATTATACCAAAAAAAAAATATGAAGCTGTTGAAGAAAAGTACGAAGGATTTGGTCTCGGGTAGAAAGTGGTTTTGTCCCTTACAGAAACCGAATGGGGTAACAATAAGTACGTGTACTTCGATAATTATTTTACATCTGTAAGGCTCCTAAAAATTTTGCATGCGAAACAATTAGAGGAAATCGAAAAGGACTTCCTTTAAACATGAAACCAGACAATAAAATGAAAAGATGCCAGTTCGACTCACGAACCACAATGAACGGTGTTTTTTTTAAATGAATATATCAGTTAATATTATTTGCATGGCACTGAGCAATCTACAGTCAAGACAAGAGGTCGAAAATGCCAAGAAACACATGTTTAATGTGCAACTGCCATTAAAGATTAGAACGCATTCATGGGTGGAGTGTACCGTGCCGATCGAGTGCGAAGTGCCTATGGAATAGGCAGGCGTTCCATAAAATGGCGATATAGATTATTGTGGGTATTTGGAAATTGGGTTCATCAATTACTGTCGTTTACTGCCAAACACAAGAAAAAGGCGAGCAAGGACTAGGCTTAAAACACAAAATTAGGTTGGTGCCAATAAACGAAGTTTAAGTAATACGTCAACACCGTCAAGCAAAAAACGTCGTGGTAAGAGTGAGTCAGTGGCAAGCGAGGTACGATTTGGGAGAGCATTGGCCAATATTTGTTGAAAGCCGAGAAAGATGTAAAATGTGCGGCATGAAAAAGGTTCAGTCGAAATGTCAACACTGCGGTATATTTTTATGCAGAAATAAAAAAAAACTGTTTTGCTAAATATCATGGCATTGGTACATAAAACTCTACAGGGGTAATCAAAGTTATTTACACAAAGCTAAAATTTTCACACCATTTACTAGAAAGCCTTTGTTTGTTGTTGTTAAACACCTGTCCTGTATTGAAAAATGTTGTTGTTGGTGAAATGCAAAGATGACTCATGCTAATTCAACGAAAATAACTGTATATGTCTCATTAAAGCGAGCACTTAAATATATGCCACCTGGCGTCAAAAGTATTTACACATTTTATTTGCGTCAAAAGTAATTACACAATATGGAAAAGTGATTTGTTTATGTAATTAATTCCTTTTTTTTTTATTTATTTCGGTTTAATAGTAATCTACATATATAGGTATACAAGGTTACTTACAGACTACTTAAAAGATAGATGATTACAATATCACTTCATTTAACATTGCTTTGAAAACGGACTTAGATAAAGAAAAATCTGTTTAACGTAATTGGCAGATTATTGAATTCATTCAGGGCTCTAAAAATGGGAGCGTTGGAAGCATAGAGTTCAGACTCACTCTGTGCAAAAAATATCACTATAACGAAGGCTCCTTTTAGGGACGTGAAAACAAATGCGCTCGAGGAGGTAGGGTGAGTCAATCACACCGATAATAATGTCAAAGACAAAAGTGAGCGAAAGAATGGTTCTTCTATTTTCTAGAGATTTGAGATTAATTAGCGCACACCTAGCACTATAAGGTGGAATTGGGTCGTTCAATCCTATTAATATTACATGCATGATAAGGTCTCCAGACAAATAAGCATATTCCAGCTTGGAACGTACGAGTGACGTAAACAAAAGCTTAAGGGTATAGGGATCAGTAAAATCGGATCCAAATCGACGGATGAAAGCTAGCACTGAATACGACTTGGCAAATGTGTAATTGAGATGACTATTAAATTAAAATTTTGAGTCAAAAACCACCCCTAGATCAGTTACTTCTTGAAGGGTGGATAATCGTGTACCGTCAATATGGTAAGACGTAGGGATAAGGCAGCGCGACTTGGAGACGGACAAATGAAAACTTTTTTTATATTTAACTGCAGACCATTTATACTCCACCAATCTGAGCCATTATCCAAGTCTGAAGAATTTGAAATAGTAAAGAAAATATCCAAGTCATCAGCATATAAAAGAAAATTAGAGTTGTAAAACAGGTCGAAATGTCATGGATAAAAATTACAAATAGCAAGGGGCTAGTATGCTGCCTTGTGGTACACCAGACGACGCTACGAAAGATTTGGAATGCTTTCGAAAAGTCAGTATACACAGTGTCAACTTGAAGGCGGCCACTGAAAGCCGACAAACAATATTCAGAAATTTCGTACATATCTGCTCTGGAGAGTTTTAGCTAATGAATTAAACTTTCTTGAGTAGCGAAAATATTTAACTTTATAATCTGCGATTTTTGTATATTTGAATTTTTTAAAAAACTTATTCCTCAAGTTTTTTACCTTTCTTAACTGTTTAGTGTGCCACGAAATTTTATAGCAGCTTTTTTATTTAAGCGGAATGTGTTTCAGACAAATTTCTTTTATTTTATTTATGAAAATAAAATAGCATTCATTAACATCAACATCCGAGAAAAAAGATTCCCAGTCTAAGGCGCAGACCTCAAGAGTGATTCTATCAAAATTGCCACGACGAAAGCAAAAGCTTGGAGCTAGTGTATCCGAACAAATACTTTGAAAGTTATAGAAATCAAGATCAATAACAAGTGGGACATGATTGATGTAAACCACATGACAGTGGGTCAAGGCACTCATCCAAAAAAAAAATATATTTTTACTAACATAGACGAGATCCAGAGTTCTGGATAACTTATTAGTGAAACCGTTTATCTGGGAAAGATTAACACTTAAGAAGTTGTCTACGAGGTACGACTCTGTAAAACTATTTACATGTTTCGGGAACACGTAATAGTTACATTTTGGCCGCTTTGGTCGAGTTGGTAGCGGTGCGTGCTATAACTCGATATGCCTGTGAGTTCGAGGTTTGAATCTCAGTCAGGGCAAGCAAAATCCTAATCATAGAAACAGTTTTTTCTAATAGCGGTCACCCCTCGGCAGGCAATCGTGGAACTTTCTTAGATTCTTGGAAATTGTGCACAATAAATCCAATATTTAAGTCCGGTAACCGATATGATATTTGCAACTACAGACCTATAATTAAACAGACCACCCTGGCAAAGCTATTCGATAACATTCTTCAACGTAAATTATTTGATTACGTTAGCAAGGCAATTGTTGAATGCCAGCATGAATTTTTTTCTGGGAGATCTACTTCTACCAATTTAGCCTAAGTCACTAATCTAATTGTCAATGCTTTCGAAACTCGTTCACAACTCGACGTCATTTACACAGACTTTTCAAAAGCGTTCGACAAAATTGATCATTCAATTCTGTTACGGAAGTTAGAAATGTATGTAATCAGTGGAAAACTGTTGAAATTTTTCTCCAGTTTTCTAATAAATAGAAAATTATTTGTGTCAATTGGTTCTGATAAGTCATCTTTGCTTATCGATGCTTGGTCAGGAATTCCACAAGGTACTCACTGTGGGCCTTTATTGTTCCTTATATTTATTAATGACTTGCCCCAAAAATTCAAATTCTCTAAATGCTTCATGTTTGCAGACGATGTTAAACTATTTTTAAGAGTCCGTGATATCTGTGACTGTATAAAACTACAATCTGATCTCGATAGTTTTGCCGAATGGTGTACTGAAAATAACTTATTTTTAAATACGAACAAATGTTGCGTTGTTTCTTACTCGAAAAAGATAATTACCACTCTTTCAATTAAATGCTTGCTCTCTAAACCGTTCTTATGAGATTAAAGATTTGGGTATTATCTTTGGCTCTAAACTCTCTTTCTCTAGTCATATTGACTTAATTGTTTCGAAATATTTTGCAATGACTGGATTTATTAGGCGTAACTCTGGAGACTTTAAAGATCCTATGACGTTGAAGTCACTATATATTTCTTTGGCAAGAAGTCGTCTTTAGTACTGTTCAATAATATGGAATCCATTCTATGAAGTGCACTCATACAAAATTGAGAGTTCAAAAAATGTTTGCCAAAATAGCATTGCGTAAACTTCGTTGGCCTGATGGCCTACCATCGTATACCAGCAGGCGTAAATTACTTGGCCTCCAAGCTTTATACGAGAGAAATACCTGTTCCTTGCTATTGTTTGCCTATAACATAATTAATTCTTATATCAAATGCCCTGAGCTGTCTAATTTATTCGTTCCCTACATTCCGACGCGAGATCTTCGGCCTAATAGATTTTTTGTCAAAGAAACTCATAAAACAAATTATGCATTAAACGAACCAATGTTAAAAACTATACTTCTACAAATCGATATAGTAACGTTTTAAATTTTGACAATAGTTTATATAAATTTAAGCTTGAACTGTTTTAAATTTTTAACTAGTCTGTAAAAAAGCTTGTTCTTTTTAGAATGAATAAATAAATAAATGGTAGGAGGCTCGGCCAAACACTAAGCTTTATAGTGTAAGCGCCAAAATTATATTATAAATACTTTTGACGCCAGGTGGTATAAACTTAAGTGCTCGCTTAAATGAGAAATATACAGTTGTTTTCGTTGAATTAGCCTGTCATCTTTGCATTCTGCAAAGATTTCAACAACACCAACAATAACAACAACAACAACGTTATCCAATACAGATGTGTAACAACGACAAACAAAGGCTTTCTACTAGTAAATGGTGTGAATTTTAGCTTTGTGTTAATAATTTTGACTACCCCTGTATAAGTTCCTTCAACAAGACGGTAGTCCTAAGTACCTTAACCTGTTTTTTTAATTGATTAATAAAACATGCACATGAATGAAAATATTCAAAAATAAATTTAAAAAAAAAAACGATTTCTTTCTGGGCTTAGCCAAGGGGTTAAGCTCTCGGTAATTGTGGAGAACATCGGCTTTTGCTAAAAATGACCTAGAACCTTTCTAAGCACACCGTTAGAAAGGGGAAAGAATAAACTTTACCTGTGTTCAGTTCCATCCAAATATACATACCTGTTTACTTATAATTAAACTTCAGTTACGTCAAAAGTCCATTCAAATATACATACCTGTTTACTTATAAACAAACTCCAGTTACGCCATTAACAGTACTTCCAAGCAGAAGTCCTTTCCGAGTTAGCGGCCTTTGGCCGCGCTTCAAAAAAAATTATCCTGGCTGGACAAACTCCGGCTACGCCATTAACAGTACTTCCCCGCAAAACTTCTTTCCGCTTGATAATAATGTACATAATAAATAAATCATTCCGAAGGACGCTCACGGGGAAAGGTGTTCTGCGCAAAAATACTGTTGATGGCGTAGCCAGAGTTTTTCCAGTCAGGGTTTTTTTTTTGCAGCGGGGCCGAAGGCCGCACACGCGTAAGAGAGTTCTGTGCAAAAATACTGTTGCTGGCGCAGGCAAAGATTGCCCGGCCAGGGCCTCCCCCTTAAAAAAATATCCTGTTCAAACATACAGTGGATGACGTTAATGTTATAAATACATATATATTTGAAGGCAGTGATTTTATGCAAATCACTGTGTAGTTAGAATGAAAATGACGTTTAAATTATAACCTATTGTTTATAATTGTAATATACAGTTACCTTTGCATTTGTTGTTATATTTGAAAATGTAGGTGGTTGCCAAATCACGAATATATGAAACGGTTTTAGAATATTTAAAATTTCAACCAAAGCATAAAGGATGGAATATCAGATGAAAAGTATTTTATTATTCTATCTTGGCTTGAACCAAGATTTCTGTCATTGTTTTAATTATTTTGTTTAGAGTATTATTATTTAAAAAAGTTTTTAATCTACCGCGGCCAGTCATTGTACATACATACATATATCGATCCATATTTTTGTGACTTTTCTTATTTATACTATCTGATATTTCTGCACATTTCTGTAAATGATTTTAGAAAATAGAGTCCGATTGCGCTTTTAATAATATCTTTCTATAAGATTTTCATGCTGAGCATTTTTATCTATAAATTCAGCAGCGGTTAAATTTCTGTGACATTGAAAAGTAAGACCTTGTTCTCAAAGAATTCAAACTGTTTGAATTACATATATGCTTCAGCATAACTCGATTTGCCTTTTCCAAAGAGATAATTGTTTCGTATTCAACAAATTTTTAGTTTTTTCTATCATAAAGCGTTTGAAGTTTTTCGATATACGCTTGTAAATGCGTTTCCAGTCTATGAAACCTGATGTTTATGTAAATGTTGATGGAGTTTTAGCAAAAACCAGGCAAACGTAATAGAAAAGAGATTTCGTTTTAGGATTAAAGTTCTAAGTAGTACACTTTAGAAGGCCAAAAATATGCATATTTTCATGAATTTTTGTCTCTGCCCCTTTATTAAATATGAACATGAAACTTTTTATACATTAATATTTAAGTTTGAGAGAGTACAAACATTTATTTTTTCATTTATACATTTATTCATATTATAGAGGGCGCCACAGATGAGTTCTCGAGAAAAGTTGTTCCGAGTGCGGACAGTTAATCTCAGGATTGGGATCTCTGAAACAAAAAAATAGAACGACATTTGAAAAAGGAAGGTTTCGCGCGTGACAATTTACCACAATTTTAAATTTCGAACTTCACCAAAATATTTTAGGAACTTATTTTTGCAGCTATAAGGAATTGATATTTTCTTGTCGAATATAAGCATTTCAGGCTGTCGAAAGATATTTCCAAAAAATATTTTTAATTCATTATTGGTGGACTTTTGGTAAAAGTTTTGTTCTTCTTCAACATCTGTTGCGTCACTCTCTGTCGTTAGATAAAGATTTAAATAATAAATTGTATTATAATTAAGTATGTATTTTTAATAAACTGCTTACCTATGCTGTCACTTTTTTCTATAGCAATAATATCTTTATCTATCAAAGTCAAAAATGTTTAGAAAAATTTATGCATATACCAACACGTACTTCATTAACGGAATCTATCGTTCTAGCATCACACGGCTCAGATAGTGGTACTGTAATTCACCTATCAAACTTTTTTTTTATCTCTTTTTACAATTATTTTTTTTTTTGCTTCTGCCGTTTTGCGAAAAGTAGTACCGTCGTCCTGTTTTTAAGCTGCTTAAGTCGCAATTAGATTTATTACAACTAATTTGATTAATTACTATTTTGGCACATACTTTTATGTTGTGAGAAATTAAATACACTTTATAGTTCAATTCATTTTCTTCACATATTTTTTTATCGCACCTCGTTCACAAATTATAGCACATATAGACACATTTGGACAATTTATTTATCCAAGAATTATTTTTCAATTAAAACAGCATTTATTTTCTAACAAACAGTGTTAAAAACAAGTTTTTAACAAAAAAAAAATTACGAACTTTTTGGAGTATGCAGATACGTAGCTCATTCAATTATAGTACAGCAAAGTGCAAGTTTATAGTAGCTACGAATTACCACTGATTTTTTTTTTGCATTTACTGACGCTCTTCCGCAATCCCTTCCATATACAAGTAACATATCAAACTCACATACATACATGTATAACTGTAATCATCCATGCGTTCTCACATTTCGTCTCTTATACTGAGAGATAGGAGCTCGAAGCGTGGGTGACGAGAAGAAAAATTAGTTTTAGTCGATTATAATTGGTTTGTCACTTGAAGAGAAATAAAACTAATTGTTCAAAGTACAACTCAACTTTGTTTTAATCTTTCTGGCACAGTCGGTAGGATCTGCGAAAAATATCCTTATACAAAAAAACGAACCTACATACATAAGTTCTCTCTGTGAAAAAATTCTTATTCCTATTTTTAAATATCCGTGCTGAAGGAAAAGCAATAAACTGAAAAAAAAACGTTTGTACACTCGCGTCGAAATCAACCTTCATTTAACCTTCAGCGTGATTTTTCCTTGCTAAATTAGCTTCAGTGTGATTTTGAATTGACCCTCACAAAGAAAGTATATGAATTAAAAACAAACAACGAAATAATAACTAAAGCAACATTTACCAATCCACATTGTCCTTCAATTAACCTTTTTTCTGCGCTTCCCCCCTTGTTGTGGTGAATAATTTTAGTGTAACTCTACCACAAAGCGCAACAACAAACAGTGAAGAGACAAATTTTAACTCTAAAATATGCTTAGAAGAGCAATGTAAAAGGTAAGATTCCCGAGACACTGAATAATACACAATCAGTTAAAAAGAGTAGTTGATACGTAGATCACAAAAACTGAACTGCACATAACATAAAAATACGCCACAACAAAATAAATAGATGGACACTAATAGAGAACTACAGTATTTGAGAGGAAATTTTCAAACATTGAGCATAAACCCTACAATCAATATGGCTGAGAAACAATTTTATGTGAAGAAATATATAACGAAATTTGTAAAATTAAAGATTGTATTAAATTAAAAACTGGAAGTAGCTCTACTAAAGAACTTCTGAATAATGAACTAGAACAGTATGAAAACTCTTAAACGAGAATTGCCAAACTCCTGAACAGCATTAATCAATGCAAACTTAGCCACGAACATTAAATCAGCAATTAAAATTTTAAAAGAAAATGGTGATTTTGATGATGACAGAAACATAAATAAGAATAAACAAAATATAAGAAATAATACATTTATAAATAATCGAGCTCCTAATTATTCAACGAGAATTGCCAAACTACTTAACAGCATTACTTAATGCAAACTTAGCCACGAACATTAAATCCGCAATTAAAATTGTAAAAGAAAATGGTGATTTTAATGAAGCTATTCAAGTTAAACCAATCGTTTTAAAAACAGCATCTGGAAAAGTTTTGTTAGACAAAGTACAAGAAGTCGTTACTTTTGGAAACCAGAGGAGGCCTCCCTTTTCCTCTGCTACCACCGGCGGGTACCGCGTCGAATACTTTCAGAGCTGGGGCGCTTTCATCCATTCGAACGACATGACCAAGCCAGCGAAGCCGCTGAATCTTAATTCGCTGCACTATATCTACGTCGTTATAAAGCTCGTACAGCTCATCGTTCCATCTTCTCCGGTATTCGCCATCGCAAAGGCGTAAAGGCCCATAAATCTTTCGGAGAAGCTTTCTCTCGAACACTCCCAGAGCCTTCTCATCAGATATCTTCATCGTCCATGCTTCTGCGCCATACATCAGGACGGGCATAATGAGAGACTTATAGAGCGTAATTTTTGTCCGTCGAGAGAGGACTTTACTGCTCAGTTGCCTACTCAGTCCGAAGTAGAACTTGTTGGCAAGAGTGATCCTCCTTTGGATTTCGAGGCTGACATTACTATTGATGTTAATGCTGGTTCCTAAGTAAACGAAGTCTTCTACTTTTTCAAAGTTATAACTGTCAACAGTGATGCTTGATCCCAGTCGTGAATGTGCCGACTGTTTATTTGATGACAGGATATACTTCGTCTTGCCCTCGTTCACCTCCAGACCCATTCGCTTTGCTTCTCTATCCAGTTTGGAGAAGGCAGAAATAACTGCGCGGTTGTTAAGGCCGATGATGTCAATGTCATCGGCGTACGCCAGCAGCTGCACACTCTTATAAAAGATAGTGCCTGACCGATTTAGTTCTGCGGCTCGAATTATCTTCTCCAGCATAAGGTTAAAAAAGTCACACGACAAAGAGTCACCCTGTCTGAAACCTCGTTTGGTATCAAACGGCTCGGAGAGGTCATTCCCAATCCTGACGGAGCTGGTGGTGTTGCTCAACGTCATTTTACATAGCCGTATAAGTTTTGCGGGGATGCCAAATTCAGACATTGCGGCATAAAGGCAACTTCTTTTTGTGCTGTCGAAAGCGGCTTTGAAGTCGACAAAAAGGTGGTGCGTGTCGATTCTTCTTTCTTGGGTCTTTTCCAAGATCTGGCGCACTGTGAATATCTGGTCGATAGTAGATTTACCAGGTCTAAAACCATACTGATAAGGTCCAATCAGTTCATTGATGGTGGGCTTTAGTCTCTCACACAATACGCTCGACAGAACCTTATATGCGATGCTAAGAAGGCTGATACCGCGATAGTTGGCGCGAATTGCAGTATCACCCTTCTTATGGATTGGGCAAAGTACACTTAGATTCCAATCAGTAGGCATGCATTCGTCCGACCATACTCTACAGATAAGCTGGTGCATGCGCTTTACCAACTCTTCTCCACCGTATTTGAATAACTCAGCTGGCAGCCCGTCAACTCCGGGCGCTTTGTTGTTCTTGAGCCGTGCTATTGCTATACGGATTTCATCGCAGTCGGGTAACGGAACATGAATTCCGTCGTCATTGATTGGGGTTTCGGGATCATCATCTTCTCCAAGGTGGTCTCTGTCACTACCACTAAGTAGTGTGGAGAAGTGCTCCCTCCATAAACTAAGTATATTCTGAACGTCAGTTACCAGGTCGCCGTTGTCGTTCTTACAGGAATTCGCCCCGGTCTTAAAACCTTTTGTTAGCCGTCGTACTTTCTGAAAGAATTTTCGGGCGCTTTTCCTGTCGGCCAACATTTCAAGCTCTTCGCACTCACGTATTTCGGCCTTTCTCTTCTTCTCTCGAAAAATGCGTCTCGCTTCCTTTTTCAACTCACGATATCTCTCCCGCAAGGCTCGCGTTGCGCCCGATCGCAACGTGGCCCTGTAGGCAGCATCTTTCCGTTCCGTGGCAACGCGACAATCCTCATCGTACCAGTCATTTTTCCTGGCTCGCTGGAAACCAATAGATTGTTCAGCGGCGGTACGTAAAGAGCAAGAGATGTGGTTCTATTGCTCTGAAATATCGCTGTGTTGATTAGAGCTCTCAGAGAGCAGGAGTGCGAGTCGAGTAGCGAAGTGCGTGGCTGTCTGTTGTGATTGCAACTTTCCGACGTCGAGCTTTCCTTGTGTGCCTTTCCGCACGGTTTTTGACGTACAGAGGCGTGTGTGTATCTTGGCTGCGACAAGATAATGGTCCGCGTCGATGTTGGCTCCTCGGATCGTGCGCACATCTAGGACACTGGAAGCGTGCCTTCCGTCTATCACAACATGGTCGATTTGGTTTCGTGTCTTACCATCTGGAGACAGCCACGTAGCCTGATGTATCCTCCTATGCTGGAACCTGGTACTACAAACTACCATGTTTCGGGCCCCGGCGAAGTCGATCAGTCTCAATCCGTTATCCGTTGCAAAATAATACTATTGTCTTAAACGATCAGATGTATAACTTCTTAGAAATAAAAAATTCAGATCAAAATTCCGATAATTTACTCAATATTAGCAGAGACGAAGAAGACGAAAATAAATTAAATTAGACTACACCATTTAAACTGTGAAGAATACAAAATGCTTAATGAATAACTAAGGAAATTTAAAAATATTTTTCATATGGAAGGAGAGCAACTCACTTTTACACATAAAATAAAACATAAATTATAAACCATACATGAAGATCCAATTTATGTTAAATCCTACAGATACCCATATTCCGCAACCCTCTGGGTTGTACCCAAAAAAATGGATTCATCTGGAAGAGAGAAATGTATGTATTACTCCACTATATATTTGGCACAGGGATTCCACCGAATCGAAATGGATCCTGCGGACAGAAAAAATACCGTATTTTCCACCCAGAGTGGACATTATGAGTTTCTACGGATGCCTTTCGGGCTAAAAAATGCCCCCGCAACCTTCCAAAGGCTGATGAATACAGTCTTGGATGCGCTAATTTGAAACAATTGTATGGTATATTTAGACGACATCGTCGTGTTTAGTACATCACTTCAGGAACATGTCGAATCGCTCGATTGTGTTTGGCCGAGCTTCTCCTACCATACGGCAGATGTATTTAATGAGAAGCTTTTTCATGGCAGAAATACCCTCGGAGGTTTGCCATTGCCTGCCGAGGGGTGACCGCTATTAGAAAAAACTTTTTCTATGATTAAGATTTGTTTTGCCCTGACTGAGATTCGAACCTCGAACTCACCGGCATATCAAGTTATAGCACGCACCGCTACCAACTCGACCACAGCGGCCACGCTAATCTGAAACACAGTTAACTAAAAGTGAGTTCTTAAAACACGAAACAGAGTTTTTAGGGCATGTGGTGACTCAAACAGGCATAAAAGCCAACCCAAATAAAATAGAGGCAATAATAAATTATCCTATACCTAGAACAGATAAAGAAATAAAGCAGTTCTTAGGTCTGGCGGGATTTTATCGAAAATTCATTCAAAATTTCGCAAATATTACTAAACCGTTGACAAATTGTTTAAAGAATGGTGATAAGGTAAATAATGAAGATAAAGAATATCAAAACGCCATAAATACTTTAAAAATATTGATTACCCAAGATCCCATATTAGTATACCCAAACTATGATAAACCATTTGTTATATTTGAAAATGTAGGTGGTTGCCAAATCACGAATATATGAAACGGTTTATAGCAAGTAATATATCAAATGAATGGATTTTTGATGGCCTATTTAATTATTGTATTTTTTTTGTAGGTTTAATTAGGTTTTTTTTTTTACAAAAAAAAAAAAAAACGATTATTTTTAATTAAAATATGTTCCACGAAAAGTTTCAACCAAAGTATAAAGATATCTATATCAGATGAAAAGTATTTTAACATTATTTCTAATGACACCAATATCTTAAAAAACTATTAAAACCTTGGCTTGACTTTCCAATCAGGAACCATACGCGATTTCAGCGAATGTACAAGGAATTTAATCACGAAACTTGATGGGGATGTTGGGGAGGCCCTTTTTATGTAATTTAATCACTGTTTTTATTTTATTAATATTATTATTTAAGAAATTTGCTGCTAAAATAGCACTTGTCACTATATATTTTATGCAATACACAATATTTGGTTTATTAACGTGCGTATAGAGTACTTTGTTTGTTAACATTTTTTATTTATATTTAACTTAATAAACGCGTTTAAAAATTGTGTACAATTATTACCACTTTCGGTAAGCAAACGTAAATAAGAATGGTCGACAGTATGAGCAAAAGTGTGATGCCATACGTTTCAAAAGTACATACACCATAATTTTTATAGATCAGCATCTACATCGATATACAAGTGTTGAAAATTTGTAATAAAAAATCGCAAACTTCTTTTTTTTTAATTTATTTATTTATGTCTAGCAACGGTATAGTAATAACAGACATTTGGCGGATAGTTAACTAAATATTACACATTAACACTTAGTTTCCAACTTAAAGATTATTAAAAATTTCCGATAAATTCCAATAAATTCGAATAAAAGAGTGTAAAATATTATTGATTCGACATAAGGTAACTTTCCAATTCCAACTTGGATTAGTAAAGTCTACATCCAAAAAACTTGAAAAATAGTTGAAATCCGACAAGGTTCGCACCATAAACCGTTCTGCTCAGCCCAACCCTAAAAGCGCCAAACCGACGCAAATTCCGGCTGGGAACATAGAAATTGATTTTTGCAAGTAGGAGCGGACAGTCAACTTTTCCCGAAATAATTCCCAATAGAAAAGAGATAGACTGCGATGTTCTTCTGTTTTGCAGAGTTTGTAGGGTAATTAACCGACAGCGGGAGCCATATGGTGGCCATAGTTCAACAAAGTTTAATGAACGTAGAGCAAAGCGTATAAATACATACCTTTTGTACCTTTTCTAGACGATTTATATGAAATGTGTGACTCGGTCTCCATATAAAAGCAGCATATTCGAGTTTAGATCGTACAAACGCAGTATAAAGCATTTTAAGAGTATAAGGATCGGTGAACTCAGAAGAGTGACGTCTAACAAATGCTAGCATGGCAAAAGAGTCGGCGATAGTTTTATTTAAGTGCGAAGTGAAAATGAGTTTTGAGTCAAAATGTACTCCAAGATCTTTGGTCTCACTTTTCGAGTCAAGGGAAATATTCGCAATTGAATAAGAGGTTTCAAGTGGTAATTTTGATTTGGAAAAAGATACTTTATGGCATTTCTTGATGTTAAGTAAAAGCCGATTCTTAACACACCATATATGAAGCCTGTCAAAGTGCGATTGAAGCTCGGCCGAGTCATTAGCGCATCTAATCTCTGAATACATTTTCAAGTCATCGGAAATCATTAGAAAAGCAGGAACTGATGTCATTTATAAAGAGTAAGAAAAATAATGCGCCCAAGATACTTCCCTGTGGAACCCCTGAAAGAGCAATAAATGGCTTAGATGAAATACCATCAATAACCACCTTACTGGTTCTCAAGCATAGATAGGACCTGATCCAATCCAATAAACGCGAATGGATTCCTATACATTCTAATTTGGTCAATAAAATATTGTGGGAAATCTTGTCGAAAGCCTTCGAAAAATCGGTGTAAATCACATCTAATTGAGAGCCGTTACGAAAAGTTGAGAAACAATCTTCCGTAAAGACTGCAAGGTTGGTTACTGTGGATCTGTCAGGTACAAAGCCATGCTGATTTGGACAGATCAAGTGCTTGACATTAAAGTAAAGTTTTGTTTTAATTATATTTTCGAAAATTTTGGCAATTGTGGATAATTTGCTAATCGGTCTATAATTTTCAACGTCGCATTTGTTACCAGTTTTGAAAATTGGCGTGATTGATGATCTCTTCCAATCATCAATAAACAGACCCTCAGAAAGAGATTTATTGAAGATTAATAGCAGAGGCTTCACTAGGGAAGTACAGTTTTTAAACAGTATGGCGGAGAAACCATCTACGTCCATCTGCGACGAGCTTTTTCTATTCTTGATACCTTCATAAATATCATCTTCGCTTAGAGCAAGTAAACCTAAGTCTAAAGTAGACGTGCTATTAGCGAGATTTGTACGAATATTCGAGAGTTCATTAACTGACAGGTCATTATCAGATACAAAGTTAGACGAAAAGAAGCTTGCAAAGAGATTAGCCCCCTCGGACACAGAGGCCGCATTTTCACAGTTATAGAATACAGTCTTAGGTACACTTGAGCCAGTTTTTCTGGATTTGATGTACGACCAAAAATATTTCGGACTTATTTTAATATTTGACTCGAAACCATGCATATAGTTTTTGTAAGAAGTCTTGTTCAATTTGCAAAACTCTTTTTGGTAATAACGATATTTACTGAGAAAGCATTGCTTTTTAGTAGACTTGAATTTTTTATAAAACTTATTTTTCAAATTTTTTAGATGCTTTAAATCCTTCGAGAACCAAGGATGTTTATACATTTTAGGTTTGAAAGTAGGCACATACATATGTAGTTAGATCATTGATCAAATAAATAGGTTTTAAATACATTAAAACAACCTTCGACTTCGCCATCCTGAAATAAATTATCCCAGTTTATTCCACTTAACGCAAGATCCAATGCAGCAAAATCGCAGCGACTATAATTTAATGAAGCAGTTTTTCAGCTTTTATAGAATAAATATCAAAACATATTGAAAATTTTTAATTTAAAATCGCACAATTTTTTATTAAAAATTTTCGCCTGTGGTGCTAACCTCGAATAAATCAATATGACGAACTATTTTGAAAATTTTTAATTAAAAATCTCGTAATGATTTGAAAATTTGTAACTAAATATCTTGTTATATACCGATAGCCTTTATTATTCTCGTTTTTTTCATTTCATTGCTTCACAAAAGAGAAAGTGTGGTTAAAATTGACATTTTTTTGCTACTTTAACAGCAAATAACTTAAAAACTATGGGCCATAATCATAGTCAAGTTAAAGCCGGCTCTAAAGTTAGCATCAGCTTTTTTGACATATATCTCATCGAAAAGTATGTCAAAAAGTTGCTACTAGCTTTAGAGTCGACTTTAATTTGACTATGATTATGGCTTGTTGTTGTTGTTGTAGCAGCACAAATTATGCTGAGGCGACAGTCCTTGGCCGGACATAAATCCGGGTCGTTCCGGTATCGTAGACCCGACTGTCATGGGAATGGCTCGATGTCTCCGGTGGGTGGGAGTTTCAGATTTAGAATCAGAGTCGGAGCGGAATTGAAAGCATTAGTTGAATAATGTAAAACCAGACTATTTACCTAATGCTTTCAATTATGTTCCGACTTAGAAGAGAGGGGGTGAGAAGCAAAGGGACAAGTACACAAGCATCCGTGCCGTCAATTGCTTTCAAGTTTCGTTGTTTGCTTTTGACATCTTCTCTTTTTCACTCATATTTGTTGTTGTGAGAAAACAGAAAACGCAAAAGTGGAACTCCATTCAGTTGAAGCGTGTAAAAGCAAATAAAAAACACAAAAGGGAATGAGCAAGAATTGCTTTGAACGAATTGAATAATGTTAATCCAAGAATAATTAGAAGATTGCGACATTTCGTCCTGTTATCTTTTTTGTTTCGGCTTGACAGCTGTGTGACGACAAATCATTCCAGAATATCAAGTCAAAAGGGAGAAGAAACAGAAAATTCACATCCGCGTGCAAAATAATGAAACAATTAGCTAAGGGTATTTTAATAAACGAAGTGTACAGTGGCAAATTGTAGTAAATACTACATGAAACCGTTGCATTTTCACTATATTTTGATAATAAAGAGCTTAAACAAAAGAATTTCATAATTTAACATTCCTTATCCACTTTTTGAGAATTGTACAAATACAACATAAGCTGAGTCAACTACACCGGAATATCACAATTTCACATATTTTAATGGTGTTGACTGTGTTTCTTTAACTAAAATTAATTATTTAAGTTTTCAGTTAATAATAGTTTTTATTTTATTTGTTGTTAATATGTATGCACTTTACAGGTCAACTTTTTGATTATTAAGCGTGTTAATGACTTATGTTTCCACAAATAAAGTATCTTCTATTTTATTTGTTGTTAATATGTATGCACTTTACAGGTCAACTTTTTGATTATTAAGCGTGTTAAAGACTTATGTTTCCACAAATAAAGTATCTTCTAATAGTTAAGATTAAGTATATTTGCATTTTATTGAGTTTGTTTTATTGTTTCACTATTTGTTAAAAATAACCAGTTTTAAGAGCAGTCCCGCTCAATACAAATAACACGTCTATATTTTGAAATAGATTTAGCTTAGGAACAGTTTTAAAAAACTTAGTTTTATTTCAGCTTTTTACAGAAAAATTCAAACTTATACGTTACAGTCAAACGTTTAGAGAATAATAAAAAGAAAAAGAAACTGATGACAGTGACATCTACAACAGTGTTGCAACTTTGTTATGTAGGTGTCTTCCTTTGAGACGGTGTTGCCACACTATTAAAAACGCGTTTATAAATTTGTTTGCATAAAAAAACAGGAATGAAGATGGCCGCAATTACACCAAGGAATGAGTTGCCATAGGAAGGGAAAAGACGTGCTGCCAGATGTATTATAATAATAATAATACAATTTAGAAATATTTACTAAATATCTTTACAGAAAATATTGTTATGACTTAATTTCTTGTAATGTATGTGATTTTTGTATTTAATACACATATTGAATAAGCGGAAAGAAGTTCTACTCAAAAATATTGTTAATGGCGTCGCCGAAGTTTGCTAGGCCAGGGTTATTTTTTTGAAGCGCGGCCGAAGGCCGCCTACGCGGAAAGGAGTTCTACGCAAAAATACTGTTGATGGCGTAGCCGAAGTTTGCTCGGCCAGGGTTATTTCTTTGAAGCGCGGCCGAAGGCCGCCCACGCGGAAAAGAGTTCTACGCAAAAATACTGTTGATGGCGTAGCCGAAGTTTGTTCGCTCATGCGTAAGATATATTTGGTCTAGCAGTCATCGACTAGCTCTCAATCTTAGCTCGCGAAATAATAAACAATACAAAATAATCAATTGTCGTATTTTTGCTTTGTGCACTTTCGTATCACGCGATCAGTTCAGAGCAATTAATTTGTAAAAAAGGAACCTGTTCGCGCCTAATTGGCAACTCTTTTTTTATTACTGAGTTATTCGCTAGGTTGGCCGCACTTGCATCTACTTGTCAAATCTAGCTTCCGTTTTTTTCTCTCGATTAAATGGACTCTCACTAGCAAGATGTGTTTGCATTAAATCTGGGGGAATCTTTTTTAAATCTACTCTAACCAGCCCGCAATCGCTTATAATCGCCAACAGTTTGGTCCTTCGCACCGGATATCGCAATATTTTCTTTATACAGTATACATCGCGTTATTTTGTTAACTAATTTTTTCCGCATATAAAATGTCTTCGTTGAAAGTTCGCGACTCTGCATTGAAAACAATAAAACGCTACTTGCAATCCAGCAAATCTGACGAGCTTTCGGTCGACTTGGAGATTGTACTCAACTATGCCCAGCTGTTGGAAGAACAATGGGTACGATTTTGTGTAGCCCAACAGGAGGGAGAACTTTCTTGTGGTGAAGAAAACGTCGAGATGGAGGAGCAATCACGCATTCAAGGCGAGGAGTGGTACGCCAAAGCCAAGGCGAACTTTAAACACATCACTGCGCCGAATAAGCAACCAACTCCAAAAGCGACTCAAGCTCCTCCCGCACCTGTGCCGCTTCCAAAGCTGCAGTTGCCGTCATTTAGTGGTGACCCCACTGAATGGCTTAATTTCCATGACGCATTTCGTTCGCTTGTTAATGCCAATGCCAGTCTGTCGGGCGGGCAGAAACTGCAGTACCTTCGCAATTGTTTAAAGGGTGAAACATTGGAATTGGTCAGCAGTTTGGCAAAAAGCGACGCCAACTACAGTGAAGCCTGGGACTTGTTAACCCCTCGGTACAAGTTCATGCGTGTCATAGTGGACAGACATATAAAAGCCTTGTCGTCAATTGAAAAGGTAGCAAAAGATTCTGCCAAGGCCATTAAGCATGTACTTAACCTAACCTTACAGCACGTTGGTGCGCTACGTGCACTTGGCCGGCCGGTTGAGTTTTGGGATGACTTGCTTATTCATCTAACAGTGTCAAAATTAGCCTACGAGACCCGCAAGCAATGGGAATTGTCGCTTGTGAATGATAATTTACCGTCGTTCGCTGCCCTCCGTGACTTTCTGGAGACGCGGGCACGCTCTTTGGAAATGGTGCCAGTAGTTTCCAACAACACAAAGCCAACCGCAAAGCACGTTCTTCACACAACGTGCAACCAACTCGAATCGAAGAGTTATGAATTGCCGGTCAACTCTAACGCTGCAATCTGTTCCCATTGTAAAGGTGAGCATAGAATCAACGTATGCCCGATATTTAGCCAGCTCGACGCAAAGGCTAAACTTACTACTATCAAAGCTCAAGGCGCCTCCTTGAACTGCCTTAGTAAGGGGCACGTGTTCGCAAAATGTCGCAGCTCATCTTCGTGTCGTGTATGCCAACGCCGTCACCATACGCTTCTGCACGCTAGTCTGAACAGCGAAGATACTACAGTTGCTTACAACGAAATTGGCCAAACCAAAAACGTTGCCTCGCATTACGTTGATGCTGAACGAGTTATTTTACTGGCTACTGCCGAAGTCTATTTGCAAGACCACGCTGGTCGCTGGCAGCCTGCTCGAGTGCTTCTCGACAATGGCTCGCATGCTTCATTCATCACTGAATCCTGCGTCCAACGCCTTCGTCTCCCAAGAAGTTCTTCGTCCACTCGCGTTATAGGTATTGTGTCGATTGAAGGAGGCCGTACTAAGGGAGAAGTCAAGGTATGCGTATCGTCGCGGTCATTGGACGCAATCTTTAACGTAACTACGCTTATTCTGCCTAAAATTACGAATGATCTTCCTACCACGGCTGTACCCGTCTCGCCCTGGTCACACATCATCGATTTACCACTAGCCGATCCAAACTTTTTCAAGCCTGGGTCAATAGATGTTTTGATCGGAATGGACGAAATGGACAAGTTTTTACTTGATGGTCTGAGGAAGGGTCCAAATGGCACTCCGATGGCGCAGAACACCGCTTTTGGTTGGGTACTATCCGGCAACGCTAGTTGTTTACAAAAGCAATCTGCTTCAATCGCAATATTTCACTGTGAGACCCAGATAACTCAACTTCTCACTAAGTTTTGGGAGCTCGAAGAGCTTCCACCAAGAAAGTTTTATACGCCTGAGGAATTGTTTTGTGAGAAACTCTTCGACGATACAACCCAGCGCTCTGAGGACGGTCGTTTTATTGTACGCCTACCGTTCAAAACAGGGGTTGCGATTGGAGAATCGAGAAGCGCAGCAGTTCGTGCATTGCTGAGAATGGAGAGGAGGTTCGCCACAAATAAATGTCTACATGAGGAGTACTGTCAGTTCATGAAAGAGCTAGTCGACTTGGGCCACATGGAGCTAACCGGTCCACCAACTCAAACCGCATACTACATGCCACATCATGCAGTGGTTAAGGAAACGAGTGCCACGACGAAGCTTAGGGTGGTGTTCAACGCATCTATGAAGACTTCCTCCGGACGTTCATTGAACGACGTCCTAATGGTTGGCCCACAGTTGCAACAAGATCTCTTCTCGATTTTGGTTCGATTTCGTACTCATCGCTACGGTCTTATTGCTGATATCGAAAAGATGTATCGACAAGTCTACGTCGCCAAAACGGATGCCGACTACCAGCGCATAGTGTGGCGTGAGCATGCAACAGAACCCTTACGGGATTATCGCCTTCTAAGGGTCACCTATGGGGTAGCTTCTGCTTCACACCTCGCTGTGAAGTCGTTACACCGTGCGGCACAGCAAGCAAGTGAATTGTATACAAATGTTGCTAAGGTCATCACGTCAGACTTTTACATGGACGATTTGCTGACCGGTTCTGACACGCTTCAAGAGCTAACCGCACTACAAAGAGACATCTCACACGTTCTTTCTCAATGTGGTTTCGACCTCTGAAAGTGGGCGACAAATTGTCAACCATTAAGAGCGCAGATTACTCACGGATCTACGCAGGTATCTCACCTCTTGGCTGATGGAAGCGACATCCGAACACTCGGATGTATTTGGCATACAGACAACGACTCGCTGTCAATTGTATTCAACTTAGAAGAATTGCCGAAAAAGCTTACGAAGCGTATTTTCCTCTCCGATATGAGCAAAGTCTTTGATCCGCTTGGGCTTATCGCCCCATGCACCATCCGCACAAAAATATGGCTGCAGAAGATTTGGCGCTCAAATGTAGATTGGGACGAGTTGGTACCACCGGAGATAGCTGCAGAATGGATGTCACATAGACGTGAGCTAAAAACGCTTTCAACGCTTAAACTAAATCGCTGGATAGGCACCGGCGCAATTCCAGACGCCGAGTTCCATGTGTTCACAGATGCTTCGGTAGCTGCATATGCTGCAGCTATTTATTGCCGTACTCAAACGCCGTTCGACGAGGTAAATGTTGTGCTGGTCGCTGCAAAAACTAAGGTAGCGCCATTGAAAACTACCTTACTACCTCGGCTGGAACTATGCGCAGCTTACCTAGGTGCAAAGTTAGTTCGCCAAATTCAGACAAGCTTCGGTCGGATATTCGAAAAGCTGTATGCGTGGACCGACTCTATGGTGGCGCTGGCCTGGCTGCAAGGAATGCCAAGTCGTTGGTCGGTGTTCGTTGCAAATCGAGTCACCGACGTGCAAGAGGTTCTACCGCCAGAAACTTGGAGACATGTCGCTTCGGAGACAACCCCGCAGATTGTGCTTCTAGGGGTATCAAGCCTTCACAACTTCTTGCGTATCCCTTATGGTGGCATGGCTCCACCTGGCTTCGCGAATATAATCGGTTCTGGTCTGAACCTCCCACACAACACACTACCGAACTGGAACAGAAATCTAGCAAAGCTGTCATGATAACACAAACCGCTGAGGAGTGGGATTTGTTGAGAAGATTCCACTCGTACAACAAACTTAAACGAATTACAGCGTATTTGATTCGTTTTGGTCGCAACGTACGCATAGCCTCAGGCCAGTTAAAGGTGAATATGCGCCTGTCAGGGCCGTTAACCAGCTCTGAAATCTATAAAGCCGAACTTGTATTGGTAAGATATTCTCAATCTAATGTTTTTGCTAAAAAAATTTCTTGTTGCTTATTAAAGAAGCCAATACCAATGCGCAGTAGCCTACTTCGTCATCAGCCTTTTTTAGATGTCGAAGGTTTTCTCCGAGTGGGCGGTCGTATTAACCCTTTCGACCCGGATGGTACATATATGTACCACCAAAGTTTAAACATCCCTAAATCTTTTCATTTACATTCAATCACATTTGGAAGTATACCACTTCGTCTGTTAGGAATTTTACTGTAAGTTTGAACTATACATGTTCTGTTTTGCATCTCCCCGTTAAGCTCAGTCACGTTTTTATATGGAAAGAGCGGTCCGAAAGTACGCGCGTGAACTTATTTCTGCAGATTTCCTCGTGTTTGTGGCAATTTTTTAGTGTATTTAAACATATTATTGGAAAATAAAGCTGTTTCTAATTATTGCTTGTAAATAAGGTAAGAAATTTTTATCATAAATCCCTGTTATCACAAACTTAAACGTATGGTACATATATGTACCAGCAGTCCCCTTTGGTGGTACATATGCGTACCAATAGTCCGGTTAATACAACTTAATTTTTTTTTATTAATTCCATGCAAGATCGATGACTAAGTTCAAAGGCTGCAGCTCATTAAAACAATACATGCCTCTAAAGCCGGTAAAGAGAGGCATAAAAATGTGGCTTCGATGTGATGCCGCAACAGGGTACACATACGATTTTAACATATATTTCGGAAAAGACCTTGAAGAAACCTCAGGTACACTTGGAGAAAGAGTAGTAAGCAAACTGGTCAGCTCAATTGTAGAAAACGATGTTACTTTGTGTTTCGATCGCTTTTTTACATCAGTTAATTTATTGAACACTATCCCTTATCCAGCCGTAGGCACTATAATGGGGAACAGAAAAAACGTACCTAAGTCCACGAGTAAGAAAATGCAGCGAGGGGAAGCAGAATTCAAAAGCACATCCGTAGGCCTTCTATGCGTAAAATGGCAAGATACCAAAGAGGTTTTGGTAATAAGTAATTGCCACGAACCCGGCATGACAGTTGTAACAAAAACGTTGAAAACAGGCGAACAAATTCAAGTGCCATGGCCAAACCAAATACAATTTTAACGTCAAATTATGGGATGTGTTGATTTAGCAGATCAAATGAGTGGCCTTTATGAATATGATCGAAAATCAGATAAATGGTGGAAGAAGGTGTTTTACCGTTTTATTATGATGGCAGCCGTAAACGCGTGGGTCATTTATAATGAGCTAAGAAGGAATAAAATGCCTTTCAAGTCGTTTTTGGTGACCTTGGCCGAGACTCTGATAGAAGAAAGTAGCAAAACCACAGCCGTACGCAGGTCAGTAGGACCAGGCCCTTCACGTCGTGTCGTGAGTCAGCGACATCTTCCTGTTGAGTGCACCACACGACGCCGTTGTATAAATTGCAGCAAACAAAAGAAGCAAACGCGAACAAAGACAGTCTGTCAAGAGTGCCAAGTTCCTTTGTGCAAATTCTGTTTTGCACCATTTCATACTTAACTTATAGTGTTTATTTTATGAATTTCTAATCAATTTATTATTAATTTTTCGATTCTGTTTAAAATTACTGTATTTATGTATTATATATATGCAAAATAAATGAATTGTTACGTTTGGTTTTAAAAAAGATAAAACATTTTTTGGTATGTTCTTGAGGACGGTTGGTACACATGTGTACCACTTAACATCCCGGATGGTACAATGGTTTACCACCACCCTGCGAGTCAGCCCCTTAGGCCACGCCCTCTTTGACACCGAAAAACATTTATTTGTGGGGTAAACACCGAAATGAATGCATTCATTGAAACCCAACATTGATAATAAAGTTCCGGGTCGAAAGGGTTAAGAACGCTTCATGCTCAAACGATATTAAGCATCCAATGATATTGCCGAAAAACTCGTCGCTCGCCAAAGTTATCGCCGCTGAAACCCACGCCCTTATGTCGCATGCCGGACCGCAAATGATGCAAGCAGCAATTCAACGGCGATTCCTGGGTCCCTAGCATCCGAAACCTCGTACGAGGGATATATCGTCACTGCGTGCGCTGTAAACGTCTGAATCGCAAACCGCAGCAACAACTTATGTCAAATCTACCATCGAGTCAAGTGACAAGTACACGATGCTTTCTCCGAAGTGGGGTAGATTTTGCCGGTCCGTATAGTATTAAGTTTACGCATGGAAGAAGCGCGAAATCAACGAAGGCGTATATATGTTCATTCATATGCATGAGCACAGCCGCCATGCATTTGGAACTGGCCGGGGATCTGTCGGCAGGTAACTTTATCGCTGCCTACAAGCGCTTCACTAATCGAAGAGGGTACTGTCAACACCTTTATTCCGATAACGGTACCAACTTTGTTGGAGCGGAAAGGGAGCTGCGTGCCGCATTCGAACGCTGCATTGGTAACGCCAAGCTGGCATCCTATTTTGCTGACGCTCAAACCACTTGGCACTTTAACCCTCCGAGCGCCCCTCACATGGGTGGATATTGGGAGGCGGGTATAAAGCGAATCAAATACCATTTAAAGCGTGCATTGAATTCCACTCTTCTATCTTATGAGGAATTTGCAACCATTCTTACAGAGGTTGAAGGTTGCGTAAACTCTCGGCCCATTTGCTGGATACCATCCGACGTCAAAGATTTCGAAGTGCTAACACCAGGGCATTTTATGATTGGAGAACTAATAAAGGGTCTTCCGGATCCTGACTTAGAGGCATTTAAGGGAACGCTTCATCAGCGCTGGCAAATAATTACAGCGATGAGGCAACATTTCTGAAAGCGATGGCGAGATGAATATCTTGTAAACCTTCAGCGTCGAACGAAGTGGGTTCGCCCAACGCAAAACCTACAAAAGGACGATGTGGTTGTTATCCATGACAACAACGCACCGCCCACCAAATGGAGGCTTGCCCGTGTTCTCAGCAGTCACCCCGGTGCAGATAACCGCGTCCGAGTCGTGAACTTAAGGACATCTGAGGGAGAGCTGTTGAGACCTATAGCAAAATTGTCGCTTTTGCCGACAAAGGCAGATATTTTTTCTATTTAAGAATTCATTGTATGTAAAGTCTTATGTCTACTTGAGCTTGATTTGAACAGTCGTTCAAGGTGGCCGGCATGTTCGCACCTAATTGGCAACTCTTTTTTTATTACTGAGTTATTCGCTAGGTTGGCCGCACTTGCATCGACTTGTCAAATCTAGCTTCCGTTTTTTTTTCTCGATTAAATGGACTCTCACTAGCAAGATGTGTTTGCATTAAATCCGGGGGAATATTTTTTAAATCTACGCTAACCAGCCCGCAATCGCTTATAATCGCCAACAGAACCGCTATATTATACCAACAAACAACAAAATGCCAACACAACCTGAGCCACCGGACAAACCAATACACAGATTTGCAATACTAATCCAAATCGCTAACTTTGACAACGACTACGCATTTCTAACACTCACACACAAACAAACACCACTTAACCAACCCAAATACATAACAATTACAGCAGCCAACAATGAACTAAATAAACTAAGCCCTTTCGTACTAAAAAAAAAGCTATATACGCAATATCAACGCAAATTGAAAACATAAAACAACTCAAAGACGGATCGCTTCTCATATTAACACGCAACTCAAAAGTAGCTGAAAAGATTTTAAAACATAAAACTCTCGCTAATCTATGCCCAGTGTCGGTCAAATATCAACACAATCTTAACACAATAAAAGGTGTAATATACGCGCCTTGCCTAAATCTTGCAAGCGATGATGAAATCATACAGGAACTAAAATGTCAAGGTGTAAGAAGCGTATACAAATTTACACGCACGTCCAAAGGTAAAACAACTTCTACTGGAAAAATAGTGTTATCTTTCGACCTTTACCATCTACCCAAAGGCATTGATATAGCATGGTACAAAGTTAAAGTCACACCTTACTATCCAACCCCTATGCGCTGCAAGAACTGCCAACTCTTAGGGCACACAAAAACACGGTGCACCAATCCTGCCACATGCGAAGGCTGCAACCTTCCACCTCACGTCCCAGCAGACTGCTCACAAAAGCAATGCGCCAATTGTGGCAACAACCACTCATCATCAGACAAAAAACTGCCCCAGCTTTCAACAAACAAATAAAAACTATTACCAAATGCTCAATGGGAGAAGCACGTCGCAAATACAATGAAAAACAAGAACCACAAATAAACCGAAAAAACACTTACGCAAACATCGCCAAAGCAAACAATACCACATCCACAAACAAAACACCATTAACGCCACCACCGGAAACCACCACCATTGCAAAGCGCCACGCTTCATCTCCTCCGACAAAAATTAATCAAAATAAAGTATAAAAAACTCAAAACTCTCCCCAAAAAACCACTCTAAGCAGCTCTAGCAATATAACAACTAAATCACACACTCAAAACAACCATTCACATCAACATCATAACTCACAAAACTCCACCTTACAGCCCACTAACAAAATATCTGACAACAACTATACTATCTCACCATGCTCCAAAATAACTCAAGAACTTTTAAAGAAAAATTAATATTATATGGCTCTCTCAGACTCCGAGGAAGAAGAACCTAAACTATAACTAGGAATAATTTAACCAACAAAGAGCAAATACCACTTAACATACAAAAACCACAAAGAAAACATGAATTTCAAAATATTACAATGGAATATAAAAGGATTCTTTAACATCTCTGAACTAAACCTCTTAATAAAAAAAAAATCCTTCACTCATATCACTTCAAGAAACACATTGCAAACACAACTTCAACCCTTTTCCCCCCAAGAGGATACATAAGCTACTTCCAAAACTCCTCAACAATTACAACAGCCAAACAAGGAATAGGCATACTTATTAAAGCCAATATTCCGCACAAAATAATTTCATTAAACACCGACCTACAAATAATAGCGATCGAAATCAACCTTAATACAAAATTTACAATAATACAAATTCCGACGCAGCAGCTCGCCAGATCTAACAATAGCTAGCGCAGGTCTGATAAATAGCATAACGTGGCGACCTATGCTATCGCTTGCATCAGACCACCTACCCATAATCATCTCGATTGACAGACCTGCCAACTATGTTGCCTCAGATCGCCACACCTATTTCAACTTCAAAAAAGCTGCCTGGGAGCGGTTCGAGGATTTCACTGAAGACGCCTTCAGTGCTCTCTCAACTCCAACCGACGTTCGCGTAGGCGAGCGCGTGTTCCGCAGGGTGGTGAAGTCTGCTGCAGCCCGTTTCATTACGGCAGGGAGGATCCCTGTGATCCGTCCTGACTTCCCGGGTGAGGCGGTGTCTCCAGCGGATGAACGCGACCACCTCCGGCAGGCGGACCCCGGTAATCCCCGTATTAGGCAACTAAACGGGGAGATCCAACGCCTGGTTAACGTTCATAAGCGGAACAAGTGGAGGGAGCACCTGAAGTCATGCAACCTCGGTGCCGGAGTGGGCAAATTATGGTCGACCGTGAGGTCCCTGTCCAACCCGACGAGGCGTGATGATCGAACAGAAATCTCCTTTGGAGACCACGCCTCGTCGGACCCGAAGCGATGCGCGAACTATTTTAGTCGACAATTTACACTGCATCCATTGGCCCAGACGGGTTAAGTATGTTGATGCTGGAAAAATTGGGCACCGCGGGAGTAGCATATCTCACCAAGGTCCTCAACCTGTCGTTAAGCACCCTGGTCATTCAAGATATCTGGAAGACCAGTAGGGTGATACCACTGCTGAAACCAGGGAAACCGGCCGGCCAAGGCGAGTCCTACAGGCCGATCTCCCTGCTTTCTCCAGTGGTTAAGACACTTGAGGCCCTGCTGCTCCCGCATTTCAATTACCACCTCAGCCCGGCGAAGCATCAACACGGCTTCCGGAAAGTGCATAGCACTACAATGGCACTTAACGCTATAAACACTCAGATTAATCGTGGTCTCAACGGCAACCGCCCCTGTGAGAACCGTCCTCGTGGCTTTGGACTTGTCGATGGCCTTCGACACAGTCAGCCACTCCATCTTGCTGAAGGACGTGGAGGCCTCACCTCTCCCAGCGGCGTTGAAGCGATGGACCGCGAACTACCTGTGTGGTCGTCAAGCGTCGGTGTGCTACCGTGACTCAGTGTCAAAAGCGAGAAGAATTAAGCAGGGGGTACCACAGGGTGGCGTCCTATCCCCCCTATTATTCAACTTCTACATCTCGCGACTCCCTTCCCCGCCAGAGGGAGTCACACTGGTCTCGTATGCCGACGACTGCACGATAATGGCTACCGGCAATGGAATTGATGGCTTGTGCTCCAAAGTGAACAGCTACCTCCCAGACCTTGCTCATTACTTTACGGGACGGAATTTGACGCTGTCTCCTGCTAAGTCCACGGCGACCCTTTTTACATCTTGGACGAAGGAGGTCGGGCTCACCCTCGACATCCACATCGAGGGGACCCCCAATCCGACGGTTAACCACCCGAAGATCCGGGGAGTCACCCTCGACAGCCTGGTCTCCTTCTCAGCGCATACAACCGCAATCGTCAACAAGGTACAGAGCCGCAACAAAGTCCTCAAGTCGCTCGCCGGCAGCACTTGGGGCAAAGACAAAGAAACGTTGTTGGCAACATACAAGACGATTGGCCGGCCGGTTCCAAATTATGCCGCGCCAATTTGGTCGCCTGGAACTAGCAGGACTCAGTGGTCAAGACTGGAGACCTGTCAGAACGCCGCACTCAGGACAGTGACGGGATGTCTCTTGATGACGCCTGTGGATCACCTCTACCATGAGGCTAACGTGCTTCCAGTGCAGGAGCACAACATTATGCTCACAAAACAGTTTCTACTGGGGTGCCACCGTCCGGGGCACCCCAATAGAGACCTGCTCGCACTGGAGCCGGCACCCAGGCACATCAGGGGACATCTCTCACAACTGACGGACGAGGTCCAGACATACATACACCTACCACTGGACCCAAGGACGTACCGACAGGCTCTGGACAGCATCCACAGGGAGTCGGTATCCAAATACATTGACACCCGCCCTGTGAGTGCAGTCCTGGGAGTCCAACCACCACCTATAGCAGCTGAGGAGCTCCAGCTGCCTCGTGAGACCCGCGTCACTCTGGCCCAACTCAGATCTGGATATTGTAGCAGGTTAAACTCCTACCTATCCAGGATCAACCCCGACACCCCCAACACGTGCCCGGCATGTGAAGAGTCTCCGCACGACACCAATCACCTATTCACATGCCCGGCCAAACCCACTCAACTAACACCCCTCTCCCTTTGGTCCGACCCTGTTGAAACGGCTCGTTTCCTGGACCTTTCGTTAGTTGAGCTTGACGATAATGATTGAGGGAGTCCGCCAACCCAGTGGGGTGTAGCTAGCCGCTACAACAACAACAACAACAACAACAACAACAACAACAACATTCCGACCAAACAAGTAATAGACGTAATCGCATTAATTCAAACACCAAACATCGTTCTAGGAGATTTTAATAGCTGGAATCCTTTGTGGGGTTCACCAACATACAACAACCGAGGTAAAACAGTAGAACACATAATTAATCAATCGGACCTTTTCTTAATAAATGATGGCAGACCAACCCACTTTTCAACTCACGGGACACTCACCCATGGAGACCTTACATGCTGCTCAGCAAGCTTGCTTACGATGACTCAATGGAATATCCTAGACGACCTACATCACAGCAATCATTTTCCAATAATCATCACAATCAAGCTTACACAGAACACCGAAAAACACCACACCGAAAATAAATTTTTACTGAATTTTGCTAATTAGACCAAATTCAGCCGAACCATCGAAGATGAACTTTCAAAAAAACCAACTTCTGCAAATATAAACCTAGAAGCAAACAATATAACTAAGGCAATCCGTATAGCAGCCAACCTTTGGATCCCCCAATCGTCTAAGAAGACCAAAAAACATGTCCCCTGGTGGAACAAAACTCTAGCAGATCTTCGCAAACAAAAAATTACAGCATGGCACCTTTTTCGAAAATATCCGACAAAACAGAACCTTGTCGAATACAAAAAGCGAAACGCTATCTTCCGCAGGGAAATGAAAGAACTGTGTTATGGACGACGAACCGACTTGCAACAAATTAAAATCTTTTACCTTAATGTTAGGTTTCAAGAAGAATACTTTGTTATATTTAATGTTCAAATACAATTAGACTTAAACGTGACAATGATGAAAGGCAAAAATAGACAATATAAAATGCTATGCTAAAATATAGACTCAAATTAAGCAAAGAAAACTAGAGCTTGTGTCTTCTCCGAATTATAAAATGGCTCTATCCAAATAAAGAACATAAAAATGGACATTGGCTGTGATTGCCGCTGGCTGTCAAAAGGCAATCTGGTGCTGCCACATAGTAAAATTGTCGATAGTCTATAGCATTCCACCTCCTGGCGAATCGTCCGGGATTTCGCAACATTTCAAGGCGGCTAGCCTTCTATAGGGCGTCGAATGATACCATGTGATGTGCGGACTTTAGCGCTTCGAACTCTGCCGTCACTTCCCTTGAAGACTTCTATGACCTTTCCCTTTTCCCAACGGCTTCGCGGTGCTGAAGGATCGCACGCAATGACGACCGATCCCGGGTTGAGAGCTGCTACCTCATCTCGCCACTTCGGACGACAAAGCAGACGTGGTAAGTATTCCAACGTCCATCTCTTCCAAGCACGATCTTTTAAATTTTGAGCTATCTTCCACTGCTTTCGGAGGCAGAGACGTTCTTCTTCTGGATGCGGTGTTTGCGTGGAGTTTAGGCAACCGACCAAAAAATGGTTGGGCGTAAGAGGCTCCTCTTCTTTTGGCGACACTGGAATATCAGTTAGTGGTCGGCTGTTAATGATATTCTCAATCTCGATGAGAACACTCTGGAAGGTGCCCACCCTTGGCGCCTCTTCCTTCAAAACTCGATGTAGAAGTCGTTTGGTGCATTGAACCAGACGTTCCCAACAGCCTCCGCAATTGGGGTCTGCCGGGCAGTTAAATATCCATTCGATCTGGTGTTTGGACATTTCGCGATCGATGGCGTCGAAGTCAAAAAGTCGTTCATTCTGGTTGATCTCCTTTTGGGCGCCAATAAAATTGGTACCATTATCGCTACGGATACGTATGGGCACACCTCGACGATTGACGAAATTGCGAAGGCAAAGGATGAAGGCATCGGTTGAGAGATTTTCCGCCAACTCCAGATGACCTGCTCTCGTTGTCAGGCAGGTGAACAGCGCAATCCACCGTTTCTCCCTTCTGCGGCCAATAGCGACGTGAAAGGGGCCACAGTAGTCTACCCCGCAGTAGGAAAATGGTCGATTATAAGGCGTTAGCCGATCTATAGGTAACTGTCCCATCAATGGCGCGACTGGTTTGGCCTTTTCGTTGATACATACTGGACAGTCTTTCTTTACAATTCGCAAGACGTTGCGTATGGCTGGTACCCAAAAACGTTGGCGTATTTCGTTCATGATTAAGTTATCGTTTTGATGATGGTCGGCTACAACTAGCCTAGCAATGTAATGGCTTCCTGGCAGGATGATCGGACGGCGAGCGGTAAGTGGTAGGCAATATGCAGCGTCTATTCTTCCATACACCCGTAACAATCCGCTGTCGTCTAAATACGGAGTGAGGGGATAAAGGCTACACCCCTTCGGCAATGGTTTCTTCTTTCGTAGGAGTTCAATTTCTTGTGAGTATACTTCGTGCTGAGCAATACGGCATACAACCTCTTCGCCAGTGGTTGTTTCGTCTGTTTGGAGCTCTCCTCTTTTTTGACACTTATTTCTAGCTTTGTTGATAAATCGCAGTATCCAAGCTACGACTCTGGTCAACCTCGAAAACGACGAAAAATTAGTAAATTTGATAAGTATTTCACCTGTATTGCAGGTTAGTATGTGGTGCTTCGTGATTTCCTCGCTGACGCCTTCACCTAACTTCAGTGTAGGTTCCTGGGGCCAACTCTCCTCATTTAGGTATAAAAACTCTGGTCCGGTAAACCATCTAGTGTGCGTCGACAATTCTTTAATCGGTATTGCTCGTGTTGCGTCATCTGCTACGTTCATGGCGGAAGGCAACCAACGCCACTGATATATAGTAGTCGTGGTGAGAATATCCGCGATTCTATGAGCGACGTACGGCTTATACGTCCGTGTATGTGAGCGTATCCACAAAATCACCGTTTGTGAATCGCTCCAAAGTAGGGTCCTGTTGATCTGGATATCGAGGCTTTCTTCGATGAGATTTTTGATGCGGCATCCCATGACGGCTGCCTGCAGTTCCACCGTGTCACCCTTTTGAATTCTTAGGTACGCTACTGAGGCATAAGCGTAAATGCTGGCGTCCACGAAGATGTGTAGCTGGATATCGTCGGCGTTCGGTATAAGTTTAGAATAACAGCGAGAAAGTGAAAGTGACTTGACCGACTGGAACTTCAACCACCAGGTTCTCCATCGTTCAGCTAAATGGTGTGGTAACTCTTCATCCCACATAATACTCTCCTTCCATAACGACTGCAGCAGTAGTTTGGCCGAAATGGTTACGTTCGTAAGCAAACCGAAAGGATCGTATATTGACATTACGATTCCCAGAAGTTCCCTCTTTGTGGGCGGTCGTTGGCATCGTAATATATCGCGAGCTATTTTAAAAAACTTAAAGTGGAACTCGAATTTATCCGAGGTGGTGTTCCAGAACATTCCTAGTATTTTGTCGACGCCGACTTCTCGTTCCTATTTAACGACGGTTGATAATACATCTTCATCATTATTTAAACGTGCCTCCAGTGTCTTGCAGTTTGACACGAACCTTCGGAGTTTAAACCCAGCGACAGCGTTGATTTTTACGGCCTCTTTAACTGTCTGTTCAGCTTTCTTGGCATCTTCAAAACTGATGACAAGGTCGTCTACGTACGTCTTGTTGACGATGGCATCAACTCCCATTGGCATTTGGGAACTGAAGTTTGCGGCGTTAATGTTCTTTACGTACTCCGCACAACACGGAGAGCAGGCCGCTCCGAATATCATTGAGGTCATAGACCCGAATTGGCTTACTGGGATCGCCATCACGCCACAAAAAACGCTGCGAATATTGGTCTTCAGCTCCGATTCGTATTTGGGAGAACATTTCTTCAATGTCTCCGGCAACGGCGACGGCTCCTTGACGAAACTTAAAGAGAATGTCTAACAAAGACTGTACCTTCTCAGGTCCCTTGAGTAACGCGCTGTTGAGTGATGTGCTGAGCGTGGTTGCGGCTGCATCAAACACGACGCGCAGCTTTTCCGGTTTGTGTGCATTCACTACACCGAAATGAGGCAGATACCACGTTGTTGCCTTTACGGTCTCGGCTTCCTCCTTCGACACCTGCCTTGCATAACCCTTGTTTATGTATTTATCGATTTCTCGAATGTAGTTCGTGGCGAACTGACGGTCTCTTCTCATCCTTGCTTCGATGTTCAATAATCGTTTGTGCGCCATGCTGTAACTGTCTGGAAACTTGATGTCGTCTTTTCTCCAGAGTAGGCCGAGTGTATTTCGGCTTCCAGTGTATTTCGTGGTCTCTTGCAAAATATTCTTTGCGCGGCTATCGTCGTCCGACTCTAAGGTAGCGTTGATCGGTGATTTGAAGACTATTGTGTCAGCGGCGATGTATTCTTCCACAATCTTGTGTAACTGCTTCAACGAATTCGCTTCCTTTAGTACCATAACTCGGGCTTGTTCGTTTACTCCACTCGGCGTTGGACCGAAGACAACCCAGCCCAACTTGGTTTTGGCGGCAATGGCTAAATTTTTCTTTCTCGAAGGATTGAGTTGGCAAATTTAAATTTCGTATAGTTCGCACATTTTTAATCGCGAAGTTTGAGTCTGGTCCTCTTATTTCAAATGCGACCTTACGCGACTTTTCTGTCGACTTGTTTCTGCCGTACCACTGCAGCGAGAGTAATGACGATTGGCCTTGCAGGCCCAGGCTTGTAGCGACTTTCTCGCTTATCAGCGAAATCGACGAACCTTCGTCAAACATTGCAAACGTCTCCAGTTTGCCTCGTGGTCCACATAAGGTTACAGGCACGAACTTAAATAGTGTGGACTGGCGTTCCTGACGGCAGTTGTAGACGTGCTCTACTTGATTGGTTGTGGCTTCATTCGTAGTGTGTAGTAATATGTTGTGTTTCCGTTGGCAACCGTTGACACCACACTCGTTTCTGCGTTGACACATTAGTAAATTGTGCCCACCTTCAAGACATCCGAAACACAGTTGATGACGCTTAACTACGCTCCATCTATCGTTGACATTCCGGGAAACGAATTGTCGGCAGTCCGTCAATGTGTGTGTTTGGCTGCATTGCGTACACCGTTTTGGTCGGCGACGATCATCTTGAATTTCGCTGCTGTGAAGCAGCCGACGAGTGCCACCTCCTGCTATCGATGCTTGTCGGCTACCTGTATTAGGCTGATTGGTTGGTCGTAGGTGCACAGACGGGACGACTCTGTCAGAAACTTTTGGCATAAGCGATACAACCATAGCTAACTCGCTTAGCCATTCCGAAAAATTTTCCACAGTTGGATACGATCCAATTTCAGCCACGCGCTTACCCCACTCATACTGTTTGGATGGAGGCAGCTTGCTGATCAGCTGATCCAACAAGGTCGGATTCATCAAGTGGTGTTCACACTTCGCCGACTTGAGGAACGCTACCACGTTGTCACTCGCACTGATAAATCCAAAACTTGTTCTAAATGATTCTCGTGAATATTTGGGAACTGTTGTACTTTTTGCAGCTGTGCACGCACCAACAGGTCGGGCCGCCCAAAGTTAAATTCAAGTTCCTTCAAAATACTAGGGACGTCTTCCGGATAAATGGGTAGTGAAGTGACTACATGTGCCCTCGATGACAAAAACCGTAAGGGTTTGAGTGGTTCGGGGGCTAAATGGTACATCCGCTACCTTGAGCAGGGGAAAACCCCAGAAGAGGCTCGAGCGATGGCGGGTGTTCGGATGGAGGTCGAGAGGGACGAGCGTGAGCGCAGGGAGCGAAAGCGCATCCATGAGCCGACCGCACCCGCCTATGAGCGGAAGAGCGGGCATAGGCAGCAGAACTCAGAACCCGCGCCTGCTGCAAAGCAGAGAAGCGGGGAACCAACTGCACCTTCCACACGACCCGCGCCCGCTGATATGCGGAGAAGCGGGGAACTAGCTGCACCAATCATACGACCCGCGCCCGCTGACATGCGGAGAAGCGGGGAACCTGTGATTACGAAGCAGACAGAATCAGAGCCGGTCACAAAGCGTGGCAATGAGCACATCACACCACCAGAGCAGCCATCTAGCAAACGGCAGCGGGAGCAGCCTCCACTCTCAATCTCGGCGTCAGGCGGCCGGGGGGGGGGTCGGCGGCGGAGGGACGGTCGCAGGGGGCCCAACAATCTAGCTACTCGGCTGCCTTAAGGGGTATCCGTGTGGCTGTTCTGCCCAGGGACTATCCGGCGGCCTCTCTCAACGCCGACGACCTTACTCGGCTGCAGGACGCAATTGTACATGAGGTTTTCAAGGGGACGTCCTTTCCGATCTCCTTCTACGGGGTGTATTTCCGTGCGGGAATGCTCCTCGTGGACTGTAAGGATGGAAGGACAGTGGACTGGCTGACGAAAACTGCCGACAAACTGGAGAGATGGAAGGGACCCGTCATGTGTGTTAAGAGGGGGGATGATATTCCTCCTTTGCACAATGTCACGGTGTTCCTACCGAGGAGCGCTGAGGAACCAGTTGTGTATGCGCTGCAGCTGTTAAGATCGCAGAACGAGGATATACACTCCTCGGTGTGGAGAGTTATCTCCAGCAGCACAGAGGAAGGTGGCCTGAGGCTCAACCTAGGCATCGACGAGCGATCCTACCTAGCTATCAAGAGGGCAGGCTTCCTCCTGCACTACAGGTTTGGTATGGTCGTGGTGAGGCCGTGGAGGCGCGGGCCTGCCGGCAGCAAGGAGCCCGCGGCTCAGTGTCCGTCGGATGCTGGTGTCTTGGGCGCTGCCGATCCTCCTGCGACTATGCCGGCCGATGTGGTGCCAACGAACGCGCAGGCGGAGGTAATTGCGCCTGCCCGATTGAGCACGAGCAAAGCAGAGGACATAAGCGAAGGTGATAACAATCCCAATACTGAGGAGCTCTTTGAGGAGCTAGATCTGAGGCAGCTTGAGCTAGACAGAGCAAGCGAGGGCGACTTACTGCTCTCGGATCTGGATGAGCCTGAGCTATGAGTATCCCACGACTGTCAGTAGCCCAGGTCAACCTTCATCATGCGGTGGCCGCTTCGGCGGTCATCGTTGGAAGGTTTGCCACGGAAGACCTGGGCCTGATACTGATTCAAGAACCGTGGGTGTACAGAGGCCAGGTAAGAGGCCTGAATCATAGCAGCAATAAGGTAATTTGGGACCTCTCCTGTGAGAGACCAAGAGCATGTGTAGTGCTTAAGAGTAATATTAAACACTTCTGCATTACAGAGTTTCTGACACAAGATCTGGTAGCAGTGCAAGCGACGCTGGTGTTGAACAACGCCGCCATCGATGTCGTCTTCGCAGCAGCCTATTTCCCGGGGGACAACACTAACGTGCCACCCCTCGAAGTTCAGCAGCTGGTGGGCTTCTGCCGCCGAAGACGGCTCCCGCTCATCATCAGTTGCGATGCGAACGCCCACAACGTTGAGTGGGGCAGCTCGGACACCAATCAAAGGGGTGAGTGTCTATTAGAATTTATCTTAAGCGAAGACCTACGTATCCAGAACGTCGGACACACTCCAACGTTTGTTACAAGGGCCAGAGAGGAGGTACTAGACGTCACTCTCGGCAATGAGCTGGCGAGTCCCCTGATCCAGGGTTGGAGGGTCTCAGCTGAGCCCTCTCTCTCGGATCATAGGATTATCCGCTTTGAGCTGGGGGTGACGAACGTAATAGCTAAGGGCAGAAGAAATCCCAGGAATACTAACTGGGATCTGTACTGTGAGGTATTAAGAGCTAACTTGTTAGGCTATGAGTCTACCCGGAAAAGAGCCAACTGTATGGAGTTAGAGGACAGAGTCTACAGGCTGAATAGTATCATTATTGATGCTTTTAACTCCAGCTGTCCTGAGACGAAACCAAAGGGCAAGACCCAACCTAAATGGTGGTCTCGGGAGCTCTAAGAGCTCCGCAAGGAAGTGCGCAGACTATTTAATAGATCTAAGCGTACCGGGCTCTGGGAGGAGTATTCATCCTGCCTAACAAAGTACAGTAAAGAGATCAGGAGGGCTAAGCGTAGCAGCTTCAGGACCTTCTGCGAGAGCATAAGATCAACTCCTGCGGCTGCAAGGCTTCACAAGGCCCTAGCCAGAGAGCATCCGGAGATCAAGATGGCAATAAAGATGCCGGACGGATCGTATTCAGCTAATGAGAGGGAGATCCCTTGCTCTGCTCTCGGCTCACTTCCCGGATGCCATCGGGACGTCAACGGAGCCTTTGAGCGGCGCGGCCAGGCCGGCCCCGGAAGACTGGAGGGTGGCCAGAGAACTGTTCACCCGCAGCTCGGTCGACTGGGCGCTGGGCTCGTTTGACCGGTACAAGGCCCCGGGCGTGGATGGTGTTGGTCCGGGCATGCTGAGGCGGGGGGGGGATCTACTACTCCCATACCTCGTGAGTATTATGAGGGACAGCCTTGCGCTGGGCCACATACCAGCAATATGGCAGAGAGCTCGGGTTATTTTTATCCCGAAAGTAGGTAGGAGAGATCTCTCCTTAGCTAAATCATTCAGGCCGATCAGCCTCACGTCCTTCCTTCTGAAGACGATGGAGAAGGTTATCGACCAGGAGATCAGATCCAACGCTCTAAGGGCAGCACCACTGCACCCGGATCAGCACGCATACAGAGTGGGCCGGTCAACCGAGACTGCTCTGTATGCGCTGACAACGGTCATTCGGGATGCCTTTGAGAGCGGAGAGACGGTGCTCTGTGCCTTCCTCGACATCGAGGGGGCCTTCGACAATACCTCTCATGTAGGGGTGGACAGAGCCTTGGAGCTTAGAAATGTGCAGCCAACCATTCGTAGATGGGTAAGAAGGCTTTTGCAGAGCAGAATATCTGAGATAGACACTGGCGATGGTACAGTACAGTTGCAGACAACCAAAGGCTGCCCACAAGGGGGTGTACTCTCACCCTTACTGTGGAGCCTAGTCGTAGACGAACTTCTGCAAACCCTCACGATGAATGGAATCCGCTGTCAGGGATATGCGGATGACATAGTTATAATCGCCAGGGGCAAGTTCGCCAGCACTCTTTTTGAAATTGTGCAAAGAGGTTTGAATATAGCAAGGAAGTGGTGCTCGCAGGTAGGCCTCAGCATCAATCCTTCCAAAACAGCAATCGTTCCCTTTACCAGGAAAAGGAAACTGCAGGGCAGTAGAGACGTGGTCCTGCGGGGTGCCGAGGTCAGGGTCGTCACGGAAGTAAAATATCTAGGACTAATCCTGGACTCCAAGCTTTTGTGGAAGCCCCAGGTCGCTGCGGCAACCTCTAGGGCTACGAGAGCTTTAATGGTGTGCAGGCGTCTTGCGGGGAGATCCTGGGGCTGCAGCCCCAGAATCCTGCGCTGGATGTACACCATGATAGTTAGGCCGATGGTCACCTATGGGGCGGTCGTGTGGGGTTCCAGAGCCACCCTGGCTACGACCAGACAGTCCCTAGCCAAACTCCAGCGGCTGGCATGTGTGTGTATTACGGGGGCGATGCGCACGTGCCCTACAGCCGCGCTGGAGGTGATCCTGGAGCTGGAGCCGCTCCATCTGACCATCGACCACGTAGCAAAAAGAACCCTACTGAACTTCTCCAAGGATGGGTTTGGCAGAGGCAAGGTGTTGTCATGCAAGGCGGGGGAGGCACTAATCTCACAACTCCCGCTGGCGAGCCTCCCCCGGGATGACATGCACAAAGTTATAACCTTCGACAGAAGGTTTGAGGTAATAATACATAGCAAAGCCACCTGGAGGGCTTCAATTCTGGATTACCACATCCGGGGTAGTACTCTGCGGTGGTACACAGACGGTTCCAAGACTCCGGAAGGTATTGGGGCGGGCGTCCATGGTCCCAGATCAGATGTCTCGGTTCCATTGGGGGCTTACCCCAGCATTTTTCAGGCGGAGGTCTGTGCAATCAGTCTGTTCGCCGAGATAAACCTACGTAGGAGGTATAGCAACGAAAGAATACTAATTTCTAGCGATAGTCAGGCGGCGCTCAGAGCTCTCTCATCATACGAGGTGAAGTCCTCTTTGGTACTGGAGTCCAACTCCTTTGGGTACCGGGACATATGGGTGTGGAAGGCAACGAAGCAGCAGACCTGCTAGCAAGGAAAGCGGCGGCCACCACTCCTATTGGACCAGAGCCGTTTATAGCATTAGGACCGGACACGGTAAGAGAAAAACTTAGCTGGGAGACAAAAAGGCAGAGAAACCTACACTGGTTTAACATCGCCGGTCTCAAACAGTCCAAAAACATCCTTGGGGGGTACAATCTAAGAAGGCTCAAGCTTCTTATGGACCTTCCCAGGGAAAAACTGAGAATACTTACAGGCTTTCTAACGGGCCACTGCAGACTTAAGGGTCACCTGCATAAGCTGGGGATCTGGTCGAGCGACTTATGTCGCTTCTGCGACTCGGCAGGAGAAACCCCACATCACCTGCTTACGGAGTGTGAGGCTGTGGCACGCAGACGGGGGTCAACCCTGGGTCGGCCATGGCCGAGAGATCAATTCATACAGTCCCTAACCCCGGCGACCATCCTCAGATTTCTGGGGGTCCTGGGGTTGGCTGAGTTATTGTAATGAGCTTCGAGGGCACAATAGACCCATTGGTCGCAGTGCATACCTCTCCTTATATCTATCTATCTATCTACATGTCTCGCATCACCCTTCAACGCTCTTTGCAGGCGCATTAGGTTCTGCCTATTGCTGTAGCCAAACTCTGTCGTTGTGTCCCGGTAGCATGCTATGAATAGTGGCCAACCCTCTGGATTGCCTTCAAACATTGGTAAAGGATATAGTCGTGAAGCAGCGTTTTCCATAAAAACGGGTGGATGGTTAGACGGCATCAATGTTGTCGGCGGTTACGGCGGGATCGTTGGTACAGGTTGCTGCTGATGCTGGCTGGGTATGATAGCTTCTTGATTGTTGGTTGATTGGCAAAAGAACTGTGGACGTTGGCTATTCCCAACATAATCCGTTTCTACACGTTCACGCAGTTGCTGAATGTCGGACCGTTGAGTATTTGTTTCGTTACGAAGCTCGTTTATCGATTCACGTAACGCTGTGATTGAAGCTATAAGAGCGGCTATGTGGCTATTTGCCTCTTGTGGCTGAGGTGGTGCAGGGGTACCCATTGCTCCAACGACAGTTTCATTCAACTCCGAATCGCTTTCGAATTTTCTCGACGTTGACTCATCTTAGATCGTGTTAGCATTCGACTTTGTAAGTTGGCGGAACTATGCAAAGTATTGAAAACTTACATGTCTCGGCAAATTTACAATAAAATTGGTAGCAAATTGGTTGTATAAATGCGTACGAAAATTCTCGAAGGTTTACATATGATGGTGAAATATCCATGTTTATTCGATGTAGTCGACGTATCAACCTTTTGAAATGGCAAAAATACGACTGAATAGTCTCGATGACAAATTAAATTCGTTGATAAAGTGACGGCGTTTGTAAAATTGTAGACGATTCTACCTTTTCTATGCTGACGGCAAGTGACAGGAATACTATAAAAATGTTCTCGATGGCGAATTAATTGCGTTGGCAAAATGTAGACGATTGTACAATATTGTCGACAATTCGACCTTTGTACGATGGCGGCAAAATGGTGGGAATACTGTAGAATATTCTCGACGGTTAATTATTTGCGTTGGCAAAATGTAGATGATTGTACAATATAGTCGACGATTCGACCTTTGTACGATGGCAGCAAAATGGCGGGAATACTGTAGAATATTCTCGACGGCGAATTATTTGCGTTGGCAAAATGTAGATGATTGTACAATATAGTCGACGATTCGACCTTTGTACGATGGCAGCAAAATGGCGGGAATGCTGTAGAATATTCTCGACGGCGAATTATTTGCGTTGGCAAAATGTAGATGATTGTACAATATAGTCGACGATTCGACCTTTGTACGATGACTGCAAAATGGCGGGAATACTGTAGAATATTCTCAATGTATACGCCCGTTGGCAAGATATCGGAAAACCAAGAGAGTTATGGGCGTACAACTGCAAGTACAACTTCCAAGACGACCGCGATGAACTTTCAAACTCTTGAAAACTTCCTCCAATACTTGCAGCACTCGTTGGCAATATGTAGATGCGCTGTGGGCAGCACAGAATGGCTGCTAGTCCTCGCAAGTGCACGACGAATTTGTTGCAATGTACCGAAAAAGACAAGCTCTAGACGTGTTATGGACGACGAACCGACTTGCAACAAATTAAAATCTTTTACCTTAATGTTAGGTTTCCAGAAGAATACTTTGTTATATTTAATGTTCAAATACATTTAGACTTAAACGTGACAATGATGACAGGCAAAAATAGACAATATAAAATGCTATGCTAAAATATAGACTCAAATTAAGCAAAGAAAACTAGAGCTTGTGTCTTCTCCGAATTATAAAATGGCTCTATCCAAATAAAGAACATAAAAATGGACATTGGCTGTGATTGCCGCTGGCTGTCAAAAGGCAATCTGGTGCTGCCACATAGTAAAATTGTCGATAGTCTATAACAAACTGAAAAAGTCAAGCTTCGAGGACTTCGCAAAAAACATAAACACAAACACATCATCACAAGAATTATGCAGCAAAGTGCGAAAACTAACAAACCGACACACACAAACTTCAATACTAGCAATTCAAACACCACAAGGTATAACAACTGGAACACAAACAATAGCCCACCTCTTCGCCCAAAACTGGTCCCATTCCTCGAACGATAACAATTTCTCTAGTGAATTCAACCAAGCTAAAAGGTCAAACATAACGCCGAACCAAACTACCAACCCAACAGCAACGAAAATGGAAACACATATTACTATGGACGATATGCACTACACCCTAAAAAGCACTAAAGGGAAAACACCCGGTTTTGATCGCATCTTGTACAGCATGATAAAACACTTTCACATATCCACAAAAAACAGACTTTTGACACTCTACAACATCTTCCAATCTGGCAATATCCCTCAAAACTGGAAAGCGGAAACTATTATCCCTATCCCCAAACCTCAAAAGGAAACCAACCTTCTTGAATCCTACCGACCCATCTCTCTAATTTCGTGCCTCGCGAAAATAGTAGGGAGAATAGTCGCGACACGTTAGTCTGGTTTACAGAAACAAAAAGGCTCATCTCATCCAACCAAGTCGGGTTCCGACCAGGAAGGGGATGTATAGATGCCCTACTACACATCGACTACAATAAGGCAAAAGCTCTATCAGCGCAAAATCATATTACAATTTTGTCTTAAGACTTCGAAAAAGCGTTCCGACAGGATAGGAGCTCACGTCGTTTTAGACAAACTGCACCAGTGGGGAGTTGGACCCAAGATGCTTAATTTTGTGAAATCATTCCTCGAAAACAGAAAAATCCGAGTCAAGGTGAATGGTATGTACTCCACACTATTTCCTTTAAAGAATGGCATTCCCCAAGGGTCACCCCTCTTGGTACTTCTCTTCTCAATCGCATTTAACGAAATAAGCGCAATAATAAAAAAAACACAAGCCTGCTGATCACTGCATCTACTCTGATGATTTATTTATAATGAGCAATGAAAAGAGCAATAGCGAGTACAACAAAACACTTTCAAATGTCTTGAAAGAAATCGATAACTGGACCCAAGCTCAGGTGCGAAAATATCCCTAGGAAAAAAAAAAAACTACACATCTGCAAAAAACGCAAATGTGATTCCAGCAGCCACTCAATCGTACTGAAACAACACACTATTCAGAATGTAGATGAACTGGAACACAAACAATAGCCCACCTCTTCGCCCAAAACTGGTCCCATTCCTCGAACGATAACAATTTCTCTAGTGAATTCAACCAAGCTAAAAGGTCAAACATAACGCCGAACCAAACTACCAACCCAACAGCAACGAAAATGGAAACACATATTACTATGGACGATATGCACTACACCCTAAAAAGCACTAAAGGGAAAACACCCGGTTTTGATCGCATCTTGTACAGCATGATAAAACACTTTCACATATCCACAAAAAACAGACTTTTGACACTCTACAACATCTTCCAATCTGGCAATATCCCTCAAAACTGGAAAGCGGAAACTATTATCCCTATCCCCAAACCTCAAAAGGAAACCAACCTTCTTGAATCCTACCGACCCATCTCTCTAATTTCGTGCCTCGCGAAAATAGTAGGGAGAATAGTCGCGACACGTTAGTCTGGTTTACAGAAACAAAAAGGCTCATCTCATCCAACCAAGTCGGGTTCCGACCAGGAAGGGGATGTATAGATGCCCTACTACACATCGACTACAATAAGGCAAAAGCTCTATCAGCGCAAAATCATATTACAATTTTGTCTTAAGACTTCGAAAAAGCGTTCCGACAGGATAGGAGCTCACGTCGTTTTAGACAAACTGCACCAGTGGGGAGTTGGACCCAAGATGCTTAATTTTGTGAAATCATTCCTCGAAAACAGAAAAATCCGAGTCAAGGTGAATGGTATGTACTCCACACTATTTCCTTTAAAGAATGGCATTCCCCAAGGGTCACCCCTCTTGGTACTTCTCTTCTCAATCGCATTTAACGAAATAAGCGCAATAATAAAAAAAACACAAGCCTGCTGATCACTGCATCTACTCTGATGATTTATTTATAATGAGCAATGAAAAGAGCAATAGCGAGTACAACAAAACACTTTCAAATGTCTTGAAAGAAATCGATAACTGGACCCAAGCTCAGGTGCGAAAATATCCCTAGGAAAAAAAAAACTACACATCTGCAAAAAACGCAAATGTGATTCCAGCAGCCACTCAATCGTACTGAAACAACACACTATTCAGAATGTAGATGAACTGCGAATACTAGGCCTCATATTCACTAAAAACTACACCTGGACATGACATCTTTTAAAACTAAAGAGAGATCTACTCCCGAGACTTAATCTGTTTTCATATCTGTCATATAAAGGTTATGTACATATTAACACACTTATACATATAACTAAAACTATAATACTCTCAAAAATCGACTACGGAATCTACTTATACGGATCCGCTTCTAAAACAACACTTAATACTATAAAATCCACGTACCACAAAGCAATCAGAACAAGTTTATATGCATTTCGCACCACGCCTATAAATAACATGTTGATCGAATCGGGAATGCCCTCACTAGAGGAACGTATTCAGAACGTCAACGTCAATTTAATACCAAAAATTTAATTCTTAAACACCTCAATAATAAACGAAGACGTGAAGAAATTGGTATCATCCAAACGAACATTCAAGGTTACTCCCTCACTTCTTCGAATCGTCAAACTTCGGAACAAATATAACTTAGAAGAAAATCCCCATAGACTGCGTAGTTACAACCCACCCTGGACTCTCGACAACCAATCATGCGATATAACACTGCACAACCACAAAAAAGATAACACCCCTAATTCGATATTAAAACAACTTTACCTCGAAAAGGCCAACACTTACAAAAAAATCGGCTGGAAAATTATCTTCACTGATGGGTCAAAAACACAAAATAGTGTTGCCTTCAGCATAACATCAGAAACAGGCACCTGTATTAGCATGAAATTAATGCTTCCCTTCTCTTCAATATTCTCGGCTGAAGCAGGGGCAATACATGAAGCCATAGTGTGTTCTATGCGAAAAAGAACATAAACCGTGATATGTTCAGACAGTCTATCGGTAATACAGGCGGTCAAAAACCCTACCTGTACCAAATGGGAAACAGTCAACCAGATAAGAGACTTAGCAATAAAAAACAGGAACACAATTAAGCTCCTATGGGTCCCAGGACACGCAGAAATCGACGGCAACACCTACGCCGACGAAGCTGCTAACTTCGCTTGCAATGCACCAATAATACGCACCCCGAAAACTGAAAAGCTAGACATAAAACATCACATCAAAACAGTTATAGAAGACGAAACGCGGCAACTACGACTCCACCATAACCATAATCACTACACTAACATCAACATTGACGGCACTCCTCCAGGGTAGGGTTTAGTATAGTGCCGCTTAAATTTGGTTTACTGTGGCTAAACGCGTATATCAAATTGAAAAATTCAAATGCACATAGATGAACAACAAAATAAACTTTTGTTTAACTATCATTTTGCAAAAATCCGTGAACAAATTTTATCAGAATTTAACTTTGAAAATGCTCTTTTTTAGGCATTTTTCACATATAGAGTGTTTGATTTTCATTCACTGCACTTAATATAGAGCCACTAATCCATTCATTTTGGCACACACTTATTATTAATACATTGTGCTATCAATTTTCAACGTTTTTAGAATCAAAAAATGCTTAAATACTTCGCAATTATTAAATAAAAAATTGCATATTTAAGCCCCGAACAAAAAACTAAATATAATGCCAAATGCATCTGTCAAACTACTGAAAAACAACGAGCGAAAGAGAAAACAAAGCAAATTGATATAACCCAGTAACCTAAAAGTACGCGGAAAAGAGTTCTGCAATACACAATTAAGGCATGTGGCGGTTTTCTTAACTAAATCAATACCTTGTAATAAATTGAAAATTTGTAATAAAAAATCGCGCGATTTTTTATTACAAATTTTCGCCTGCGGCGCTTTTCACAAATATATAAATATTTCGTAATATCTTGAAAATTTGTAATTAAAAATCGCGCGATTTTTTATTACAAATTTTCGCCTGCGGCGCTTTTTACAAATAACTAAATACATCATTTATAACATATGTCATGGGAAATGTTTAGTATAGTGCCGCATAAAAATGGGGTGGTGGGCGGTGAAGGAGGGGGCATGGCACCCCTCCAAGCACACCGTTAGAAAGGGGAAAGAATAAACTTTTTAATAAGCCCTCACTGGTTCCTCTAGACCCTAGGTGAGGCCCTAGGGAAGCCTTTAAATGGGCAAAAATTCAACTTTTTGCATACAAAATCGACACAAAGTTACCCAGCAAACATTTTTGTTAAACTCCGGACAATATGTGGGTTCATGACATAGGGTTGACTTCGGTATAATGCATACTTGCATTTATATGCACACCACATGAAATTTTGCAGGAACATAGCTTAAGTGTTTCTTTAACTAAAATTAATTATTTAATTTTTGAGTTAATAATAGTTTTTATTTTATTTGTTGTTAATATGTATGCACTTTACAGGTCAACTTTTTGATTATTAAGCGTGTTAATGACTAATGTTTCCACAAATAAAGTATCTTCTAATAGTTAAGATTAAGTTTATTTGCTTTTTATTGAGTTTGTTTTATTGTTTCACTATTAAAGACGCGTTTATGAATTTGTTTGCATAAATGAAAACATGAATGAAGATGGCCGAAATTACACGAAGGAATGAGTTGCCATAGGAAGGGAAAAGACGTATTGCCAGATGTATTATAATAATAATAATACAATTTAGAAATATTTACTAAATATCTTTACAGAAAATATTGTTTTGACTTACTTTCTTATAATGTATGTGATTTTTGTATTTAATACACATTTTGAATAAGCGGAAATAATTTCTACTCAAAAATACTGTTGATGGCGTAGCCGAAGTTTGCTCGGCCAGGGTTATTTTTTTGAAGCGCGGCCGAAGGCCGCCCACGCGGAAAGTATTTCTACGCAAAAATACTGTTGATGGCGTAGCCGAAGTTTGCTCGGCCAGGGTTATTTTTATTAAGCGCGGCCGAAGGCCGCCCACGCGGAAAGGATTTCTACGCAAAAATACTGTTGATGGCGTAGCCGAAGTTTGCTCGGCCAGGGTTATTTTTTTGAAGCGCGGCCGAAGGCCGCCCACGCGGAAAGGATTTCTACGCAAAAATACTGTTGATGGCGTAGCCGAAGTTTGCTCGGCCAGGGTTATTTTTTGAAGCGCGGCCGAAGACCGCCCACGCGGAAAAAAGTTCTACGCAAAAATACTGTTGATGGCGTAGCCGAAGTTTGTTCGCTCATGCGTAAAATATATTTGGTCCAAACTAGTTCAAAATGCTCCCTTTGGGTAACTAAATCTACTCATTACAATTTTGGTGTATCTGGCAGCGTTTTTAATTTGTTATTGATCAGGCATCACGACCAAACTCATTCGCAAGTAAGTATTACTTATACACAGCCATTCCTATGTGTTAATTAATTTTGTGTTTTTCAAAAATGTATTAAAAATATATAATTTAGGCTAATTAATGAGTGCTGTAAAATACAAAAAGATTAAGCTGTTGATTTATATGTGTTTTGTGGAGTTTTTTTTGTTAAAATCTGTTGAAATTCATCTTTTCGATGTGGTGAACTTTAAAACTTTAAACGCAAATATCTTTTAAACGAAAAGTTTCCTCGCGGTTTGGTTTTCAGTTTCGTCATTACAACCCCCTCTACCCCCCCGTAAAAGTCATTTTTTCCAAAGCGTGGAGCACTATACCGAAATTTTCCCACGACATCCTAGCTACTCCTTGCCAAGCTAATATTGAAAAAATTGCCAAATATGTATATTAAAAACATAGAAATGAAAATCTAACAAACACAACTTTAAACAACTTCAGCTCATTAAATCATTTAGTTCTAGTATTCATACCAGCATCTAAATAATAATAATAATATATTTGGTCTAAACTAGTTCAAAGTGCTCCCTTTGGGTAACTAAATCTACTCATTACAATTTTGGTGTATTATTTATTTATTTATTTATGTCTAGCAACGGTATAGTAATAACAGACATTTGGCGGATATATAATTAAATATTACACATTCTTCTTAACACTTAGTTTCCACTTAAAGATTACTAAAAACTTCCGATAAATTACAATAAATTCAATTAAATTCGAATAAAAGAGTTTAAAATATTATTGATTAGACATAATTTCTATTGATCAGGCATCACGACCGAACTCATTCGCAAGTAAGTTTTACTTATACACTGCCATTCATAGGTGTTAATTATTTTTGTGTCTTTCAAAATATTATTAAAAGTATATAATTTAGGCTAATTAATGACTGCTGTAAAATACAAAAAGATTAAACTGTTGATTTATATGTGTTTTGTGCAGTTTTTTTTTTGTTAAAATCTGTTGAAATTCATCTTTTCGATGTGGTGAATTTTAATACTTTAAACGCAAATATCTTTTAAACTAAAAGTTTCCTCGCGGTTTTCTTTTCAGTTTCGTCATCTGTACAACCCCTTTAACCCCCCGTTAAAGTCAATTTTCAAAAGCATGGAGCAATTGCTGTAGATTCGGTAAATTACCGCTGTTTTTGATCAAAAACTGCTTTTTTGGGTTGTTGGCGAGCATAGACAACACACTTGTATAAATGCTTCACAATTGCACTCTGGAGTGAGCGCGTTTGTTTACGATTTTGCCGCCATGTTGGTACTTTCATTTCTCTTCATACTCATATTCCGCAAGCTTTGACGTAGAAATGTCGCAATCTTCTAATTTATCATTCTGAATGTAAATCCGGACTAAATAGCGAAAATTGAAACCAAGGCAAGTTTGAGAGAACAGTATCGTTGGTATTATTTAAATTGTGAAAGCCACCCAAGTTACTGTTGTCCAGAGTGCAAATAGTAAATAATAAATGTACACCAATCCACCCCTATGATGAAATCCCAATACTCCTAGTTTCGCAAAATAAATATGGTATGTAGAAATACGTACATAACATTCAATCCGTTCCGATAACAAAATAACTTAATTTTTAAAATAAATGAATTTACAAAATTAGTAAAACAATGTAAAACAAACGTTTATGTGGATGATTTTTAATTCGGGGGGTGCTAAACTAAAATTTTCCTTAAAACTCTGTTAAAATTTGTGGACGGATTTTTGCAAAACGATAGTTAAACAAAAGTTTATTTTGTTGTTCATCTATGTGCATTTGAATTTTTCAATTTGGTTTACCAAACTTATATGCGGCGCTATATCGAATCCCACCCATATTAGGAACTGCAATAATGTTCTACGAATTTCCAATTTACATTTCCGCGATATGCTCCAATTCGGTACAAAATGGAATGTAGGGCGGATTTCGGCATAAGAGTGATCATTTTTTTAGGAAACAATTGTATGTTAAGGACAATGGGCTTTAACAAAATAACAATTAGTTCAACTCTCTTCCAATCATTTAAAACAAAACATTCTCCCTGAACATTAAATACTTCAAAAAATTGCCTACTTGTATACAAAACCATAGGTATATACATATGTACATATGTACATACACGTAAGTATATTAACTATTTATATACATATATTAGGATCATAATGTTGTACTTCCCCAATTGCATTCACAATCGTATATTACATTCCAGCAATAACATACAACTTTGGAAAAACGTATTGCGCCCGCACGTTTTTCAGAAAACGAACTTTTATGTCCAACACTTTAAAAAATTCACATTATTTTAGTTTTCAAATTCTCCACCACATATTTCATGCTATCGAGTTATGTGTGCGCTTCTGAACAAAAAATTTTGTGTAAAATTCAATTCAGTATATTAATAAATTATTTTTTAGCAGATATAAACAAATTTTCGCTATTTTTCATATACACACTAAGATTTAACTACACTATGTGAAGTCGAAGTTCATTTCGCTGAAAAGGAAAAACAAAGATGGCAGCTTGTATCACCGAGTAACGAGTGAATTGGCGTGCTCTAAATTTTTTATGAATGTAACTGTTACCAGACCTCAAAAATTAAATACTGGCGAGGCTGCCAGAAACACGTTAACTCTGCAGTTACTTGGCATCTCCGCAGGCAATAGTTTTTAACTAGATGGAGATTGCATATTTCTCTTGGCAATCAATAATCCTTAGGGCCAGTTTTTCAGTGCAAGTTGAACTCTGTTTGTCGTTTAAACTAAGTTTAAACTCAGAATGCAGTTTTTCAGTCAACTTTTAACGGAGTTTAAACTAAGTTTAAACGGCCGATTGTGCTCGGTTAAACTTAGTTTAACTTATCAGCTGTTTGCTAACTACTTCGTTTTGGTTGCAACAAATTTATTTGGGCGCAAGGAAACTAAGTTTAAATTTAAACTGAGTTTAACTAAAGTTAGTTTAAACTGAGTTTAAACCAGCACTGAAAAACTGGCCCTTAGAGGCTTCATCTCAATAATTATCGCATGCCATAAACTGTAGGTTTCCTAATTTTACAATTCGACCGACTTTTCCGTGTTACATCATATTCAAATTGCATGCAACTTGTTTGTTTGATATTCATCAAGTGTGTATATTATGTCACTTTTCCATTCTCTTCGACAACTTTATGCAAATTTTTTAATGTTTTAAGTGCTACTATGAAGAGGACATGCTCACTTGACGCCATTTTGTAAATGATTTGTAAAAGACTTGCCTGTGGAGACGTAAAAGCTACACATCGTATTATATATCTTCCAATCTAGACCTTTCTATTTCGGTCGAAACTAGAAACTCGCTGGATAGATGTTCGATAGGTCAATTCGATTTGTTTGATGAGCAGGCCGGAGTTAATGTTCACACAGCTTTATTTACGAATATTATAAATTTCTCGAGATTTATTTATTTATTTATGTCTAGCAACGGTATAGTAATAACAGACATTTGGCGGATATATAATTAAATATTACACATTCTTCTTAACACTTAGTTTCCACTTAAAGATTACTAAAAACTTCCGATAAATTACAATAAATTCAATTAAATTCGAATAAAAGAGTTTAAAATATTATTGATTAGACATAAGGTAACTTTCCAATTCCAACTTGGTTGCACTTGGATTAGTAAAGTCTACATCCAAAAAACTTGAGAAATAGTTGAAATCTGACAAGGTTCTGTTGATTGGCGCATTCGCACCATAAACCGTTCTGCTCAGCCCAACCCTAAAAGCGCCAAACCGACGCAAATTCCGGCTGGGAACATAGAAATTGATTTTTGCAAGTAGGAGCTGACAGTCAACTTTTCCCGAAATGATACCCAATAGAAAAGAGATAGACTGCGATGTTCTTCTGTTTTGCAGAGTTGGCAGGCTAATTAACCGACAGCGGGAGCCATATGGTGGCCATGGTTCAACAAAGTTTAATGATCGTAGAGCAAAGCGTATAAATACCTTTTGTACCTTTTCTAGACGATTTATATGAACTGTGTGACTCGGTCTCCATATAAAAGCAGCATATTCGAGTTTAGAACGTACAAACGCGGTATAAAGCATTTTAAGAGTATAAGGATCGGTGAACTCAGAAGAGTGACGTCTAACAAATGCTAGCATGGCAAAAGAGTCGGCGATGGTTTTATTTAAGTGCGAAGTGAAAGTAAGTTTTGAGTCAAAATGTACTCCAAGATCTTTGGTCTCACTTTTCGAGTCAAGGCAGATATTCGCAATTGAATAAGATGTTTCAAGTGGTAATTTTGATTTGGAAAAAGATACTTTATGGCATTTCTTGATGTTAAGTAAAAGCCGATTCTTAACACACCATATATGAAGCTTGTCAAGCTGCGATTGAAGCTCGGCCGAGTCATTAGCGCATCTAATCTCCGAATACATTTTCAAGTCATCGGCAAACAGAAGAAACTTGGCATTAGAAAAGCAGGAACTGATGTCATTAATAAAGAGTAGGAAAAATAATGGGCCCAAGATACTTCCCTGTGGAACTCCTGAAAGAGCAATAAATGGCTTAGATGAAATACCATCAATAACCACCTTACTGGTTCTCAAGCATAGATAGGACCTGATCCAATCCAATAAACGCGAATGGATTCCTATACATTCTAATTTAGTCAATAAAATATTGTGAGAAATCTTGTCGAAAGCCTTCGAAAAATCGGTGTAAATCACATCTAATTGAGAGCCGTTACGAAAAGTTGAGAAACACTCTTCCGTAAAGACTGCAAGGTTGGTTACTGTGGATCTGTCAGGTACAAAGCCATGCTGATTTGGACAGATCAAGTGCTTGACATTAAAGTAAAGTTTTGTTTTAATTATACTTTCGAAAATTTTGGCAATTGTTGATAATTTGCTAATCGGTCTATAATTTTCAACGTCGCATTTGTTACCAGTTTTGAAAATTGGCGTGATTGATGATCTCTTCCAATCATCAATGAACAGACCCTCAGAAAGAGATTTATTGAAGATTAATAGCAAAGGCTTCACTAGGGAAGTACAGTTTTTAAACAGTATGGCGGAAAAACCATCTGCGTCCATCTGCGACGAGCTTTTTATATTCTTGATACCTTCAAAAATATCATCTTCGCTTAGAGTAAGTAAACCTAAGTCTAAAGTAGACGTGCTAGTAGTGAGATTTTTACGAATATTCGAGAGTTCATCAACTGACAGGTCATTATCAGATACAAAGTTAGACGAAAAGAAGCTGGCAAAGAGATTAGCCGCCTCGGACACAGAGGCCGCATTTTCACATTTATAGAGTACAGTCTTAGGTACACTTGAGCCAGTTTTTCTGGATTTGATGTACGACCAAAAATATTTCGGACTTATTTTAATATTTGACTCGAAACCATGAATATAGTTTTTATAACAAATCTCATTCAATTTGCAAAACTCTTTTTGGTAATAACGATATTTACTGAGAAAGCATTGCTTTTTAGTAACCTTGAATTTTTTATAAAACTTATTTTTCAAATTTTTTAGATGCTTTAAATCCTTCGAGAACCAAGGAAGTTTATACGTCTTAGGTTTGAAAGTAGGCACGTGGTTAGAACATTGATCAAATAAATAGGTTTTGAATACATTAAAACAACCTTCGACTTCGATATCCTGAAATAAAATATCCCAGTTTATTCCACTTAACGCAAGATCCAATGCATCAAAATCGCAGTGACTATAGTTTAATGAAGCAGTTTTTTGTGCTGGGGAATCATCAAAAAATTCAAAAACTAATTCCAAAGGCAAATAATAAGAGTTACCAATAGACACAATATTGTTTTACGATATACCGTGCTTTTTACTGTCAACATTTCTGGATGCGCTATATAACATGTCAAACTTTGTTTACAAAAATGTGATTTTTATGCACAATATAGAAACGCGTACATTTTGTTTACATTTAGAATTATTAAACTCGTAAAATTTGATATATCTATTATGAAGGGTGATGGACCTCAACAGATCACAAAATATACCCCAGGGTTGAATTTTCTTTAATGCTGCTATCTGTTTAATGTGCCTTGATAAGGGCATTTAAGCGCTGCGAGCTAACAAGATTTATTTAAGCAGTCACTCCATCCTTAGGGTATTTATGAAGTTAGGCACTTTGGGGGATGTCGTTGTCCATATTCTGGATAAAAAAGATATTCGCTCCCCAAGGCGCATAAGTCTGAGTCCACTTATCCTCGCGCATTCACACAGAATATGCTCAGGGGTCTCCTCATCCAAACCAAAATACCTACCGAGAGTCATCGTTTTGTGAAAATCGTATCTTAGCCTACAGTGACCTGTGAAGTAACCGCTGAGAGTTCTTAGACCCTCTCTGCTGAGATTGACAAGTTTTTCAGAGGCTTCACGGGATGGACATATCAAGCTCTTGGATTGCCTATTACCCTTTGATGATAGCTGTTACTGTGAGGAAGAAGCAGCAATTTACTTTTAATAGCAGCTAAATATTAAATTTAATCAAGTTATTAATTACAAAAGAAATATATGAAATATTAGCGTAGCGCTTTAAAAAATGCCGTCTTTTTGCGGCTCTTCCTTTTCTCCTAATGACATAAAAGCCCGGCAATGTCAAACTCGAGTACAAACGCAGAGTCGCATGAGTGCTTGAAGGCTAAGTGCTGGTTTTGACTCCCCCCCTTTCGTAAATGACCACCGGATTAATTACCACACTTTGGGTCGACATCCATCTTAGCCACCTTCGTCGCTTGCCTCTGCATTACCCCTATATTCGTCTTTAGGGTCTCTCTCCTAACTTGACCATCCAACGCGCCACGTAGACTTTCGCCATTAAATGAATATGCGGGACAGATGCTTCGTAATGTATTTTTGGCGGAACCGACGAGGCGCTCCCAGGCTCCACCCATGTGGGGGCGTTCGGTGGATTATAGTGACATTTGATTCGGTCATATTTAACCGAGATTTTGTCTAAGTCAATTTCGACGAGTTTCTTACGAACAGGCTTTTCTGTGGCTTTAAAGTTTGTTCCATTGTCGGAGTAAATTTCTACCGGGATACCTCGTCTTGCCATGAAATTTCGAAGGCACATGATGCAAAAGCTAGTGTCTAGGCTGTAAGCTATCTCGAAATGTATTGCCCGGAGGGTCAAGCTTGTGAGAAGGACCACCCATATTTTATGTTTGTGTCTGCCAACATTCACTTGGATCGGACCGAAATAGTCCAAGCCGGTATAGGTAAAAGGCCTTGCAAAGCTGGCTAGCCTCGCTGCAGGTATCGGTGCCATCTGGGGAGGTAGTGGTTGTGCTGAGTTAAGCTTGAACCTCTGGCAGGATTTTCGCACAGCCTTGTACAATATTCGCAAACGCGGTATGTAGTAACAACTTTTCACGTTGTTGATAACGGTTTCGTGAGCCATATAGTGATATTTTCGTGATAGGCCTTTACGATGAGAAACGTCGAATGGCTCTCTCGCGGCATTACGATGGCGTCCATGTGGCAGTCGATAGAACTAGATCTTCCTTTTATGCGTAAGATTCCATGATCATCTAGGAAAGTATTGTAATGTTTGTTGTTGGTCACATATTCGTTTCCCTAACATTTATCATACAAAGCGCGACACGCTATATGTTGTAGGCCACCAGGCCGCTCTTATGAATAATAACATCCAAACGGTTAAGCTTGTAAATTATCCTTGACTTTATTTTAAAAATGTTGTCCTTATATACTAATTTCCTCACAGAGGAACTTATTCATAATTCTTAATTAACCAATGGGAAATCAACACAAAGTTTCAAATACTTTCTCACGCATTGATTTCACACGGTACTAAATAAAATATGATTAGGGTAAAATGCACTTAGTATTTGTTTTATTTATTGGCCTTCAAATTGCCGAAATGCAATGACAGCAATTTGATGCCCGAATGCCTTATGTGTTTTTGCTAAGCGGTCAATCACCAAAAGTACTTGCACTTGTTGTGTAATGAGCTCGCTGTTCTGCGCCCAGACATTTGGTTTTATGTTGCACTTTGTGTGTGGTGTCTTGCGCGCGTCTTTTTTTTTTTTTTTTTTTTTTTTTTTTTTTTCAGAGGAGGAAGCATCGAAAGCCTATACCCCGTCAGTGTGGGACTTTAACCGCACTAAACCTCCTACCGTGAAGTACCAATCCCCCCGGTACCACCGTTAAGTATTGCGTCGGGAGGCGGTTTGAGCGCTAAGCTCTACGTCAGTTACTGGTCTGATGCAGTCCGTCAAAAAATTGCATCTACTTGTTACCACACACTGTACTAGTAATGATTGCGCGCGTGCAGTGTACATTATACGTGTGTGTGTGTCAGTATGTTTCATTCTGTGCTATGTGCATTGTGTGTGTTTGTATGTCTGTATGTTATCGTTTAGCATATTTGTATATTAGTTTGTAATATTGTACGCAATGTGTATTGTATGTGTGTGTGTGTATCAGTTATGTATGTGCATACTACATCCTACCCCTTTAGTTAAATGTACAATTGCTGTAGTTTCTTAAAAGTTAGGCAAATGTGCATATTATGTTACAATTTATGTATATTAATATTGTAGCGAGCACCCTGTCTTAGATTAAGTTATTAGCGCCACCTATGTTCTAATATTGCTATTATTGTATAAGAATTCATTTATAAGAGCAACTCTGAATTTATCCAAATGTAAAGGTGTTCATTTTGAAACCTATAAAGAAAGACGCACAATCGAAAACGTCCTATTTGGCGATCGAAAGGCAAAGCGGTAATTTAAGTGTAAAGTTGTGCTGTATTGTTTGTTGGACGGCGATGAGCCGGCTGCATACAATATAGTAGTAGTCGCTGCACTGTTTGTTGGACGGCGATGAGCCGGCCGCTTACAGGGTAGTGGTAGGCGCTGCGCTGCTTGTTGGACGACGATGAGTCGGCCGCATGAAGCGTAGCTGTTGTTTTGCGTAGCTGTTGTCCGTTACATGTGTCTGTTGGACGGCGATAAGCCGGCTGCTTGCATATGTGACGTTCAATAAGCTCATATGCTGTGCCTTTGGATCGCTAATCGTCATACATTCTAGATTGAACACTAAAACTGTGATTTTTGTGTGTATGTGCATGTGTATGTGCATGTGTACGTGTATTTACATCTATATATAAACGTTTAAGTCTACACACATGTATGTTGCACCACGTTTGCTGGCAAATTATTAAAATAAATTATATTTAATATAAAACGAAAATCCACAACTGTTACAATTGGCGCCCAACGTAAGGCAAACGATTGTGTGCAACGCAGAACACAATTTTATGCAATCGATTACACCTGTTCGTCGAAGCGAGCGTATACTCAGTAAAATGGCAATTTCCGCAGAGCAGTTTGAACGGCAAATGCAGGCAGTAATGGTTTCCAACAATAGGGTAGGTTCATTCAGTACCTGTACAGCGCGTTTTTGTGGCGAGCGGAATCCTTCCAAGGTAGAGGAGTTTATTTCAGCGATATCCACATTTAAAGCGGTCGAGAAAATTAGCGACGAGGGTGCTATAAGTGGTATGCCGATGCTCCTGGAGGGAGATGCTGCTGAGTGGTGGTGTGGCGTGAAGGGCAATGCGAAAAATTTTTCAGATGTCACTAAAATGATTCGTGATTCGTTTTCGCCTCCAAAACCAGCATGGCGTATATATGCTGAACTTTGTGAAGGTAGGCAGCAAAGAAATGAAGCTATCGACAATTTTATTCGAAAGAAGAGGGCCTTGTTCGCACAGTTGACCAACCCGACGGTCGAGAAAGACCAAATTGATATCTTGTTTGGTATGATACATTCGCAAATACGTGATAGAATAGTCCGTGGCAATGTTAATACATTTGAAGAACTTTTGCGTGAGGGCCGTGAGGCAGAGCAGATATTAAGCGAGCGTTCTAAATCATGGAGTATGGTGTCTTCTGATGCTGAAGAGTCGCTACGCTGTACATTTTGCCGCCGGAAAGGTCACGCTGTTGAAAAATGTTTCAAAAAGCAAAAGCAAGAGGCAGAAATGAAGCAGAGTATCGCTGCTACTGCACTGGCTGCAACGTCCAAGCCGAAGTTAGCGTGCTATGGCTGCAACGCGCCTGGCTATATACGCGCGAATTGCCCTACATGTAGTATGAAAAACGGTAAAGCACCCGCTGGTACTGGCTTCGTGAATTTTAACGCAATGACAGCATCTGGCATCGGAAGAGACATTCCGGTGGTTAATGTAAAGCTTTTTGGCGTTCCTGGGCAGGCTTATTTCGACACGGGAGCACGCACTAGCGTTGCTAGCGCGAACCTGAAGCGTATAATGGATTTCCATAGCTGCAAATACGAGAAGGTAAAATGTGAAGTTGCGCTTGCAGATGGCAGCGTGTCGCCACCAGAATGTCTGTCGACGATATGCAAAATCGTGATCGGTGGAAAATGTCTCAACATTAAATTTATTATATTGCCAAACGCTACCCAAAATCGTTCGCTGCTCGGAGCTGACTTTCTTGAGCAAGTGGGCATCGTTTTAAATATGGGACAGCGGTACTGGTCCTTTGAAAATTCTCCAAATGTTCACTATGACTTTGCAGACGCGTGGCCTCTGAAGTTAAATTTAGTCGAAAGCGTCAAGGTAGCAGATATTCACAAGCGAAAACCAACGGAGGTATTGGAAAACGAGCCTAAGCAGTATCAACGAGAAACGTACGTTTCCGAATTTGAAAGCTACGGCCCGGAATTTCCAGGAACCAATTATTCCCCGCACTCGGTGCATGCAATTTTTAAAGATTCGCTACGCGACAATGATACTACACCTGAGAGGAGCAAAAGTCAAGGACTGTTTCCTGGAGTGGTTTACAACGGCAAGGAGTGTAGCTCCGCGAATTTTATACGTCTTGGTATGATCGATTTCAAGATTCTGAAAGCCACTGATGGCGAACACTTAGATTCTGATCAGAAATTCCAACTCGACAATATTTTATATAAACATGAAGAGGTATTTGGTGAAATTGGTGAACCAACACCTTATGCTGAACACCGGATTAACACCGGAAATAATGAACCCGTTTCTTCACCCCCGTATCGACTCTCATTTCCCAAAATGCGACAATTGAAGGAAGAAGTCGACAAAATGTTAGCAACCGGCATAGTCGTAGAGTGCGAATCAGCTTGGACTTCTCCTGTTGTAATGGTGCCAAAACGAGATGGTGGCACTCGAGTCTGCGTGGACTATCGTAAAGTAAATGCCATCACCGAACCTGACCGCTATCCCTTGCCGAGAATGGACGATCTACTGCATGCTGCCAGGAGTACGCGATTCATGACAACATTGGATTTGCAGAGCGGCTATTATCAAGTTAAAGTTTTTGAGGGTGATGTCGATAAAACTTGTTTCACCACACCATTCGGATTGATTTGCTTTACCAGGATGCCGTTTGGGTTGCGAAACGCTCCTGCAACCTTCCAACGACTTATCGACCGATTTAAAGCAGCAATTCCAGAAATAAATTTATTGGCGTACTTGGACGATTTAATTGTATGCTCCGCTTCGTTTGGCGAGCACTTGCGTCATCTCGATGTTATACTGGAGAGACTTGGAAAGTTTAATCTGCGTTTGAACAACGCGAAGTGTCGATTTTGTTGCTCGGAGGTAAGGTACTTGGGACATTTACTTACTCCCTCCGGAATTCATGTCGATCCGGAGAAAACTAATGCCACAGCGTTACGTCGCGAACCAAGGAGCTGTAAGGAGCTGATATCCTTTATTCAAACGTGCTCTTGGTACAGAAGATTCGTTGACCAGTATGCTAAAATAGCTAAGCCGTTGACCGATTTAACGAAAAAGAATAAGCCATGGATATGGAAGGATCCTCATCGCAATGCCTTCCAAAAACTGAAAGAGATGCTGATTTCTTCGCCTATACTCAAACAAGCTGAAGATAGTCTTATGTTTGTCATCAAATCAGATGCCAGCGCATATGCCATTGGAGCGGTTCTCCTCCAGGGGGAGGGAAACGAAGAACACCCGATCGAATATGCAAGCCGTCTCCTAACGAGTGCAGAGAAGAACTACTCGACAACGGAACGCGAAGCACTTGCCATTGTTTGGGCATGCTCTAAATTTCGAGGCTACATCGAGGGAGCTGACGTTATATTACTTACTGACCACCAACCACTGAAATGGCTACTTAGCGTGAAGTCGCCTACTGGACGTTTGGCAAGATGGGCGCTGCAAATTCAGCAGCATAACTTTAAAATACAATACACGCCAGGACGAACAAATTCCGTGGCCGATATGCTTTCCCGGCCACCCATTGATGTGGATACGCAAAGTGAGACGATGCATATAATGGCGTTTCAGGTTGATTTCCCTCACAAGAGTTCAGCTGAAGCACGTGAGGAACAAATTGAAGATCCGTACATCAAAGAAATTATCGAGTCCTTGGAGTCCGTAGATGAAAATTCCAGCAGATGGATTAACCGCGGCTATATCACCAACGAAGGTGTCTTGTATTGCTACAATAAAGATGACATCGAAGACGCGCAGTATGTTGTACCTGAAAGGAAGAGGCCAGGAATCTTGAAAGCATATCACGATGACTCTACCGCCGGCCACTATGGAGCAGAAAGGACCATATTCAGAATTGCTTCTAGATATTATTGGCCTGGCATGCGTGCAGAGATAACAAAATATGTCAAAACCTGTATCGAATGTCAACGATTCAAAGCATCAAATATGAAACCTGCTGGATTGTTGTAAACCACCAGCAGCAAACACCGCTACGAAGTACTAGCGGTCGATCTGTTTGGGCCACTACCAAAATCGGACGAAGGCTACAAATGGATTTTAATCGCAGAAGATGTCGCTACACGATGGGTAGAGCTTTTCCCACTACAAGAGGCTACCGCAGAAGCATGTGCCAAAATCCTGATCGAGGAAATATTTTTGAGATACGGCATACCCCGCCGGCTGAAAACAGACAATGGTGTACAATTTGTCTCTGCTGTTATGCAAAATGTAACCTATTGTCTCGGCATACAACAACAACTTACGCCTGTGTATCATCCGGAAGCGAATCCGGTCGAGCGTAAGAACCGTGACCTAAAGGCTCAACTAGCGATACTTGTTCAAGAGCAGCACACCATTTGGCCCACCAAACTGCCTGTTATACGTTTTGCGATGAATACTGCAAAGTGTCAGACTACTAGGTATACCGCCGCCTTTTTGTGCTTCGGAAGAGAACTTCGCACCTTAGATGATATCCAACACGACATGAAGACCATAGTTGAGAAAGAGAATTTCATCCCACAAATATCGAGTTACTTGCGTAATCTTTCCAACGTTTTTGCAAATGCTCGTGAGACGGAACAGCGTGCGCAAGACAAGAATAAAGCTGAACATGATCAACATAGATGTCGTATCACCCACTTCGACATCGGTGTGAAAGTGCTTGTCAACACTCATGTGCTGAGCCAATCATCGAAGGGTCTAACTGCCAAGTTCGTGCCAAAAAGGGATGGCCCCTATGTAATAACCCGTAAGGTGGGAGCTACCTCGTATGAAATAGCGTCCCACGATAATATCAACATGCCGCTTGGAACATATCATGCATCCGCCTTGACGTTGTACAGGGGCACTACTGATGATCAAGCAACTGCACCGGTTCACCCTATAAGGAAACGTGGACGACCCAAGAAGACCTAAGATGTTGACGAGCTCTCGGGACGAGACTAGCCCGTCAAAGGGGGAGATTGTAGCGAGCACCCTGTCTTAGATTAAGTTATTAGCGCCACCTATGTTCTAATATTGCTATTATTGTATAAGAATTCATTTATAAGAGCAACTCTGAATTTATCCAAATGTAAAGGTGTTCATTTTGAAACCTATAAAGAAAGACGCACAATCGAAAACGTCCTATTTGGCGATCGAAAGGCAAAGCGGTAATTTAAGTGTAAAGTTGTGCTGTATTGTTTGTTGGACGGCGATGAGCCGGCTGCATACAATATAGTAGTAGTCGCTGCACTGTTTGTTGGACGGCGATGAGCCGGCCGCTTACAGGGTAGTGGTAGGCGCTGCGCTGCTTGTTGGACGACGATGAGTCGGCCGCATGAAGCGTAGCTGTTGTTTTGCGTAGCTGTTGTCCGTTACATGTGTCTGTTGGACGGCGATAAGCCAGCTGCTTGCATATGAGACGTTCAATAAGCTCATATGCTGTGCCTTTGGATCGCTAATTGTCATACATTCTAGATTGAACACTAAAACTGTGATTTGTGTGTGTATGTGCATGTGTATGTGCATGTGTACGTGTATTTACATCTATATATGAACGTTTAAGTCTACACACATGTATGTTGCACCACGTTTGCTGGCAAATTATTAAAATAAATTATATTTAATATAAAACGAAAATCCACAACTGTTACAATATATTATAGTTTACAATTAATTATATGTTTCTAGCTTTAATTATATTGTTATTGTGTATTTTAACTAATTTATTTTCTATTTGTATAAAGCTATTGACGCCTTCTTGTCTAATGACTTTGTATGGGCCTTTAAAAATTTTATCAAATTTTTTCTTATTTCCTAATTTAATATAAACTAAATCATTATTTTTGAAATTACTTATATTATTGTTTGTTTGTTTCTTAATTCTATCAATCTTATTTTGTATTAGAGATTGATGAGCCATATTATGAGCATGTATAAGTTTCAGTTTGAGCTCTGTCAGATAATCATCGATATTGTATAATTTGTTTTTAGATTTAAGTATTTCGCAGGGTAGACTGCTGATTTTTCCAAACACTAGCTCATGTGGAGAATAATTTGTCGTACATTTTGGCGTTGTGTTGTAGCAGTACACGAAATAGGGTAATAAGTCTTCCCAATTGTCTTCTTTTTGAAGTGCTCGTAGGTAGTCATTTAATACTCTATGGTTTCGTTCTAATGCTCCTAATGTCTCATGGTGGAATGGTGCTGAAACCTTTTTGTCTATGTTTAATAGTTTACATATGTTGGTAAGTAATTCGTTTGTAAATTCTGTACCTTTGTCAGTTTTTATGGTTTTAAAATATCGATATTTTAATATGAATCCTTCAACAATTGTTCTTGCTACAGTAACTGCATCTTTACTTTGCATTGGAAATGCTGCTATATACTTTGTGAGTTCACATTGAAAAGTCAGAATGTATCTGTATCCGTTTGATGGACGTAAAGGGCCTACTGTGTCAACTGTAATTGTTTCAAATGAAGTTGTTGGAGTGTCTGTCATGGTCATTTTTTCTTTTGTGTATTTAGTTACTTTTATTTCATTGCATAATTTGCAGTTATTAATATAATTCTTTACCATGTTACTCATGTTTTTCCAAACAAATCTTTGTTTTAATTTTTTAATGCATCTGGAGATTCCTATATGTCCTCCTAATTCCTCATCATGATATTTGCTTATTAGACGCTTCATTTCTTTAATATTCTTTATTTCTTTTGGCGGTGTATATACTATAATGGCTGTATTAGCTTTCATTTCTTTTTGTAGCTTATTCCATTTTTCTTTAAATTCTTGCATGCTTATATACTGGAAAATTTTGTCTTCTGCAGAGACTGCTAATTTAGCTATTTGCTGTTGTTCTACGAATAATCCTAGCTTCCTCAGAATCAACGTCATAGTTGATAACGATTTATCGCTATATTCAACAACAATATTTTTCTTTTGTGCTACTATATTGGCCTTTTTATTATACATAATGTTCTTTTTGAACTGAAATTGCAATTTCTTTATATGCGTGACGTCAGATAATGACGTTGCTTCCCAAATGTGAAGGTGATCAAGCTTCTCTTGAGTTGCAGCACTAGTTCTTTTTGCAAGTTGTTTTCTTGCTATGCCATTTATATCTTCATTTAGCTTTTTGCTTTCTTTGCTATTTAATTTTTCATTTAGCTTTTTGCTTTCTTTGCCATTTAATTTTTCATTTAGCTTTCCGCTTTCTATGCTATTTAATTTTTCATTTTCTAATTTTTTACTAATCGCTCTTGTAATTGTAAGCATATCATATGATGGTATCATTTTTCTTAATTCTTTTGATGTAATTTTTATTCTAGATAGTGCGTCTGCATTTGTATTCATCTTTCCTTGTTTGAAAATTATTTCAAAATCATAAACCATAAGATCTACTCGTATTCTTGTTAACTTTGATGACGGGTTTTTATGTGTGAATAAACTTACTAATGGTCTATGGTCAGTGTATACCAGAGAACTGCAACGAGTGCAGAAATTGTGTGTATACTCGCGCATGTAGCCGTATTTTGCATGCTTTGTTGTTTTCGTGTACAAACCGTCGCTTGTCTGTTTGCTCATAGATCAATACGATCATGACGATGCATACATGCTCGCTACATTATCCGTCGGACAAATTTGCGTCAGCATACAAAGTTGCATGTATGTAACACACTCGCCGGCGACAAACGCTCGCGACACTCAAGTGTTGTTTGCGAGCCACTCGGGTTACTCGTAACAATATTTTTCTTTGCAAGCAGTAGTTGATTAGCGATCTTAAGTGTGTTTTCTATCATATATTTTGTATTGTTTTTTTTTACGTGAGATGGCAGATACATAGTGTAAGAGAGTTTTTGAAATGTGATTTTTGTTCCTATAACTTTAATTTTGCATCTAGCAGATTAAGAACTTTGAAATTAAATTAAGTCTTATGAAATGTTTTTATTTTAAATTTAACTCCTACTATTTAAAAATTTTTTAAATACTAACCCTACATGTTGGATCTCATGAAATGTTTTTGTTAAATAAATGTATACAATACATATTAATTAAAATTAACTTAGTCGTTTCTTTTATCTGTAAATAATAGGATAAATACTTATGGCGTTTTCTTTTCTACAGAAAATGTTGCCTTAACATTGCCCTCTGCGCACGTACACACAAGAGCGGGGCAATGAAGTGCAACATTTTTTGTAGAAAAGAAATCGCCATTAGTAGATGCCCGAGTGCACTCAAGTGTGTACATGCGCAAGTTTGCGCCTTCACATGCACGGCCAATCATGTGAACTACCACACTCGAAAATGTAATGATATATCCCGCACATGTCAGCCTTATGTTTATGAGTGAGCATGAATGAGCGCACAGCAGCAGACGGCTGTGCTTGCTTGTATCAAATTTTAGGGATGATGAATATGCACACTCGAGCGCACTCAATGCCGTTCTCTGGTGTATACCATGAATTTTCTACCGAATAGGTAAGGTCTGAAATAATTTATTCCCCAATGAATGGCTAATAACTCCTTTTCTATTATTGGTTTGTTGACTTCATGTTTGTTCAAAGATTTACTCGCATATGCTATTGAAGTGTCTTCTCCAGGCGTCCCTTGAGATAAAACTGCTCCTAAGGCATAGTTTGATGCATCAGTAGTCAAAATAAAAGGTTTGGAGAAATCGGGATATTTCAAAACAGGTGGTGTCATTAGTTTTGACTTTAGAGTTTTGAAAGCTATTTCACATTCTTTTGACCATATAAATAGTTTGTTTTTCTTTAATAATTCATTTAGCGGTTTAGCTATTTGCGCAAAATTTTCTATAAAACGTCTATAGTAGTTGCAAAATGCTACAAATCTGCGTACCTCGTCTGCATCTTTAGGACATGGAAAATTAGTTATAGTGTCATACTTATTTGGATCAGTCGTGATACCTTCTGCTGTTACAAGGTGACCTAAATAAACTACTTTTGTTTTTAAGAAGTTACATTTGTCTGGATTTAGTTTTAAATCATATTGTTTCAGTCTTTCGAATACATTTATTAAATTTTCATTGTGTTCTTTTAGAGTTGAACCAAAAATTATTACGTCGTCTACATATAAAAATGCAGCTTCTTGGAGTCCACTCAAAGCTATAGTCATCATGCGTTGAAAACTATTAGTCGCAATTTTTAAACCAAAAGGTAGCGTTTTGAACTGATAATGTCCTTTATTAGTCGAAAAAGCTGTAAGCGGTCTGGATTGCTTATCTAAAGGTATTTGATGGAATGAGCTGGTCATGTCCAAGGTTGAAAAATATTTGGCTTTTCCTAATTTGTCTAACACATCTTCTAGTCTTGTTAATGGGAATTTATCATTTACAATTTTGTTGATTAGTTGTCTGTAGTCAACTACTAATCTCCATTTAGTTTCATCATTTGTGCTTTTCTTTGGCACAATTAATAATGGTGAGTTATATGGACTGGTCGAATGTTCAACAATGTCCTCTTTAATTAATTTGTCAACTTGTTGGTTAATCTCTTCAACATGTGCATTTGGTAATCTGTAGTTTTTTATATAAACTGGAGTTTTGTCATGTACAGAAATATTCTGTGTATAAAAATTGTTTTTTGTTAAAATATCTCCTTTTAGATGAAATATTTCATTGTATTTGATACAAATATTTATTATGGATTCTTTTGCTTCTGGATCTAGGTTTTCAAAATTTATAGTATTTTTAATAAAATCTATTCGTTTTTTTGAATTAAATTTGGTGTCATATTTCAATATTGAAAAATTTTTTATTGGTTGTATGTGTAAAGGAATATCTTTAATTGTTATGTCGCACTCATTTGTATTTATGAACTTTATATGTTTGTGACCTTTCTTTGGAATTATTGTGTTAGCTATAAATATGCCTGGTGTTATTTCACTAGCGCATACTAAACTGTCTTCATTTAAATCAACGTCTACTTCTTTTATTATTTCTGTTCGGGGTGGTAAATGAATACTTGGTAATGTGCTGAGTTTCATGTACATTGGCAAGATTATTTGTTGTTCTTCATACATAATTGTGATTACGAAAGTTTCATAATCTATTTTACAATTATATTTAGTCAATCTCTGCCTATAATTCCGTCTGTAGATATGTTAATATTATCAAAAATATAAAATGTATGTTCAATATTAAGTTCATCAGATTGAAGAAAAAGTTTAGTTTTTGACTTTGTTGTTAATAAATTTTTACTAAGTCCATTTATGTTATATTGTTGACAATTTGTTATTAGACTGTTGTCTATTGATGATTTTTTTATAATAGAAATGTCTGCACCTGTGTCTATTAAAAATGCTATTGGTTTTCGTATTGTGCTTGATTTAAGTATAACGTAATTTGCATCTTTTTGTGCTATACTATACGTATTTAGTTTTTTAGTTATAGCCCCAGCTTCTTTCATCTGGGGACGTCCTAGTTTTCCTGAGAATTATGTCTTTGATTATTAGTATTTGTTCTGTTCTGATCAGAATTTTGTGGACGTAGGTTGTTTCCGTTGTCATTAGAATAATTTCTACTGTTATTATTATTATTTCTGTTGTTGTTATTATAACTTCTGTTGTTATTGTTATTGTTATAATTCCTATTGTTGTTATTATAATTTCTGTTATTATTTGTATTATTAGAAACACGGTTGCGATCGTCATACCTTCTGTTTCCATTATTATTTCTTGTATTAAATGGTTGACGCGTGTTATTATTATAGTTATTATTGTTATTTCTTGTCCGATATATGTTCGAGTTGTTAGTTGGTACATCTGCCTCTTGAGCTGTTTGCAGTGCTTCGGAAAAAGTCTTTGGTCTAGCCGCGAAAACAATTGATTTTAATGGTTCATTTACACCATTTTTGAAAGCGTTTAATGCCAATTGGTCATTGAGCTTGATAATTATCGATTTAGATTCTGAGCCTTGCTGCGATATTTGAATTTCATTAAGTGAGGCTGTTATGCTCTCAATTTTCGATGCAAAATTTTGCAATGGTAAGTTATTTTGTTTTATCACACTAAGCGTGTTTTGTAGCTTCAGCGGATTTTTATTTAATTTATATAGTTTTTCAAGAGTTTCTTTGAGCTGATCAATAGTGGTTGGCTCTGTTTCTGCTAAAAGTCTGTTTTTTACTTTTTGTGCAATTTTTCCTGCTAATATATATTTTAATAGCATATTCTTTTGTGCATCATTGAGTGTATTTGCATAAAACTCAATGGTGTCTAAAAATTTTGTAAGAAGATAATGTTCTCCTCCGAATTCGGGGATTATCTTAGAGGCAGTTGAAATATCAAAGCTTGCCATTTTGTTCTTTAGTAGTGAATAAATTTTGATTTTACTTTTTGTATGTTCAATATATGTATCTGAATATGTCCTAGTTGGATTCTTTTTTTTTTAAATTGGATAAAATGTTGTTTAATTTTTCCAAGTACTTATTTTAAGCATGTAATAATATTTATTTTAAACTGTTATATTAGCTACTGATTTAGAAATCTACATTTTTACATAGTTTTTATAAAAAAACGTATATTATTATAATAATTAACATTAGGTATATGAAATATGTGATATTGTGGTCTTCTTTTGCTATTACGTTGTCATTTACATATGCTGTTATTTATTACTTCTGTTGGTCCCTGCTGGTTCTTTCTTGGGCCGCACATTTTTTTTAGTTTTTTTAACTTATCTAAATGTTTATGCTTTTCTTCTCCATTCGTTATATGTATGAGCTGATAGACCTCTCGCAGGGCTTTTCTGTATTTTACGGATTTACCTGCTCGTGATTTTCTTCTAGGTTTTTCTGAAATTTTTTGTTGAAATGTTTTGTATTTGCTGCTTTGCTGATCCTTTCTTTTTTTATATTGTTCTAACGTAATTTTCTTTGGGCCTGAATTAATTGGTGTCGGTACGTATTTTGGGGCATTTGCTGGTGGTTCTTGCGGTTTGTACTCGAAAATCTTTGAGTATTTAAAAAAAATTTGATCAAACTCAGCTTTGCTGATCGTTTGATTTGTGTCCGTCATTTGTTCTAAATTTTCAAAATTTTCATTTCAGAATTCTTTTCTCTTTTTAAATTATTATGGTCCTACTCCTTTAGATAAAGGAGTTTGGCAGGATCATTGGTCGCCAGTTTGGCAGGATCGCCATGTAATGTTTGTTGTTGGTCACATATTCGTTTCCCTAACATTTATCATACAAAGCGCGACACGCTATATGTTGTAGGCCACCAGGCCGCTCTTATGAATAATAACATCCAAACGGTTAAGCTTGTAAATTATCCTTGACTTTATTTTAAAAATGTTGTCCTTATATACTAATTTCCTCACAGAGGAACTTATTCATAATTCTTAATTAACCAATGGGAAATCAACACAAAGTTTCAAATACTTTCTCACGCATTGATTTCACACGGTACTAAATAAAATATGATTAGGGTAAAATGCACTTAGTATTTGTTTTATTTATTGGCCTTCAAATTGCCGAAATGCAATGACAGCAATTTGATGCCGGAATGCCTTATGTGTTTTTGCTAAGCGGTCAATCACCAAAAGTACTTGCACTTGGTTTTATGTTGCACTTTGTGTGTGGTGTCTTGCGTGCGTGCAGTGTACATTATACGTGTGTGTGTGTCAGTATGTTTCATTCTGTGCTATGTGCATTGTGTGTGTTTGTATGTCTGTATGTTATCGTTTAGCATATTTGTATATTAGTTTGTAATATTGTACGCAATGTGTATTGTATGTGTGTGTGTGTATCAGTTATGTATGTGCATACTACAGTATTAATCCCAGACAACTTGCTTCGTTTATCCAATGGTTTCCGTGCGCGTAACCTCGGTCGAAAAATTGTTGTATGAGAATATTCTCTGCTGTGCGGATCATTTGAGCTGTGATCTTGTTTGGCTGGCTGTAGCTGGGTATTCTTGCTTTTAGCTTAGCTATATATAAAACAAATGTCGAAACAGATTTGTACAGGCGAATCGCAAAAGTATTGCACATTGAGGTTGATAGTTTGAAACCTCTTAATAACGTGTACATGTTGACGCAGTTCTGACGGATCCACTTCGTCATACTTGCAATCGATTTCTGGCCACTTACAGATTTCCATATCAAGAAACGCAGGACCGCGCAGACACTGAGTGATTTCGACAGAACTGTTGACCTTGGTTGCAGCATCTGCAACATTTAGTTTCGTTAGAACCCATCACCACTGTTTATAGTCCGAGTTCTCGAGGATCTATCCAACACGATGCATGACGAATTGCTGAAAGTTGTGTGGGTCCATCTTCAGCAACTGCAAAATGGTTTTCGAATCAGTCCAATACGTGACGCCTTCGATAAAGAGCCTGCGAACACTAACCACCCGCTGAGCTAAACGCAATCCTATTACAGCAGCTTGCAATTCCATGCGCGGAGTGGATACCGGCTTAAGTGGAGCGACTTTGCTTTTTGCAGCCACTAACGATACGTCGATAACGTCTCCCTGAATTACTCTCAGGTAATAGGCTGCAGCGTAAGCGTGTTCGCTTGCATCAACAAACGTATGCAACTCTACTTGCGTAGCAGAATTTAAATATTGAGAGCAGCATCTCGGAATTTCGACCGTATTGTATAACAAACAATCAGACCCAATGGGTCGAAAATCGACATGAGAACCTGTAGGACTTCTTGATTTGTCGAGCGAATTTGAGAATGTATTTAAAATTGTTTCGTATCTCAAAGCCTCCTAATCGATGAACACTGCGAACTTCGTCTGCTACTGCGAATGCTACTTATTCACTCTCGGCGCTGTCGATGTAATCATCCACATAATGCGCATTCTGAATTGCCTCGTATGCGCGGGGATACTGCTGACGATTCTGTTCAGCAATTTTTGTTTTGAACGTAATGCGCAATACATGGGCTACAATTTATCCCTAAGGTGATGGCAAGCATAACACATGCCTTCGTTTCACTACTGATTCGGTCATACCATAAGAAGCGTTGAACATGCATATCATCTTTCCGAATGATGATCCTATAGAACACCTCGGCGATTTCAGCGCAGATCGCAACCTTGCAAACTCGGAACCTCAGTAAGATTTCATCAAGAGGTAGAAGGAAGTTTGGTCCGGTTAATAAATTGTCATTCAGCGACGTACCTTCTTAGGCTTGTTGAGATTTATTACTATAAAAATCAGTAGGTACCATACTGTAATGTTTGAGGGTGCTGGGACCTCTCAATGTTTCTAATAGGTTTGAGTATTCTCTTAGCTCTCCAGCCGCATTTGTCCGAGCATCAAAATGCACGATGATTCTCGTAATAAAACTCGCGTTTGAATCTTAGGATAAGAATGCCTTTATTATGGCTCAACGCCGTATCTTATATGCTTACATTCTAAATGCTACTTTCTATGGGCAACCAATCGAATCATTGGTTGCTCTCCATTTCCCCTATTTTTATATTTCTTACATCCGAATGCTTACTCGCTATTTCTACTATGTCATAAGTGTCATGTGCACTGACCCACATCTGGATAACGAAGTATTGGTGGTGAGAGTAATTTGTATTTCAATGTGTGAAAAGCTTTGTCACACTCATTGTTCTAGTTGAATGGTTGATTCTTCTTTAGTAGCTGATTTAGTGGTTGTGCCATTTCTGCAAAGTTTTTTATAAATCGCCTGTAGTAATTACAAAATGCTACAAATCTTCTAACTTCATCTGCATTACTGGATTTCGGATAACCTTTTAGTACGTTATGTTTGCTGGGATTAGTTGTTACGCCTTTGTCAGTGATTAAATGTCCTAAGGATGTGACTTCTGTTTTTAAGAACTTGCATTTTGTCGGATTTAGTTTTAAATTGTGTACACTTAGTCTTGCTAAAACTTTTTCCAAGTTCCGGTTGTGCTCTTGTAAGCTCTTCCCAAATACTATTACGTCGTCTACATAGAGAAAAGCTGATTCACTGAGCCCACTGAGTGAAATTGATAACATTCTTTGGAAGCTGTTTGTTGGAATTTTTAATCCAAATGGTAACCTTTTGAACTGGTAGTGTCCCTTGTTGGTCAAAAATGCTGGGAGTTTCCTTGAGACATTGTGGAACGGGATTTGGTGGAATGAACTCGTCATATCCAATGTGCTGAAATAACGTGCTCCTCTGAGTTTGTCTAAAATGTCATCCAAGCGAGTTAATGGAAATTTATCGTCTACGATTTTTTTTATTTAATGTTCGGAAATCTACCACTAATCTCCACTTCTTTTCTTCTGTACTACCCTTCTTCGAAATGAGTAGCAGAGGCGAGTTATAAGGACTGACGGAATGTTCAATGACATCATCCTTTAGTAATTTATCAACTTATTTTTCTGTCACCTGCAGCTGTGTGTGTGGTAGTCTGTAGTTTTTAATGTATACAGGTGTTCTATCCGCCAGCTTAATATTGCATTCATGCTATCGCTTGCACGTTGTCTAGTGCTAATTCATCTTTTACTTTCATGAACTTATTGTTACTATTGTTATAATTATTACTTTCTCCCTAATTGTAATAGTTTTTCTCTTATGTTGGTTTCTAGTTGTAATGTGATTTGTCCTTCCTTTAATTCTAATGCTATAACATTCGTCTCGTAATCAATTTTACACTTATATTTTATTAGGAAGTCTCTGCCTAAAACTCCATCTGCTTCTAGGTTATTTATTTGTTTGAAAATATATAATTTGTTCTTTATTTTACTGTCTTGGCAATTAATGTCAATTTCGACAGATTTGTATGCAGTTATGGTACGATAGATAGATAGATAGATATAAGTAGAGGTGTGCACTGCGACCGATCGGTCTATTGTGCCCTCAAAGCTCACTACAACACCTCAGCTAGCCCCTAGACCTCCAGAAAACTCAGAATGGTCGCCGGGGTTAGGGTGTGTATGTATTGCTCTTCCGGCCATGGCTGTCCCAGGGTGGTTCCCCGTCTGCGCGCCACAGCCACACACTCCATGAGCAGGTGCTGCGGAGTCTCCTCTGCTGAGTCACAAAAGCGACAAAGGTCGCCCGACGAGATCCCTAGTTTGTGCAGGTGACCCCTCAGTCTGCAGTGGCCCGTCAGGAAGCCTGTAATGATTCTCAGTTTATTCCTGGGAAGGTCTATCAAAAGCCTGTATCTCTTCCGGCTATACCCCCCAAGAAGGCTCTTTGACTGTCTGAGGCCGGCGATATTGTGCCAGTGTTGGTTCCTCAGCCGGTTTGTCTCTTTCCTAAGCTCCTCTCTTATGGCACCAGGTCCCACTGCGAGAAACGGTTCAGGTCCCACGGGGGTTGAGGCCGCCGCTTTCCTGGCAAGCAGGTCGGCTGCTTCGTTGCCGACCACCCCCATGTGTCCCGGTACCCATAGGAGTAGGATCCGGTTTTTCTCAGCCAGGGTGTTCAGTCTCTCTATGCACTGAAGAACTAGTGCTGATTTTACTTCATAAGAGGAGAGAGCCCTGAGCGCCGCCTGACTATCGCTTGAAATTAAGATTTTCTCATTGTTGTAAGCTCTACTCAGATTTATCTCGGCGCATAAGCTAATGGCAAATACCTTCGCTTGGAAGATGCTTGGGTAGGCCCCCAGTGGAGCCGAGACATTTGATCTGGGACCATGGACGCCCGCCCCAATACCCTCCGGAGTCTTTGAGCCATCCGTATACCACCTCAGAGTACTTTCCCGGATGTGACGATCCAGGATTGAGGTCTTCCAGGTGGCCTTGCTGTGTAATTCTACCTCAAACTTCCTGTTGAAGGTTATTTCTTTGAATAAGTCATCACGGGGGAAGCACGCCAGCGGGAGCTGAGAAGCTAGCGTCTCCCCAGCCTTTAATGACATCAACTTGTCTCTGCCAAATCCTTCTTTAGAGAAGTTCAGCAGAGTTCTCTTTGCCACTTGATCAATGGTTAAATGAAGCGGTTCAAGCTCCAGAATCACTTCTAGCGCGGCTGTAGGGCATGTGCGCATTGCCCCCGTAATACACACACACGCCAGTCGTTGAAATTTGGCAAGGGATTTTCTTGCCGAAGCCAGGGCGACTCTGGATCCCCACGCGACCGCCCCATATGTAATCATAGGCCTTACTATCATGGTGTACAGCCACCGCAGGATCCTGGGACTGCAGCCCCAGGACTTACCTGCAAGACGCCGGCACACCATTAATGCTCTTGTAGCCCTAGAGGTTGCCGCCCCGACATGGGTCCTCCACAGAAGTTTAGAATCTAGTATGAGACCCAGATATTTCACCTCTGTGACGACCTCGACCGCGGCATCCCCGAGGACTAGGTCTCTCACCCCCTGCAGTTTCCTCTTCCTGGTGAAGGGAACGATAGCTGTTTTGGAAGGATTGATACTGAGGCCCACCTCCAAGCACCATTTCCTTGCAAGATTTAGTCCTCTTTGCACAATGTCAAAGAGAGTGCTCACGAACTTGCCCCTGGCGAATATCACGATGTCATCCGCATAACCTTGACAGCAGATACCATTGCTCGTGAGTACTTCGAGGAGTTCGTCCACTACTAAGCTCCACAAAAGCGGGGATAGTACTCCCCCCTGTGGGCACCCTTTGGTAGTTCGAAGTTGCACCGTGCCATCGCCAGTGTCTACTTCCGCTATTCTGCTCTGTAGTAGTCTCCTTATCCATCTACGGATAGTTGGCTGTACATTTCTAAGCTCCAGTGCTCTGTCCACCCCTATATGAGAGGTGTTATCGAACGCCCCCTCGATGTCGAGGAAGGCACAGAGCACTGTCTCTCCGGTCTCAAGGGCATCTTCAATGACTGTGGTCAGCGCATAAAGGGCAGTCTCTGTAGATCGACCCACCCTGTACGCATGCTGATCTGGGTGCAGTGGAGATACCCTGAGAACGTTTGATCTGATATCCTGGTCTATAACCTTCTCCATTGCCTTTAATAGGAAGGAGGTGAGGCTTATCGGCCTAAAGGATTTAGCTAAGGAGGGATCTCTCCTGCCTACCTTCGGGATAAAGATAACCCGAGCCCTCTGCCATGCCGCTGGTATGTGGGCCAGCGCTAGACTGTCCCTCATAATGCTTACGAGGTGTGGGAGTAGCAGATCCCTACCCCGTCTCAGCAGCACTGGCCTAACGCCATCCACCCCCGGAGCCTTATACTGGTCAAACGAGTCCAGAGCCCAGCCAACCGATCTGCGGGTGAAAATGCCCCTGGCCACCCTCCAGTCGGCTGGAGTCGGATTGGTCTCGCAGTACTCGGCTTCCGGTGATATCGCAACGGCATCAGGAAAGTGAGCCGAGAGCAGAGCAAGGGCCCTCTCCCTCTCGTTGCTGGAAAAGGATCCGTCGGGCAGTTTTAATGCCATCTTGATCCCAGGGTTCTCTCTTGCTAAGGCTTTGTGTAGCCTGGCAGCTGCAGGAGTGTTACTTATGCTTTCGCAGAAGATCCTAAAGCTGCTACGCTTTGCCTTCCTGATCTCCTTACTGTACTTCGTTGGGCAGGCTGAATACTCCTCCCAGCGCCCCGTACGCTTTGATCTGTTGAAGAGCTTGCGCACTTCCTTACGGAGCACTGAGAGCTCCCTAGACCACCAGTTGGGTTGGGTTGTACCCTTTGGCTTTGTCTCGGGACAACTGGAGTTAAAAGCGTCCATTATGCTGCCATTCAGCCTGTAGACTCTGTCCTCTAATTCCATACAGTTTGCTCTTTTGTGTTTCTGCTCTAAGCCCTCTAAGTTTGCTTTCAAGGTCTCGGAGTATAGATCCCAGTTTGTTTTCCTGGGGTTTCTCCTGCTCTCCTCTGCTGTGATCGTCACTCCCAGCTCAAAGCGGATAATCCTGTGATCCGAGAGGGAAGGTTCGGATGAGACCCTCCATCCCAGGATCAAGGGACTAGCCAACTCATTGCTGAGGGTGATGTCCAGTACCTCCTGTCTTGCCCTAGTAACGAACGTTGGAGTATGCCCCACGTTCTGAATACATAGGTTTTCGCTTATGATATACTCTAAGAGACACTCACCTCTGTGGTTCGTGTCCGTGCTGCCCCACTCCTCATTGTGGGCATTCGCATCGCAGCTTATTACAAGGGGAAGCTGTCTTTGTCGGCAGAATCCCACCAGCTGCTGTGCTTCAAGGGGTGGCACACTCGCGTTGTCCCCTGGGAAGTAGGCCGCTGCGAAGACGACCTCTACATTGGCGTTGTCTACCTTCACCGTCGCCTGCACAGCTACCAGATCTTGTGTTAAAAACTCTGTAATGCAGAAGTGTTTAATGTTACTCTTAAGCACTACACATGCTCTAGGCCTCTCACAGGAGAGGTCCCAAATTACCTTGTTATTGCTGTGATTCAGGCCTCTTACCTGACCTCTGTACACCCACGGCTCTTGGATCAGTACTACGCCCAGGTCGTCCGTGGTAAACCTTCTAGCAATGGCCGCCGAAGCAGCCACGGCATGATGAAGGTTGACCTGGGCTACTGCCATCCGTGGGGAGCTCATAGCTCGGGCTCTTCTAGGTCGGAGAGCAGCAAGTCGCCCTCACTTCCTCTATCGAGCTCAAGCCGCCTCAGATCTAGCTCGTCAAGGAGCTCCTCAGTATTGGGACCTTCGTCCGCTAGGCTGTTGTCTGCTGCTGGACCTGTCTCGCTCAATCGGGCAGGCGCCAAGGCCTCAGATTGCGGGTTCGACTTTAGTTCCGCAGAAGGTCCGGTCGCAGGAGGATCGGCTTTGGCAGCGGCCCCAGCGGGGGGACACTGTGCCGCCGGCTCTTTGTTGCCGGCAGGCTCGCGCCTCCACGGCCTCACCACAACCATGCCGAACCTAAAGTGCAGTAAAAAGCCTGCCCTCTTGATTGCCAGGTACGATCTCTCGTCAATGCCCAGGTTTAACCTTAGGCCGCCGTCCTCTGTGCTGCTAGATATCACTCTCCACACCGAGGAATGGATGCCCTCGTTCTGTGTTCTGAGCAATTGCAGCGCGTACTCCGCTGGTTCGTCAGCGCTTCTGGGTAGGAAGACAGTGACGTTGTGAAGAGGAGGAATTTCGTCTCCCCTCCTAACACACATCACGGGTCCCTTCCATCGCTCTAGCTTGTCCGCTGTCTTGGAGAGCCACTCTACCGTCCTCTCGTCTTTACAATCCACAAGGAGCATTCCCGCACGGAAATACACCCCGTAGAACGAAATCGGAAAGGACGCCCCCTTGAACACTTCGTGCACTATAGCATCCTGTAGCCTGGTAAGGTCATCGGAGTTAAGGGCCGCCGCCGGATAGTCTCTCGGCAGCACAGCCACCCGAATGCCTCTTAAGGCAGCCGAGTAGCTGGACTGCTGAGCGCCATGCGACCGCCCACCCTCCACCGATCCCTCCTGACCTCCTGACGCAGAAGCTGGGGGTGGCAGATGCTCTTTCTGTCTCTTGCTCAGAGGTTGCTCGGGTGGAGTAATTTGCTCATTGCCACGTTTGGTGGCCGGTGCTATTGATGGCTGCTTTGTCATCGCAGGTTCCCCGCTTCTCCGCGTATCTGCGGGCGCGGGTTGAGTGGTAGCTATTAGTTCCCCGCTTCTCTGCTTTGCAGCAGGCGCGGGTTCTTGAAGTTTGTGGCTGTGCCCGCTCTTCCGCTCAGTGGCGGGTGCGGTCGGCTCACGGATGCGCTTTCGATCCCTGCGCTCACGCTCCTCTCGCTCCACCTCCATCCGCACACCCGCCATAGCTCGAGCCTCTTCTGGGGTTTTCCCCTGCTCAAGGTAGCGAATGTACCATTTTGCCCCCGAACCGCTCAGACCCTTTCGGTTCTTGTCGTCGAGGGCACCCGGTTGGCCCCGGGGGGGAAGTGGAGGAGGTCTCGCCCTACGGTGCTTGTGCCGCTGCTGCTGCCAACCAGACTCGTGCGAGGCCGCGGAACCGGATCGGCTACGTGACTTTCCCCGCCTGTCTGGTGATTCTCGACGCTGGCTGCCTCCTGAGCGAGCCGCACTCCTGGATCTACGCCGACTTTTAGATCGGTTTCGGTCCAGGTGGTGCCTGCTCAAGGAGTGGCGTCCAATGCTGTCCTCACTCGCTCTGTCAGACCTGGAAGAGGGAAGAACATTGCCAGGTCGGTCTTGCAACCGATCTTCTCCGGCAGTATCGTTAATGGCGTTCAACCTACCTCCGTTGTCAGCTTTTCTACCTTTTTCTGCAAGGGCCTCTTCTCGCCGGACCCCCTTGCTCGTGCTGGGAACTTCTTCATCTTCCCTGGCGTGCTCTATAAAGAGTGCTGCCTCTTGGGCTGTCAGACGCTCCATGAAGCTGCCCCTTCTGGTCGCCGCTTTAGATACGCAGCCACTGCTGCTGCCCGTTATTGCCGTTGCGGCTTTGCTTCTGTTAACGTAGCTGCTGTTATTGTTGCTTTTGTTGTTGTTGTTTGGTTTGTTGTTGTTGTTTTTGTTGTTGTTGTAGCTCATCTTGGTCGTACGATCACCAGCTCGGCGTTAGCAAAGCTCAGTGATCTAAAAAATAATGAGGGGATCTCTGTCGTCCACCACGTCAGCGCCCCATGCCGCGGTAAGGCCACTGTTACTTCCCGATGCGGCCCGGTGTCGGGAAGGCGCCGTTATAATACAGCCGGTTTAACCTCCTGGCTGCAAACCTTCCAATGGGCACGGTGTCGCCTGACACCCTGGATTAGGAGGTGGTAGTTCTTGGTCATCGCTCCCCAGAGCGGGCCCGACCATCCCCACATACCCCGCGGAATACGCAATGGCACGCGCGGATAGCCGGGTCCGCCCTGAGGAACGACTAAGCCCCTGCACCAACGACAAGGTGCCTACCCTAGCAGGGGACATGGTACATTCTTGCAGTTTCAGGCTTTGGATTTGTTGTCTTTGCCGGTACTGCTCTAAAGTAATTGGTTTGGGTCCAGCTGACTTCGGAGTTGGTATATACTCTGGATATTCTTTTATCGGAGTTTTTACAATGTATTCCTTATCTACCATCTTCCTAAGCTATCAGTTGTTCATAAGTTCGGTTTGCAGGATCGCCATGTAATGTTTGAGGGTGCTGGGACCACTTCCACAAGCGATCTTACTGTTTTCTTAAGCATATTTTTTCGTCGACTGGATGTGGCGTTTGCGTAGAATTGACGCAACCGATGAGGAAGTGGTTAGGTGTGAGTGGCTCATCGTCTTCGTGTGATACCGGCAGATCGGTCAGCGGCCGTGAATTTAATACATTTTCAGCCTCTATTAGTACACTTGGCAGAGTACTCACACTTGGTGCTACCTCACGTAGAGTATGGCTTAGTAAAGATTTTATAATTCTAATTGGCCGCTCCCCGCGGCAACGTACGCTTCCATTGCGCCAACCATCGACGAGCTCCTCTGACAGCACTTCGTCCCAGCCAATATTTACTCGCCACACCCGTTGCAAAAGGATTTTCTGTCCAATAGTATAACAAACAATCAGACCCAATGGGTCGAAAATCGACATGAGAACCTGTAGGACTTCTTGATTTGTCGAGCGAATTTGAGAATGTATTTAAAATTGTTTCGTATCTCAAAGCCTCCTAATCGATGAACACTGCGAACTTCGTCTGCTACTGCGAATGCTACTTATTCACTCTCGGCGCTGTCGATGTAATCATCCACATAATGCGCATTCTGAATTGCCTCGTATGCGCGGGGATACTGCTGACGATGCTGTTCAGCATTTTTGTTTTGAACGTAATGCGCAATACATGGGCTACAATTTATCCCTAAGGTCATGGCAAGCATAACATATGCCTTCGTTTCACTACTGATTCGTTCATACCTTAAGAAGGGTTGCACATGCATATCATCTTTCCGAATGTTGATCCTATTGCACATCTCGGCAATGTCAGCGCAGAGCGCAACCTTACCAACTCGGAACCTCAGTAAGATTTAACCAAGAGTCCGGTTAATAAATTGTCATTCAGCGACGTACCTTCTTAGGCTTGTTGAGATTTATTACTATAAAAATCAGTAGGTACCATACTGTTATGTTTGAGGGTGCTGGGATCTCTTAATGTTTCTAATAGGTTTGAGTATTCTCTTAGCTCTCCAGCCGCATTTGTCCGAGCATTAAAATGCACGATGATTCTCGTAATAAAACTTGCGTTTGAATTTTAGGTTAAGAATGCCTTTATTATGGCTCAACGCCGTATTTTATATGCTTACAATCTAAATGCTTATTTCTAAGGGCAACCAATTGAATCATTGGTTGCTCTCCATTTTCCCTATTTTTATATTTCTTACTTCCAAATGCTTACTCGCTATTTCTACTATGTCATAAGTGTCATGTGCACTGACCCACATCTGCTCGGTAACCTGATCTTGCGTTTCTACTAGCAAGCATCGAGTGCACCTCATGTGGTGCCGTACGCTAAACCATCGTGTGCTTTGCATGTGTCATCACTGCTTGTGATTATGCTACACACGATGACCATTACAAACACGCCGACTCAGCAATATGCAGCGCATGTGCTGAAGTTGTTGGGAACACTACAATACTCGCGAATTGTCGATCGCCATGTCGTTCTCCGAAAGATGAAAAGCGTATTTTGATCAATTTTGTCATTTAATTCAGGCTCACTGTAGAAATTGTAAACTAACTTGTTGTGTTTGATAACTTTAATGAAAACGATTTATTGAAATAAAGCTTATAAGTATTGGAATACAATGAATGGCGTAGTTTCAAGACTGTATTTCGTTAGCACGTCTGTGCACATCCAAATCCAAAACGAAAAAGAAAAAACTTGGCGGTTGCTTTGCAAAAATTGTATTAAATCCGCCATGCTGTCAAAATGTAATTATTGCGAACCAGCTTTGTTGCACGGTTCCCAATACTCCTCCCCCCGTGAATCCTCACGGGATTAACCATCAACTATTATCTGAGCTAGGCGTGTAGCGGGCCGACGTAGTACTCCTGCGGCAGTTTTCACTTCTGCTATGCGCACTTGACCATCTTTTGTTGGGAAGACTTTGGTTATACGACCCTTTGACCAGTGACTGCGTGGTTGAGTTGGCTCGCATAAGTACCAAATCGTTGACTCGCAGCGGTGTAGCCTTCTCGCGCCACTTACTCCGGCAAATGAGCTGAGGCAGATACTCGGTGACCCAGCGCTTCTACAAGCGATCTTTGAGGTTCTGCGCTCTTCCACTGTTTTCTTAAGCATATTTTTTCGTCGACTGGATGTGGCGTTTGCAACCGATTAGGAAGTAGTTGGGTGTGAGTGGCTCATCGTCTTCGTGTGATACTGGCAGATCGGTCAGCTTCCGTGAATTTAATACATTTTCAGCCTCTATTAGTACACTTTGGAGACTACTCACTCTTGGTGCTACCTCACGTAGAGTATGGCTTAGTAAAGATTTTATGATTCTAATCAGCCGCTCCCAGCAGCCTCCCGCACTAGGGTTCGCCATGCAGTTGAAAATCCACTCTACATAGTGATTTGTGGCCTCAGCTTGGATGCGGTCGATGTACAAGAGTTTTTCAGCGTTTTTTAATTCCTTTTATGCACCAATGAAATAAGATCCGTTGTCGCTTCTAATTTTTTCTGGAGTACCGCGTCGATTTATAAAATTTCGTAGGCAAAAAATAAATGCATCTGTTGACATATTATCTGCCACTTTTAGATGCGCTGCTCTTACGGTTTGACGACCGACGGTGACGTTAAGCGGTCAAAACAAGTCGACGCCAGTATTTGAGAATGGGCGCACAATTGGGGTTAAGCGTTCAGCAGCTGTCCCATCATTGGCGAAATTGGTTTCGCATAATTCAATTTACATTTTAAACAATTTCGTTGTATCTTCTTTAAGGTGGCCTTTATGTGAGGAACCCAGAACCTCTGTCTTACAGTGTTGATTGTGACTGCAGAATTTTGGTGGTGGTTTTCCTCGTGGACTGGACGATTAACAATGCGACAACGTGCTTCGACGGAATTAGGATGGGTCTGCGAGTTTCAATGGCAAACAAGTTGCTTCGTTAATGCGACCGCTCAGCCGTAAAATACCATTATCGTCAAGATGCGGTGAAAGACAATGCAACACGCTTTGTTTTGTCAATTTTCGTGATGCGGAGAGCTCGACAATTTCGTTTGCAAAACAGTCTTGATCGGTACATATTACCTGACGCGGATTTCCTCTTAAAAAACGTTTTGGCTCGTAAAACCCAGGCAACTGTCCGTTTGAGCTTTAAGTATGAATTGTATTTAGTAACGCGACTAGGTTCGATTTCTTCCAGTAGCACTGTTGACTGCTCAATAGTAGTGGTCGGCCAGTGGTGTTCATCGTATTTTAAAAATTCTGGGCCTTTAACCCAGTGACAGTCTTTGTTGAACCGACGTGTAGCTGCATCTGCAGGATTACGATTCGTGGATACCCAATGCCACTGCTCAGGGGAAGTCGAACTTAAATTTTCGACCACACGATGACCTACGACCAAGCACTGCAGCCTGTAACTCAAGCATGGGTTGTGAGGACTAAATATCCGCCCTCCTGAATTTAGCCCACACGATCAACACAGCAACGTCATCAACACAGCAACACATCAACATAGTAACACAACATGTAGCTCAGCAACACTCCTTGGCACGCCGTCACCATAGCAACGCAACCGTAATGTCATACGATCGACCAGCTCACCGACGCCATAGCAACGTAACCGTAATGTCATACGATCGACCAGCACAGAAGACGCTGCCTATAAAAGGGAGCGACATGGCACCAGCGAGGAGAGACGGCCAAGTCTTGGATACGGGAAACTAGCCAAATCTTGGAAGCCCCTTGGTAGAACCGCTGTGGGCTGAACTAGCCCGATCTTGTGCTTAGACCATAGTCGAGTCAAAGCTACAACGCCGTGGATTGAGTGCGAGTGGGGAAACGGGAAACTAGCCCCATCTTGCGCTGAATTCTCGGCCGCGGCGAAGGTTGGGCACCGGGGCTGGCATAAGAGGGGAAACGGCCAACTAGCCCCATCTTATGCTAAAACCACGCTTCCCGGCCTGCGCAAAGCTATACACGCCACAGTCTACCATGATACGCACAACAACGACGTAGACGTCGTCCAGTAGTACAGCGCCACCAGCATAACGCTAGCTTCGACGTTAGCTGTCAACCGCAGCACACAGTACACTGCCGCCAGGATACCGCCTGCTGCGACGCCAGCAGCCAACCGCAGTACAGGGCCACCAGCATAGCGCTAGCTTCGATGTTACCAGTCAACCGCAGCACACAGTACAGTGCCGCCAGAACACCGCCTGCTGCGACGCCAGCTGCCCAGCAACAGAGAACTATCAGTGCCATCAGCGACTGCAGTACCAGCAACGCAGTCCGGCCACAGAGCGCCGCCAGAATAGCGCCTGTCCAGCCGTCGCTCAGCAATAGAGAACTATCACCGCCATCAGCGACTAAAGTACCAGCAACGCAGTTCGGCAACAGAGCGTCTGCCCAGCCGTCGCTCAGCAACAGAAACTATCAGCGCCATCAGCGACTGAAGTACCGGCAGCAAAGCGCTGCCAGAATAGCGCCTGCCCAGCCGTCGCCCAGCAACAGGGAATTATCAGACGTCGTCAGACAGCACAACGTCGACGGAGTCACGCCCGCTCCGACGTCCGAAGCAACAGAGGTGTCCGCAGAGACACAACGGTTCATTGTACCGTTAGTAATTTTAAGTCATAGTTAATATTAAGAAGGTATTATTGAATTGCGAATTAAATAAATAGATGAAAGATAAAAAAAAGTACTATTTACAGAGGCGCCGTGCCCGCCATAGCGCGAAAAGCTTCGTTGCAGGTATGAATATAAACCTTTTAGGAGCGGTACGCGTTTTGCCCATTACGAACGATACATTAGTTGCGTTGGTGTGTACCACTCGTAGGTAGCTAACTGATGCAAATACTGCCTGACTCGAATCGACGAATGTATGCAACTCGATTTCGTTGCTGCGTAAAATCTTTGGTACGTAATACCTTGGAACATTGAATTCTTTAATGAGTTGAAACTCGTTCCACCAGGGTGACCATCTATCCGCAAGTTCTGTGGACAGCTCTTCGTCTCATTCAATGCCCTTTCTCCAGGTGTCTTGTACAATTATTTATTTATTATTTATAATGAAATTTCGCAACTCAAATCCTGCTTCTAAATTTATAGCCAGTTGGCAAATTTTGAAGGCTTCCTCTGAATTTTGAAAACTGGTATCCAGGTCATCAACATAGTGTTTATTTACTATAATTGATGCCGCTTCGGGAAACTTATGATTAAACTTGTCCGCATTTTTGTTTTTCACGTTTTTCGCAATACAAGGTGAACAAACTGCACCGAAGATCATCGACGTCATTGGGTTCTCTTGTACTGGCTGATTGGAGTCCCCGTTTCTTCACAAATACCGCTGAGCTTGTTGGTGTTTCGACCGCACTTTAATTTGTGAGAACATTTCCTTTATATCTGTTGCCACTCCAATTTTACCTTGCCGAAACTGCAACAATATACGGATTAGTGGCTGCGCTTGTTCTGGGCCCTTTAACAATGCTGAATTTTGTGAGACGCTATTAACTGTGGCCGCGGCGTCAAATACGATGCTGAATTTGTCGGGCTTGTTCGGATTAAAAACTGGAAAGTGCGGCAGATACCAGGCTTGTGGGGATGGTGTACATATTTCTTCGCTGGTTAATTTTCTAGCATACCCTATTTCTACATATTTTGCCATCTCGTTTTTGTAACGAAGATCGAATTCAGCATTTTGGTTCCTGCGCCTTTCCACCGATAGCAAACGCCTTTCCGCCATTTCCCGGCTGCTTGGAAATTGAGGAGGAAACGTTCTCCAAAGCAGTCCCGCTTCATACCGAGTACCTACTAAACGCGTGGTTGCCATTAATATTGCACTGGCATGCTTATCGGCATCAGATTCAAGCCTAGTTGTGGTAGGGTTAATACCAAAGTTGTCCGATGTGAAATAGTCAGAGACCAGTCGATGCAGCTCTTGACACTCTCACACACACGCTTGTCGTTGGCACGAACTTTATCGGGCCGTATGCCACCCAGCCTAACCATTTACTACGTTTTTGGTCGCCCGTAAATATTCTTGGTTAAGCCCAATAAGCAACACAGGCTTTGCACTATTGTAATTTTGCAATGGTAAATCTTTTAGATTATTGAAATTATCTTCTTGTGTTCTTTCTTGTTGTGCGTTGCCATTTTGTTGCGTGATATGTCGTGATGTGTTATACGGGACTTCGTTGCTATGTAAAAGTTGGCTGTAATATTGTTGGCAAGCGTTTATACCGCACATTCTTTTGGAGCGGCATTTTGACGTATTGTGGCCTTTACGCAGACAAGCAAAACACAATTGACGATTTTTTACAACCTCCCATCTATCTTGAACTTCCAGATTTTTAAACGCTTCGCACATCGAATTAAATGGCCGCCGGAGCAGTGAAAACAGACTGGCGTGTCTGCTTGCCTTTCATTTTGTACGAGCATCAACCGCCGGGCATTGATTGCGGCCGCGTTATGCTTATAGCTGTGTATGCTGGCTGTTGGTATTAAACACACGATACTTGGCAGGCCACTTAGCCACGTCGAAAAATGTTCGATGGTCGCATAAGGTTTAATGCCAAGGGCATGCTTTGCCCAGTCAAACTGTTTGTTTTGTGGTAGCTTGCATATCATCTGCTCTAAAAGTGAGAAGTTTGCTAAATATTGCTGGCAATTTGGGGACTTCAAAAAGGCCACTAAGTTGCGAACGGCACAATTTGATCAGATATATGCTCGGGTATTACCGGAAATTGTTGCAGTTTGTTTAACTGTGTTTTCACAATAATGTCGGGCCTGCCGAACCTAAACTGCAGTTCGTTTAACACATTCGGCACGACATCGGAAAATATTAACATTGAGGTGACCGCATCTCTTGCAACACCAACCAAACACTTCTACAAAACGCATTACATTTTGTCGGTGGCTGTATCGAGAGGCAGCTGTGGTGTCATTGAAGTTAGCGAAGAAGAGTGACAACTCTTCCGCATTGCCGCCGAACGTTTGAAAATCATACAATTTAACTTGCGAATCGGTCGCTGGCACGACCACCTGGCTGGATTCGCTCTGTGCTGGCTGTAGTGTTGCACTATGCCCGTTCTCGTTTAGCGACGGTATTACCTCACGCAGCCGTATGATGTCCGTTTGACTTTCAAGGGTACTATTACGCAGCTCTGCTACTGATGTTTTCAACGCGTTTAATGTTGCTATAATGGCGTTCATGTGGTCCTCTCCGACCATAGCAGGGTGCCCTGACTCCTCCATTATCGTACTTTCGAACGACGATTCGCTTTCGCTGCTACGTATTCTGTCCACCGCTCGACTTCGCTGAAAATATTTTTCGGCATTCGACATGCACTGCTTTCAAATTTTATGATTGGTCTACTTACATACATGTGGCGTGTCGCCAATATGTTTTCTCACTTTTGTTAGCAGGCGTGCCGGAAAGTCTTGAAAACTGTAGAAATATTAAACTAACTTTTTGTGTTTGATAACTTTAATGAAAACGATTTATTGAAATAGAGCTTATAAGTATTGGAATAAAATGAATGGCGTTGTTTCAAGACTGTATTTCGTTAGCACGTCTGCGCACATCTGAATCCAAAACGAAAAAAAAACTTTGCAAAAATTGTATTAAATCCGCCATGCTGTCAAAATGTTATTATTGTGAACATAGATGTAAAGTAATGATTAGATAATGCTAATGATTGCTAATTAACTTTCTTTTGTGAAATTCTCTAATTCATTAAACAATTAGAATTAGTCCAACTAATTCCCATTAGAAAATTGAAATTTGAATTCTAATGGTAAATCTAATCGCAATTAGTTGCCATTAGCAAAAAAATTTGGTTTATCTTTACAATTAGAAATCTAATTGACTTCTTCTAATGAAATAAGATATTCAATTAGCTTAAATTAGAATCAATGATTTTGATAAAAAGAAATTGTTTCCGAAGAATTATTGAAGTGAACGAATACTGTCGTTAGTCACTGTATGTGCAAACATACAGCAGAACCTTGCTGCAACAAACGAAAATCATAAATGTTCGTATGCTGAATCGACCTTTTATGATTTCAGTGCTGGTGGTAAGTTCTGCATAAATGTCACATATATATGGTATTTTTAGTAAATCAGAATTACATTTTGCAGAAAAAGTACTGATTTATTGTCAAAATTGACTGAGGAGGCTGAAAGCCTGCATTTTATTTCGAATATGATGCATCAATATTTGAATGATGCTGATAAAACTTCCAATATATGGTGCAAATATCCTACATTAAAGGAAATAACACTGTTTTGAAACACAACGCTTACGTCTTCAGACCCTGTGGAGCGGGATCGCTTGACAGACTTTTCTTTTGAAAACTTCGTATTGCTGAAAGCGAATATACCCGGTCATTGAAGTTCTTAAACAGTTAGTACGTACGTTAAATATGTGTGCATGTATGTAATATATGTACATAAGTAATAAATATGTGTGTGAAATTCATATTATGAATATTTTACTTTTTTTTGTTTTTGGAAATATGAAAATAATTAATTCTAATTCGAGCTAATTAGATTTCTAATTGTAAAGGTAAACCAATTTTTTTTGCTAATGGCAACTAATTGCAATTAGATTTACCATTAGAATAAAAATTTCATTTATCTAATGGGAATTAGTTGAACTAATTCTAATTGTTAAATGAATTAGAGAATATAAACCAATTGCATCAATTGCTAATTCTAATTGGAATTTAACATATATGATTGTGAACTTGCGTTGTTGCAGGGTTCCTAACACTCACGTTTAATTTTATTTTTTAAACAGTTGAGACGCGCCCGGCAACAAAAAATTAGCAAATCAGACGCAAATGCAGGAGAACAACTTCTTCAAGCTCGCACGAATAACAAATTTGAGAAGGGCAGACAAAGTCATTGGAAGTCCAACAATACAAGCAGCAAAAAATGCTACAATTGTCGTTTACGTGGGCATTTTGCAGCTAACTGAAAATCAAAGAAAAAAGAGAAGAAAATTGAAACTTACCTCATGACATTAGAAAACGAAAATACGAGTACATGCTTACGCCGACAATCTTCGTGCATTGATAGCAGCGCGACCTCGCATTTGTGTTGTGAGAGAAGCATGTTTAAAACGTATGTCGAATGCAAAGAGCAAATATTGCTACCTGCCAATAAATCATTCGAGGCAATTGGGCGCGGTGATGTTGATTTAGAGTGGACCGATATAAAACTCAAAAACGTACTGCACATTAAAGAGTTGCAAAATAATTTCATCTCTGTAAGTAAAGCGATTGAGTTCGGATATTCAGTATTTTTTGGCGATAATTCGATGGTAATAAAAAATAAACAAAAACGCGTAATACTTACTGCTTTTAACAGAAATGGACTCTTTATTTTCGAAAGTCCAGAAAACAAGTACTTGAGTGCCATTGACAAGGGATGACGAAAATTCGTTCCAAAACCAATTACTTGAGTGCAATTACATGTGAAAACGATGTCGTTAAGTGGCACAATCGGTTCGGGCATATACATTTTAATTGCTTAAAAGAAATGGTAGCTCAAAGAATTGGGCGAGATTTAAAATTTGATCAAAAAGCAAATATCGAATATAATACATGTGAAAAAAGTAAGATCACCGTGAAGCCTTTTAAACAAGCCAGTGAAAATCGGTCGAAAGTACTTCTAGAGGTAATACATACTGACTTATGTGGCCCAATAAACACCCCTTCGATAGGCGGTGCACGATTTTTCGCGACCTTTATCGACGACAAATCCAGGTATATATCTGTATATTTTTTGAAAACCAAAGATTGTGTGTTAGAGGCATTCAAAGATTTTAAGGCTATGTGCGAAAAACAAACCGGGAGAAAAGTAAAGTGTATACGCCTAAAATGCGTTTCAAAATTTTCTTAAAGTAAATGGCATTAAGCGACAACTAACTGCTCCCTATACTCCACAGCAAAATGGTGTTGGCAAAAGGATGAACAGAACGTTAGTGGAAATGGCGCGTAGTATGTTAGTTTATGCTAAACTGAATGAATGTTTTTGGCCTGAGGCTGTAAAAACAGCTGCTTATATTCGCAACAGGTCAGCAACGAAGGCATTGGCATGCTCAACACAGTATGAAGAATGGTATGGAACAAAACCTACTGTGGCACACTTTAGAACTTTTGGAGCAAAACCGGTGGTGTTAGATAAAACGCATTCCAAAAAATTTCAACCCAAGGGTCGCGAGTGTATCATGATTGGTTACTGCGACGAACCAAAGGGCTATCGACTATATAGTTCTGAAATGAAGCGAGTTATTATAAGCCGAGATGTAATATTTTTTGAAAATGAAATGGCTTCTAGCGATGATGACCAGCGTGACATTATGATACTTCATGGTTGCGAAAAGCTGTGCCCAGTTACCAATTCGTACGTTGCTGAAAACGCCGATTTGGGTGAGGGTCAAGCCCAAAAAATGCACGTTGATGCAAATAAATGTCTCCACAACAAAGGGGAAGATAGCGCGAATACGCGTGAGGGTCAAACGCAAAGGCAATCTGCAAGTTCAATTTGGCCGCAGTGAGGCCGGCTTAAAAGAAAAGAAAATTGGTCCCGGTCGTCCTAGAGTTTTGAGAACAGGTATGGTATGCCGACCAAGAAAAGTATATATAACGAGGTAAATTCGGTTAGAAGGAGTACAACACGCTCATTAAAAACAGTACTTGGAACCTAACTGATTTACCAAAGGGTTAAGAGGCGATCGGTAGTAAATGGGTGTTTACTGTGAAGCGCGATAAAGACGGAAATATACAGCGTTTCAAGTCACGTCTCGTTGCAAAAGGATGTAGCCAGCGTTATCGCAACCAAGCAAAAGTACAATGCAATCATTGCAATGAGTTCAATCACATCAAATGTGTTGGAATTTTGCCTACCGATCTGGATTATTTTGATAAATCCGACAACAAATACATTTGCAAAAAGTGCGTGGGTGCTCACCGAAGATCCCTTCGCTCCCCGCCACCTCCTATTAACCGCGGAGAGGACAACATTTCATCTCTTTCTAATTCGCCTGTTCCTGCTAATCGAACCAACATCACAATCCCTACGCATCAACATTTATCTTCTTCGTCTCCTACGTCCTCTAATAATAATAATAATGATCTGAAGCAACAACTATCTATTCTACCAACTATTATTAGTGAGCTCAAAACACTTAGAGCCGAACAGGCACGCGCAATCGCCGAAATCAGTGCACTCCAAGTTGACAAAAAACTTATACTCGACGAAACTGCAAAACTGCGCGCTGAGTTAATAGCAGTCCCAAAACAGCATAACGATAATCTTGCTGCTATTACTGCGCTTACTGCTGAGGTTAGTGAACTTCGGCTTAATGCTTCACACTGCAAGTGCTCTCGCGCCAACTTACCGATTGACCAGTCGACTGTTGATATGTCAATCATTGCTCATACAAATACACCAACTAATGCTGCTGCTGTATCCATCTCTTCAGTAGCTGATGCCGCCGCTATTTTTTCTTGCTCTGCGACTACTGCCAATGCTGCTGTTATGGATTTGCAAATACATGCTTTGTCTAATGCTTCAAGCTATTCTTCGGTTACTGCTAGTGCTCTTCGTTTAGAGAAAAACTCGAACACAAGTTCTGCACGCTCTACAAATATTACTCCAGCTATGCGTAATGTAGTAAACAGCGACGTCAGTAATTTCTCCCAGCAGAGTAATATTTACTACTACACTAGGGCCAGCCAAAACTCGTACATCTGGCTTAACAACTGTTGACGTCATTAATAACACTGCCGTAGGTGATTCACGTAACAATGAATTTATTAAAGTCGTTAACGCAAATAAAAAACGAAGGGACAACTTACGCGTTGTTGGTTCCAATGCCAATACTGAACTTATGGTGGCAATTCGGAGAAAGTGGTTTCACTTATCCTCCTTCAAGCCCACCGTCATGACATACTTGTTTATGTTGAAGCTCACTCGCGGATCAAAAAGGACTTGTTATTATGTTATAAACTCGTAAAAAAGGCTGCTATAGAAGATGACCTAAAACGTGTCAATTTTAAACTTGGTATCGCTGAGGACCTTTCCGTCAAACTACTAAAGTCTGAAATCTGGCCCAATAATGTCACAGTTCGCCCTTTTCGTTTTTTCGAAGAAAAGAAAAACCAACCGGTAAAATCATAGTTAGTAATAGCAACAATAAAAACTTAAAAATTTTCTTTCAAAATGTATCAGGAATGCGGACCAAAGCTAATGCGGTTCTCAGACTTAGCTCACAGCTAGAGTATGATATTTTTGTTATTATCGAGAGTTGGTTGAATACCAATTTCTTTGACTCCGAATTCTTCGATCTAAGACTCTACAATGTTTTCCGGAAGGACAGAGACGGAACTAAAACCGGTTGCAGCAGAGGTGGTGGAGTTTTAATTGCTGTCCAGCGCAAACCATGATTATTACTCGATCAACTTTGTGTTAGTGTAAAAAGCAAGTCGGAGGGACTTTTTCTATGCGCGTCATATCCATCCGAATAGTTGCAATGCAATCTACAAGTCTCATATTGACAATGTAGTTTCTCTAAGCTCGAAAATTAGTGGTAATCACCTGTGTGTCTTAGGCGATTTTAATCTGTACTCAATTCTGTGGCGCAAACTGAATAGTTCATCGATCTTGACACCTGTAAACGCTGCTAATTATTACGATCTCTACCCGATTGACAGTCATCTTAGCATTGGTTTGCCACAAATCAACAATTTTCTCAATGGGCTTAATCGTCTTTTAGATTTAATATTTCTAAGTAATAACTTAAATTATCAGCTGGTTGAGTGTGACTCACCTTTCTCCATGAGGAATGTCCCCCACATCCCCCTAGTTTTAAGCTTAAAAATGTATGAATTCTCCGATCCCCCTGTTGATTTTTGCAGGCGTTTTAATTATAGTTCTTGCGACTTTCATCTTTTGAATTCGCGAATATTGGGCTTTAACTGGGCGAACCGCCTTAACAATTTAGATACACGTAGTGCATATATAACCTTTAGATCCTATATCTATGGTTTATGTGTGGAACTTATTCCTACATTCTCAATAAAATCCTACTCATTGCCTTGGTACACGAAAAAATTAAAGAACCTTAAAAATCACAAAAACAAATTCTATAAGAAATATAAAATAACAAACTCGTCAACGCACAAGGCCTATATCGGTATCATTAAGAAATTCAATGACCTTAATAAATATCTTTATAAGAAGTATATAAGAACGCAGGAAGTTAACATAAAAAATAACCCTAAAGAATTTTGGAGTTTTATTAAGGCAAAAAATCCAGTTCTAGTATTCCCTCGTCAGTTTCTTATAACGACAAACATGCGGGTACTGCTGAAGAAGTAGCCAATCTTTGTGCAGATTACTTTAGTGCTAATTTTGGGTCTGACATAGACCAAGCCTCTAGCTATGTTTCCAGTAATCTCCCAGCCTCTTCGCTTTCTTTTGGGTCGCTTGTCTTAACTGCTAATGACGTTCAAAAGGGTATCCTTTCTTTACAAGCATCTAACCAAATGGACGTTGATGGTCTCTCGGCTATGATTTTTAAAAACTGTTTTGCTCTAATTGAACCCCCTGACTCGGATTTTTAATAAGTCCTTGTCTAAGGGGGAATTTATCGACGATTGGAAAAAGACATCTATAACTCCAATTTTTAAAAGTGGAAATAAGAGTGATGTCGCCATTATCGACCGATTTCGAAATTGTCTACAGTCTCAAAAATTTTTGAATGTGTGGTTAACGAAAAGATGTCGTTCTCAATAACCAGCCGTATTTGCTTAAACCAACATGGTTTCGTCAGTGGGTGGTGAACAGTTTCAAATCTAGCGATCTTCACTGAAGACTGCCTTGCGGCTATTAGGGAGGGTCATCAGGTAGGTACAATTTATACTGATTTTTCTAAAGCATTTGACAGAGTTACTCATAAGATATTGGTTTCTAAATTATCGAATATAGGCTTTCATTCCAATTTCCTGCACTGGATTAGATCATACTTGGAAAATAGAATTTGTGTTGTCTCTTTTGATAATGTTTCCTCACATCCATTGGCTACCACGTCGGGCGTCCCTCAGGGCAGTATACTTGGCCCTTTGTTGTTTATCTTATTTATTAACGACATCAGTTCCTGCTTTCAAACCTCTAAAAAATTTCTACTATATGCGGACGACTTTAAAGTTTACTCGGTTATCAGAAATTTTAGTGATTCCAGGGCACTTCAGTTAGAACTTCATAAACTACATTCACGGTGCTCTCGGAATCAACTTTTTCTGAATGTTAAAAAGTGCTCACATTCTACTTTTACAAGAAAAAGTAATCCGTTCCCCACGAGTTACATGATTTCAGGGGATTTTCTTGATCGCGTTTCGGAAGTTAAAGATTTGGGTGTCTATTTTGACACTAAACTAAGCTTCATTACGCATGTCAACTATGTAGTTTCAAAAGCATACGCCATGCTGTCCTTTGATGAAATAGCGCAGATTTCTCAGACCCATACACCCTCAAGCTGCTGTATACCACTTTAGTTAGATCCAGGCTTGTTTATGCGGCCTTTCTATGGAGACCATATCACAATACCCACATTAATAGTATAGAACGAATTCAAAAGATCTTTATTAAATATGCCCTTCGTTCCTTAAACTTCACCTATCCTTTACCATCCTATGAATCTCGTTGTCAGCTGATATCTCTGAGTACTCTACAATCCAGATCTGCTTTTCTTTCATGCAGCTTTATTATCAATATTATTATTGGTACAGTAGACTGCCCTGCGCTCTCGGAAAAACTTAACTTTTTCGTTCCTTCACGTCGTCTTCGTCATGTCCCTTTGTTTTATATCGCATTCTCTAAATATGATTACATAAAGTTTGCTCCTTTGTCTAGAACCTTGTCCGAATTGAATAATGCTCTGAATTTAGATCTTTCTCTGCCAACTGTAGTAATCCGTAGTATATTAAGTAACTATTTTTAACTATGCATAAGTATCTTTTAAGCATTTGTGATCTTTAGTCAGTAAGAAATTAATGTTCATTTGACTGAAAATAAAATATGAAATATGAAATATGAAATTATACGGAAACATTCTCACCAGCAATATGGTATGCAAATATACGCCTATTGCTTGCATTAGCGGTAGAACATGGACTTCATTTGCACCAACTTGACGTTTCATCGGCATACCTAAACAGCGACTTACGCGATGACGTGTATATACAGCAGCCTAAATCATTTGTTAATGAAAAACACCGTGAAAAACAAAGTGGTCGCGAATGGAACGCTAAACTCGATAGCGCCCTTCGAAGCATTGGTTTTTCGCCGTGTACAAGTGAGCCGTGCATGTATAAGAAGATAGATAGATATGAATGTGAGGTTAGCACTGCGACCGATGGGTCTATTGTGCCCTCATGTACTTTACAGCATCTCAACCAGCCCCAGCATCTCCAGGAATCGAAAGATCGATCCTGGGGATAGGGATTGTATGTGCTCATCCTTGGGCCATATTGTTCCTATGCACCTCTCCCTTCTTCGCGCTACGGCATCGCACTCCAGAAGTAGGTGCGTTGGGGTTTCCCTGGCAAGGTCACAGTAACGACACTGGTGGTTCGACCAGATCCCCATCTGGTACATGTGGCCTTTCAGTCTACAATGCCCTGTCAGAATGCCTGTTAGGATACGGAGTTTGGCCTTAGGGAGGTTTATCAGTAGTTTGTACCTTTTGTTATTATACCCCCCTAGTAGTCTCTTTGCCTGGACCAGTCCAGGTATGCCTTTCCGGTGTAGATCCCTTAATCTCCTACACTCTTCCCTCAGCACCTCCTTCACCGTGTGTGAGCCCACCGCGAGGAATGGCTCCGGACCTATGGGGGTTGAGGCAGCCGCCTTCCTTGCTAGATTGTCTGCTTCCTCATTGCCATTGATACCTGCATGTCCTGGCACCCATAGGAGTGTGACAACGTTCTTTTCAGACAGTGTGTTAAGCTTCTGAATGCATTCCAAGACCAAAGAGGAGTTGACCTCAAAAGATAAGAGGGCTTTGAGAGCTGCCTGGCTGTCGCTAAGGATAAGGCTGTTTTCTCCTTTATATCCCCTGTTAATGTTAACATCAGTACACCTGCTGATGGCATACACCTCCGCTACTGGGGAAGGCCCCCAGTGGCTTCGAGATCTTAGCTCTCGGACCGTAGACTCCCGCCCCAATGCCTTCCGGGGTTTTTGAGCCATCCGTGTACCACTGTAAAGTGCTCGTTAGAATTCTGTTTTCCAATTTGGAAATGTTCCAGGTATTTTTATCATGAAGTATAACTTCAAAGTTTCTTACGAAGGTAGTTATCTTGTGCCTGTCATCTCTTGGTAGGAGTGTTAGTGGGAGCTTTGACCCTATTTTGTCCTTGGACCTGGATATCAAAACTCTTCCTTTGCCAAAGCCTTCTCTCGCAAAGCTTAGCAGGGTTCGCTTTGCGGCCTGTTCTATGTGGATATGGAGCGGTTCCAGCTCGATCATTACCTCCAGCGCGGCCGTTGGGCATGTTCTCATCGCCCCGTTATGCACACGCATGCAAGACGCTGAATCTTGGCGAGGATATTCCTCCCCGTTGTGAGTGCCGCTATCGAGGCCCACGCAACCGCTCCATATGACACCATTGGTCTAACAATCATGGTGTACATCCACCTCAGGATCTTCGGGGAGCTTCCCCAAGATTTTCCTGCCAGACGCCTGCACACCATTATTGCCCTTGTTGCTTTGGAGGTGGTTGACTCTAGATGTTTGTTCCACCTCAGTCTGGAGTCCAGGATGAGACCTAGATACTTGACTTCACTGGAGGGTTCAATTCTGACCCCTCCCACCTTAATGTCCTTCATGTTCTGTATCTTCTTTTTCCTGGTGAAGAGGATGATGTTCGTTTTAGAGGGGTTGATATTAAGTTCCACCTCCGTACACCATCTCTTTGCCAGATTAAGACCCCTCTGGACCACGTCGCACAGAGTGCTGGTGAACTTTCCTCTTGCAATAACGACGATGTCATCCGCATATCCTTGGCAGTGGATTCCATTGTCAGTCAGAGTATGTAGGAGTTCATCCACTACTAGGCTCCACAGGAGGGGAGACAGAACCCCTCCTTGTGGGCATCCTCTTGTTGTTCTTAGTTGCTCTGTATTGTTTCCAGTTACAGTTTCAGCAATCCTAGTATTTAGTAGCGCCGCTATCCACCTGCGTATAGTAAGCTGGATTCCTCTTTTCTCCAGTGCTTTGCCCACGCTTCCGTGAGAGGTGTTGTCGAACGCCCCCTCGATGTCTAGGAAAGCGCAGAGCACAGATTCTCCACACTCGAAGGCCTCCCGGATCTCCCCTGTCAGAGCGTACAGCGCAGTATCCGTAGATCTGCCTACCCTATACGCGTGCTGGTCAGGGTGCAGGGGGGCAAGCTTCAAGGAGTTGTGCCTTATATCATGGTCGATGATTTTCTCCATTGCTTTTAACACAAAGGAGGTGAGGCTAATCGGCCTGAATGTGAGCTAGTGCTAGACTGTCCCTCATTATTTTGATTAGGTCAGGGATGAGTAACTTACCACCCTGCTTCAGCATCACCGGTCTGATGCCGTCCACCCCAGGGGCTTTGTAAGGTTCAAAGGAGCCGATGGCCCAAACGACAGACCTCCAGGTGATCAATCTTCTTGATTCTGACCAGTCTGTCGAAGGCCTAGGGCTCCTAAGCACCACAGCCCGAGGGGCCGCCCCAGCATCCAGAAAATTCGCCCTAAGCAGGGCCAGCGATCTTTCTCTTTCTGATCCCGTGTACGTGCCATCAGGTAGTCTTATTGCTGACCTGATATCTGGGCTTCCTTTTGCTAGGGCTTTGTGAAGCCTAGCGGCCACCGGAGTTGCCTGAATGCCTTCACAGAATAACCTAAAACTGTTACGCTCAGCTTTCCTGATTTCTTTCCTATACTTCGTTAGTTTGGCTGAGTACTCGTCCCAGTGCCCATCACGTTTTGCTCTGTTAAAGAGCCGTCTCACTTGTTTTCTGAGCACCCCGAGGTCCCGAGACCTCCATGGGGCTTTTGACCTCCCCATTGGTTTTGTCTCGGGACAGCTATGGTTAAATGCGTCAACCATGACCTCATTTAGATCGTTTACCCTAGCCTCTAACTCCATACAGCGACCTTTATTGTGCGTGGAATCTGCTCTATGCAGATTCAATCTTAAAACATCTCTATACCTATCCCAGTTTGCCCTTTTTGGATTCCTGCCTGGGAAACCTGTTGGGTCTTCCACCCCCAGCTCGAATCTGATAATCCTATGGTCCGACAGTGACGGCTCCGGTGAGACCCGCCACTGAGAGACCGCAGGAAAAGGCAATCCCTAGCTGAGTGTGATGTCAAGTACCTCCTCTCTGGCCCTTGTGACAAATGTAGGCTTATTACCAACATTATGTATGCTTATGTCTTCGCTAATGATGAATTCTAATAATGACTCATCCCTGCGGTTTGTGTCCTTGCTGCCCCACTCCTCGTTGTGTGCGCTTGCGTCGCAACCAATGATGAGGGGTAGCTTCTTACCTCTGCAGTAGTGCACAAGTGCTTGTGTCTCGCGGGTTGGGACATTGGAGTTGTCTCCGGGAAAATAGGCCGAGGCCACTACCACCTCTATGCGCCTGCCGTTCACCGCTAACGTAGCTTGCACTGCAACTAACTCCTGCGTCAGGAATTCTGTAATGCAGAAGTAGTTAATTTCCTTCTTCAGCACAACACACGCTCTGGGCCTCTCACAGGAGAGGTCCCAAATGGTTTTTATTATGGTTGAGGCTCCTTACCTGGCCTCTGTAGGTCCACGGTTCCAGTATCAGTAGCACGCCCAGGTTCTCCGTGGCAAACCTGCCAGCGATGACCGCCGAGGCAGCTATCGCGTGGTGCAGGTTGACCTGGGCTACTGATATATTCGACTTGCCTAGAGCTGCGGTTCGTCGAAGTCGGCAAAGTCGGAGAGCCCTGGATCGCCCTCCCCTTGCACGCCAAGCTCTAGTCTCCTGAGGTCTATCCCTTCCAGAAGCTCCTGCGTTGAGGGTAGACGCTCACGCGGGCTTAGCTCTGCCACATCAAACACCGGAGCTGTTGTCTGTTGCGGAGGGGCCGGCTGCAGGCTCGACCGCTCGGCCGCGGAAGCCGTCGGCGCCTGGGACCCATCCGGGTCCGTCGCCACAGCAACGCACCGTGAGCCTTGAGCCGCCGAAACCTTGCTGCCCGCCGCTTTGTACCTCCACGGCCTTACGGAGATAACGCTGTATCGGAAATTCGCTATGAAGCCGACCCTCTGTAGAATCTCAAAGGACGCCTCGTCAATACATAGATTGACTCTGATCCCGTTGTCTAGTGCGCTCTTGGACAGTACTCTCCACGCGGTGGTGTGTAACCCACCATTTTTCGCTTTGAGCAAATCCATGGCGTGGTTTAGAGACTCCATGTCTGTCCTTGGAAGGAAAATGAAGACGTTGTGGAGCGGGGGTATGTCGTCTCCCATTCAGGTACCACTTCGCTCCTGATCCACTAAGCCCTGAGCGGCGGTGGTCGTCTAGCGCTCCCGGCTGACCTGGCTTTGGAAGCGGGGGAGCTCTAGCTCTCCTGTGCTTCCTCTTCGGCTGCTGCCAGCCTGAGCCACGCGAGGCCGAGGGCGTGCGACTGCGGTTGCTTCTTCTGCTCGACCTTTCCTTGGATGCAGATCGTCTGTGGCTCCTGGACCTTCGTCTGCTAGCAGAACGACGTTGGCTCCTGGACCTGTTACGACCTGGGGTCTGATGTCTGCTACTGTGCCTCCTTCTGTCTTCTTCGCTAACTCTGTTTTCGTACCTGCAAGTAGACATGCCGGGTCGGTGCATCGACCGATCTGCCTCGGCCGGTTTATTAGTATAAACAGACGTGTCATACCTACTAAAGTTACCTTTATCCGTACAGGCCTTCTCGACGAATTCCGCTGCTGGTGCTCGGCTCGTCATCCCTCGCGTGTTCTTCGAAGAGGGCCGCTTCTTCTTCAGTCAGCTTTTCAAGGAAGCTGCCTGCGCGTTTGGGGGTTTTCACACAGCTACTCACCCCCAATACCGCCGCATACGAGGACCTAGGTTTCGTTGCGGTTGCGTTGGCCCTAACTACATTGAATGCAGTTGGTGCCGTTTCTGTAGCAGCTGACGTTGCTGCTTTCATTGTTGTTGTTGTTGTTGTTGTTTTGTTGTTTTGTTGTTGTTGTTTTTTATCATCTTGTTCTTACGACCGCCTGCCCGGCTTATGCAAGGCATAGCAGTCTATTAATTATGTTGGGGAATTTTACAGTCCGCCGCGCCAGCGCCTCTTGTCGCCGTAAGGCCTTCGCTACTCCTCAAGGCGGCCCGGTATCGAGGAGGTGCCGTACTAATACAGCCGGTTGTCCTCCTGGCTGCAAACCATCCAATGGGCACGGTGTCGCATAACACCCTGGATTAGGAGGTGGCGGTTCTTGGTCAGCGCCCCCACTTGGAGTCGGCATAAAGATAGAGAAACAATCTTATCATCGTCACACCGCTACATGCTCGTCTCCTGGTGGGGTACGCCTAAGCCCCTGCACCAGCGCCAAGGTGACCGCCCTCAGAGGGGGCATGTATACGAAACATGGGCATGGGATCAAAACGGTGATTGCGGTGTATGTAGATGACCTTATAATCGGTTGTTCCAGCAAAAGTCTTTTGTTAGATATCAAGAATTAAATATCGAATATTTTCGAAGTGGTCGATGGCGGTCCACTCGGACACTCAACGTAACAGCGATCCTCATGTGCAACACGATGCGTTACCTGAAGAGCATGGTAGACTACAAACTCCATTATGTTAAAACGTCCAAGCCCGTCAAGTGCTATGTGGATGCGGACTGGGGTGGAGACGATAGCGACAGAAGATCGTTTTCAGGCTTCGTATGTTAAGAAGCTACTAGGGGAACTGGGTTTTCCGCATAAAGGACCAATACTACTACACAACGATAATGAAAGCGCTCAGAGTTTGGCTAAAAATTTGACATACCACGCTCGCAGACAGCACATCGACTTAAAGAACCATTATATTCGTCAACAGTATTAAAATCGTGAAATAGATGTTACATATAAACCCACCGACGAAATGATGGCCGATGTCTTAACTAAAAATCTATATAAAAATAAGCACAATAACTTTGTTAAAAATCTTGGAATATTTTAATTGTGTAATGAATATTTTGGTAATTTACTAACAAGTTTTTTTTTAACTGCGTCATAAAATTTGAATTTAAAATATTTGAAAATGTAAATTTTAAGTTAAAATTAATTACTATTAGGTGTTGAGAAGGAGCGTTGAAATATGTGGCAACACCATAATATGCACTAAGGAATTATCTTACCCCCAAATTCAGTAAGCAGTCTCAGTCTCTAATAGACACAAAAGTCACAATTTAAGACCAGTTGACATTCATTAGTTTTAAAATAAAGCCTCTAGTCTCAAAATAAAGTCTCTAAATAGTGACCTGGTGATGAGCAGGTCACAAAAAAATGAAAATACAAACAAAAGAAATAAACGTGAAAGTGAGGAAAAGCAATAATCTCTAGCTCATTTTGAGACTTGAGATGATACGAAATTACTGAATTCGGGTATTAATCACATTTGAGTTATCTATTTTTATGCCAAATTGTTCTATATAAAAGTCACTTCAATAAATCATATCCTTCTTTTTGCTGACAACTTGGATCTATCCACAATACTTGCTGCGTTTTATTTAAATAAATCCGTATTTTAGCTGAAGGTTAAGTGCCTAAACTGTAGAACAGCGTTTTACTTTTTACGTACTATTCTTGTCGATGAATTACTTGTATATCCAATAACGTGCAATTTTACAAAGAATTTTTAACTGAAATTTATATTGAAATAACTTTATTTAAATACCATAAATGAATACACATATTGGTTTTTCTAAAAATTCTTTGTAAAATTTGCACGTTATTGGATATACAAGTAATTCATCGACAAGAATAGTACGTAAAAAGTAAAACGCAGTTCTACAGCTTTAGGCACTTAATGAAATTATTGTAAAAAAGGAATACTTAAATTTAGACTGTATGTACATATGTATATACAATGCCGAGTGAAATATTAAATTGGGTTCTTACACATTTCTCGTGCGAAAACTTTGTTGATTTACTGTAAATTCTTATCTAGGCTTTAACCAAATTCAAAAATTTATTAAGTCTTGAGTGGTCATTATAATTTTGATATTTCTATTCTCAATTGCTGGAAATCGTAATTTTATTTGGCAATTATATATATAAAATAAAGTATGTAGTTCCTTACAAATTGTTGTATTGCAGCATTGGCTTGATGCTTACTAGTTATTTCGTTACCATAATTAAGCTCATCGTTAAAACTTATACTATCAACATCCTCAACAATATAATTAACATTAGTAAACTATATAAAAGACATATTGTCAAGCAAAACCTTGAACGCACTTGCCCTCCAAACTGCTGCATCGTGAGCAGTTCCTCCGAAACGAGCATTACAGTAAAGTATTATTAAATCAAAATCGCATACCTTTTAGTAAGTATTTATGTAATAAAGTGTATTTATATACACTTAAAAATATATTTATCAGCCGTGCTCCCAGTTTCACATTCACAAATTTCCCTGGGATTCGTTTTGAAATCACATGTTTGGTGCACCCAATTTCACATTCACATACAGTTTTGTGAATTGAATCCGAATGCTTGGTTGTATGTGAAATTGAAAGAAATGACAAAAAGTATGTGAATGTTTAATTATTTTCGATTGGAATAATTTTTAAAATATTCTTTGATGTTTGTAGAAGCCATTTATGGCATTTCTGTATTAGTTCTTCATTGAAATATGCGTATTTTTAAGTGTTTTGCTGATGACTCCTCAAAAAAGCATACATAGCTGAATCCGAAAGGGAAATTTCAACAACAGCTGTTTGTGAGTTACCACAACGATAACCAATATGTGTGACAGGGATGACCAGATATGCGAAGAAATTTGTGAAATTGGGAGCACACTAATTCCATATATATAATACTTATATATTGGCAGTATGAGCAAGTGCAGTCGGCAAACATTACAGTACAGATATATAAAATTAGAAAAGGAAAACCGGGTAAACGTAAGTCAAAAATGACACTTAAATTCAAAAGAAAATACAGTGGCGTAGCCTAAAATTAGTTGTCAAACTCTAAATTGTTTTTATCGTTTCAAGATTTTTCGATTTTTTATTTTTTATTATAAATTATAGTTCATTTGGCAAAAACCATATGCTTTTAAATTATATACCATGTGCAAAAGTTAAAAATTTTCATCAAACAAATTCTAAAAGAACGAGATTGCGAATATTGTAAAAATATCACTTTCGTTGTGAGGTTAAGCCAACATAATGTTTTTTCTCTTTAGTTAAATAGTCAATGATTAAATTTTAATTCACTGAAAATGGAAACTTATGAATATGCATATGAATTAAACATTCACATATAAAAAATTGCTTATCAATGGAAATCAAATCGTTTTTGTTTGATTTCCTAGGAGCTTCAAAATAAAAATTTAATACTTCATCAGCACACTTTATTTTGTATGAGTAAACTTCGTCAAAAAAGCGTATAAGCCCCAAACAGTGAAGCAACACTCTTCAAATTTATTTTTTGGCGCAACTGCAGATATGTCAAACACGCTTTTATGTGTTTGACACATGTATTCACAGATACTAATACATGTAAAACCTGCACATGCGCACAACGTACATTCGTACTAAAACTACACTACTGAATTTTTACACATTGCGCAGATAGGTTACTGCCAATATACATATGAGTATTATATATATGACTAATTCACTTTCACAGGAAATTTTTTAAATCACATTGTGGAATTGAAATGTAAAACTGGGAGCACGGCTGTATATGCATGTATGTATATATAATAGTTATAGAACATCCCTACAAGACGGGTAATGATTAGCAAACAAAGTAGCTAAGTGTTAAGGGGCGTACACATACAACTTTCCTCGCTTTACTTGACAATTCGAACTTTAACAACAAAGCATGAGGTGTAGAACGTTTGCTACATAGAACGCTTTGACGGTTTCTGCGATAATTGTTTGTTTTGAATTGCGATATGTGCTTATTCCGAGTATTTTGTTTAATAAAAGAATAAGAAATGTGTTTTAGAGCTACTTATGTATGTTTGAAATTCGCGAGTGTAATAAACTTTATTAAGACTGAGAAGTAACAAGTCTTCTTGTAGCATCTTTCGAATAAATAAATAAAAACCGATCCAGGGGAGTTTAGGAAAACGATGAGGGTGGTTAACAAAGAGGTATTTCATTTGCTATTTGTTCATATTTTATTTATTTTCTCTTTTTAAAAGTAATTATACATGCGTGTGTATATGAACGCAGAAATAAAATGGAAATGTGAACAGTTGGTTGTCAAAGTGTACAAAAGTTGAGAGTTCGCCATGATTTTGCTTTGCTTTACATTTTTCGCCTTGTATTAAGCAGCACTCGTATAACATCAGGTGTTCAACTTATCTGTCAAAGCGGAAGGAGTTTCGTTCGAGCGCTCGAGCAGTAAGGTTGTGTGAATTAACCGGTGTGTGATTGTAGTCAGCCGATGGCTATTTATAAAGTGTATTGACTATATTACACTGAATATTATTGTGAAAATAATAATATAATCAAAATTACTTTGCGTATCGCAGTAAAATAAATTGTTTAAGTGTGGGGATGATCAGCAGTCAGGCAAAAAGTATCATACAAAGCCAGCAGCTTCAACAACTGTTCCAAAGGCGGGCACAAGGGCCAAAATAAAACAGCACCGCTTATCGATGATTATAATGATGGTGGTTTTATTTTCCTGCAAGTTAATGTTATATATATGTACATATAGAGGGTTTAAGCAATATCTTACACTTTGTGTGTCCTCGCGCCTTACCTTTAGAATGAAAGATTTTTGGCGCTATGGATTTGACATATCTGAATACAATTGGCAGCGTTGCCGGACTAAGCTTAACTTGTAATTTAAAGCACCACGCAGGGTTGCATTAAAGAAATAAATCATAAAATCTACAAGGTGCGTTCCTTTACAACATCCCGGGCCCCGTGAATCTGCCCGCTGCAGGATTCACCAACGTCCAGCTTTGCCAGGATACGGAAGGTCCCTCCAGCCTTTACTCGCGCCACGCGGACTTGTCCATCTCTCCCGGGTTTGACGCTGACAGAACCAAATCCTATACAGCCAAAGGAATCGCTGGTCTAGACCACTTCGTCCGGCGACACAGATCCGGAATGTATTCCTCTAACCACTTCTTCCAGAATCGGTGATGAATCTGCTGCATTTTTCTCCACTGTGTTCGCGTTACCCTGAAGGACTCTTCCTGTGGATGAGGAGTCTGCTCTGAGTTCACTGCGCCTAGAAGGAAATGGTTAGGAGTTAAAGGTTCTTCATTAGGAGCGTCTAGGGGGATGTGTGTAAGCGGCCGCGAGTTTACAATGTTCTCGGCTTCGCAAATCACACTATATAACGTTTGCTCCTTCAAATGTTCGTTATTCAATTCATGTTGCATGGCACGCTTTACGCTGTGTACCAGGCGTTCCCAGCATCCGCCAGCATGTGGATTCGACGGGAAGTTGAACAACCACTCGATCCCCTGATTCGCTAGTGCCTCGACGATCTTTCCTTCCTCGAAATCTTTTAGTTGACGCTTCAATTCGCGAACTGCCTGCAAGAAGTTAGTGCCATTGTCCGACCTGATACGCACTGGGGTTCCTCGCTGACACATGCAATTTCTGATGCAAAGTAGGCAAGTATCGGTAGTAAGATCCACGGCTATTTCCAGGTGCACCGCGCGCGTCGTTAAACACGTGAATAGCGCGATCCATCGTTTTTCCGAGCGTCTGCCAGAAACGATTATGAACGGGCAAATGTAGTCTAACCCTACATAGGTAAAAGGCCGCACGCACGAACGGTGTGAGTCGGTCCGCTGGTAGTTGTCCCATCTGCGGCACTTTCGGTTTCGCTCGCTCCCTTCTGCACGTAAGGCACCTCTTAGTTGCCTTTCTTACCTCCTCGCGGATGTGTGGAATCCAATACTGCCGGCGTAACTCTGAAGCAATGGTGTTCTCGTTCTGGTGTTTCCATATACGATGGTAAAGATCAGTGAGAATATTGGTGACATGGTGTCCCTGCGGCATGACTGTGGGTTGACGCGTATACGGGAGCACAGCATCAGCGTTCCGTAGTTGACCATTTACTCTTATAACCCCAGAGTCGTCTAGCATAGGGTTAAGCTTGAAAATCCTACTGCTCGCACTAACCGGTTCACCGCTTTGGAGGAGAGCGTATTCCTCGGGGTACGCGCTTCTTTGTGTACTGCGAATGACCACACGTTCTGCTTCTCTGAGTTCCTGTACTGTGAGCGAACCGGATTTCCTAGCCTCCTGCGCCTTTTTGCAGTTTTTTATGAATCTTCGTGCGTACGAATCTTCGTATTAGCTGCGAAAATCTGGAATATTTTAGCAAAATGTCATCACTGATCCTTGTGAAAAATAGTTGGTATTTACATCTATAGTGTTGGTTTCGCTCCAAAGAGATTCGTTTTCCTTCAAAAATTCTGGACCGCCAATCCACGATGACTTCCGCGCATTGCTTCGAAGTCTCGTGCCAAAGTCGGCAGGATTGACTGCACCTGGTATCCATCTCCAGTCGTTCGGGTTCGTCCCGTCTAATATTTCGTTTACTCGATGACCAACGAAAGGTTTATATCTTCTATGGTCTGAAGTTATCCAAGCGTGAACAGTCTTGGAGTCCGTCCACATGACTACGCGTGATAGTTCCACGTCGTGGTAATTCAGCACCGTTGTCTTCAGACGCGAGGCTAGAACCGCTGCCTGTAACTCCAATCGCGGAATCGTAATAAGTTTGAGGGGAGCGCATTTGGTTTTCCCGGACACAAATGCGACGTCAACTCTATTGTCGCTTTTGATACGCCAGTACGCTACAGCGGCGAACGTCTCTTCGCTTGCGGCAGCAAAGACATGGAGTTCCGCAACTCCCGTAGTTCAAGATGCGCTGTAGCACCGCGGTAATCTAATACCTTCAATGTAACTCAATGTACCTAGCCACGACCTCCAAACGTTTTGGGACTCCTCTGCGATTTCTTCGTCCCATCCTGTTCCAGCTCTCCATACCATTTGCAGCAACAGCTTGGCTTTCAGAACATGTTCTGCAGCAACGCCGAAAGGATCGAATACTGACATCAATACACGAAGCAGTTCACGCTTGGTCGGAACGCGCCGTCCCTGCAAAAGCCCCATATCGACGCGGCCGATCGCTAAGACAAACCTCAATTCGTCGCTTTTGGTGTCCCACTGCATCCCGAGGACCTTCTGGTTTCCTCCATCTGGATTATCAAAATCCTTTAACGTTCCACTGCAATTCTCATTATTAAGTGCGTAACATACCGGTGGAGAGTTGGACACGAATCGCTCTAATTTGAATCCACCTTTGCTATGGATTTGCTTTACCTGTTTGGCAGTACTCACGGCTTCTTCTACATCGTCGAAACAATGAACGAAATCATCCACGTAATGATAGTTCAGGATGGCATCGACCGCCTCCGGGAACTCTTTGACGAACTCCATCGCATTCTTGTTTTTAACGTATTGCGCTGCACAGGGAGAGCATATAGCTCCAAACGTCATCACCCTCATTGCGTATTCCTGAATTTTATCCGCGGGATTTTCCCGCCACAAGAACCTTTGCGCTGGTTGATCTTCTGCTCGCACGGCGACTTGGAGAAACGTTTCTTCGATGTCGGCGCTGACGGCTATTGGGTTCTGACGGAACTTCATTAGAACTTCAAGCAACGGTTTAAAACCCCGAAGTGTGGCAAATACCATTTGCGCGGATGTTCTACAAGTGTTTCACCTGCTGTGAGTTTTCTGGAGTAGCTTTTCGCTTCATAGCTTCTCACTATATTGATGTATGCACCCCTTAACTCTTTGTTGCTTGCAAATTTACGCTCTAGCCCAAAAAGCCTTCTTTAAGCCATTCTTCGGCTGTCTTCTTATATGTCTTTGTCGTTTTTCCACAATAGTCCTGTTTCGAAGCGATCTTCCAATCGAACTGTTGTCTTCTCTAACACTGCACGCGCTTTCGCTTCTTCTGCTGGTTCAATGTGTCCGACGGCGACCGAGATACCTAAGTCATCGCTCACCACAAATTTCCTGACTAGCTCTTCAACCGTCTGATCTTCCATACCATTACATTCTCGCACCAGAAATACTTGTTTATTTATGTCGCTTCTGCTCCCCGAAGAGCCGTAGATCACCCAGCCTAATTTCGTAAATACTGCAGCTGGACCCCGACGACCGTCGTCGGCAATACGCTTCGCGATGCCCAAGTGCACGTTGTCCAACCCAATTAACAAGTCTGGAGTAGCATCCGAGTAACCCATTAACGGCAGTTTTCTTAAATGTCGTTGGCTCACATGAAGCTGCGATATACTAAGCGTGTGAGATGGTAACTGCAGATTCTTAACCGTTTTGACGTTGCGTAGAGGAAACCTTTTTTGTTGCTTGCTGACACCTGATATCTCCATGCTTACAGCCATCGATGACTCGGTTGCCATGTTGCTGCCGAACCACTGGAACGTCAGTTCTTCTTTTGGACCCGCGATACCAAGCTGAGCTGCAAGTTACTCGTTCATCAGACTTAGGGACGACCCTTCGTCCAGAAGAGCGTAGCAATTGACACTCTTACCGTTCGCAAACAGTTTAACAGGAAGAATTTTAAACAGTAATCTTTCTTTACCAGGGGACAATTCGATGTTGGTGAGTACACGCGGCCTCTGATGACTATCCCGATTGTTTTCCGCATGCCGGGGTCGAGGTTCGTGCAACAGTTCATGCCATTTCGTATCGCATCCAGAAACCGAATATTCGTGTGTGCGTGCACACGAAATGCTTCGATGGCCAAACCTTAAACAATTAAAACAAAGTCGCTTTTCTCGTATAAATTGCCATCGTTGTCTATGACGAAGACTTATGAACCGACAACGTTCCAGATCATAGCCACCCGAACACATTATACACTGATCTATGTGCATACCCTGCGCTTCTACCGCATGAAAGATTCGCGGACGCCTTTCCGCTCGCTGATCTGTTTGTCGTCGTGACTCACCTACGTTGCGCTTCTTCTTGTAGCCAATCGCTGAGATGCTGTATAGTTGGTCAAGGTTGTATAGTCAAGGAGTGTCGTGCCCACGTTAACTTACGCTGCACCGGCAGCTTGGACACGAGTTCTTCCATTAAACTGGGGTTGCTTAAATGATGATCGCAATCTGCGGCGCTCACAAATGAAGCCAATTTTTGTACCTTTGTGACAAATGGAATGATTAAGTCTAATCTTAATTCAGGTATATTCGCCACTTCACGTATGCGCGAAATCTGACTTTTAACTAAAAGCTCCGGCCTACCGAATCGCTCTTTTAAGGTTTCTAAAACGGGGTTGACATTGCCGCTGTGTATGAGCAAACATTCTACCGTTTCCCTGGCATGACCTTTCAATGCCTTCTGCAGGCGTATCATATTTTGCCGTTCAGTGTAACGATACTCTTGTGTCGTTGCAGTAAATGCTTCCCGAAACATCGGCCAAACTTCAGGCCGCCCGCTAAACTCTGGCAGGTCGTACTGCTTGATCACAGGCTGTGCAGGCGTTTGTGTTAAAGTGCAGCTCAGCTCACTGACCGCCTCTGCTAACATATTGCCTACCCTACCTTCCCCTTCAGAGTTCGTTTCAGTAGATGCTCTCGCATCACGCTGCTGTTGATTTAAAGCTATTTTCAAGATTTTTATTTCTTGCATTAAAGCTGCTAACTGTGCTGGTACACTAGCGGTATCTTCTTGCTGAGCAGTAATCGGATGCTCTCTTACGGTATTTTCAAGATCTTCGTTCTCACTGTCCGCCATTTTAGACGTCGATCGCGTTATTGGCATTTATTAACAACTAAACCCACGTTTTTGACGCTCCCAATAGGCCTTATAACTCTAATCCACAAAATATCACTTACCAGCACTTACGTCGAGACAGAACTCCTCTCCGCTACCTTTAGAGATTACACTATAGTGCCTGCAGCTCGCTGGTGTCTTGTACGTTCACCCCGGATTCGATGTCTCGCAATGATGAGCAGTTCACTTCTGTTTCACTGCTTCACTCCGGCTGTGGCAACTTGGAAATGCTCAAATGATGCTTAGCAGTTCACTGCTGTTTCACTGCTTCACTCCGGCTGTGGCAATTGGGAATTGCTCAAATGATGCTTAGCAGTTCACTGCTGTTTCACTACTTCCTCTCGTTGTGGCAAATTCGACCAAAATATCTTACTGTTGCCGCAGTGAAGAATCGACCGCCGCTCTCGTAAAAGTGAAAATAAAGGATGTTCCAAAGGCGGGCACGAGGGCCAAAATAAAACAGCACCGCTTATCGATGATTATAATGATGGTGGTTTTATTTTCCTGCAAGTTAATGTTATATATATGTACATATAGAGGGTTTAAGCAATATCTTACACTTTGTGTGTCCTCGCGCCTTACCTTTAGAATGAAAGATTTTTTGCGCTATGGATTTGACATATCAGAATACAATTGGCAGCGTTGCCGGACTAAGCTTAACTTGTAATTTAAAGCATCACGCAGGGTTGCATTAAAGAAATAAATCTTAAAATCTACAAGGTGCGTTCCTTTACAACATCAATGTGACGTTTCTAATACAAAAGCGACTGTGCCTATTTATGAAGGTAATTCCAGTGCTAACATATCGCCTGGAAAGAAACGCGCACAGAGAATGCGTATCACAACCAACAACAACGACAAGGCAAAGACAAATATTGCTCTCTCGCCATTAAACAATAGATTCGCTATTCTTGACATAGATGTACCAAGACTAACTACGCATACAAACAGCGGCGCGATCAACAGCAATGCTAGAGAGAACACTTTAACTGACAACGCGACCCATGAAGATGAAACGCAGAATTTATCAAGGAAGGAAGATTCCACAGAGCAGACTCAACATTTCCTACCACCAATTTTGATCTTTGACGTAAATATCAGAGCTTTCATTATCCAACTTAAAACTAAAGTACCAGAACTAACCTTTAAAATTAAAAATTGCACTAACCGCAAAAGCAAACTGTTTATCAAAGATTATCATGCATATACAGGAATAATGTCGATTCTGAAAGAAAAAGGTATCAACTCTCATTCCTACACGCCATTGCAAGATAAGCATATCTCTTTAGTCTTGAGGGGCATTCATTACTCAACATCCCCAGATGAAATAAAACCAGAGTTAGATGAGCTTCTTCCAAATTCGATAGATAGTGTATCCCCCCTCATAACTCCTCATATGAAGAAAAACGATATCAAACCCAGCCTCTTCAGAGTTGCCCTAAAACAGGGTATTGATAGTCGAGAGTTATTAAATGTGAAATACATTCTTTCACAAACAATTTCTTGGGAGAAGCCTAGATCTTTTGTAAATCGATTGCAATGCAAACGGTGTCAGAGATGGGGCCACATTGCGAAAAATTGCAACCACCCGTATTACTGCGTAAAATGCAATGAAGCGCTTGGCCCAGGTGAATGCCAGGTTCAAAGATCCAGCAATTCAAAACCTTTTGGCATCAACTGCAAGCAGTGGGGTCATCCAGCAAACTTTATAGGATGCGAAGCCTACAAGGCTTTCGTTGATTACAGGCTCTCAAAAAGCATCGTTGCGACAACCAAAACAACTCCAATAAATGCCCAGTTCGCTGGAAATTTAATTTCGTCTCCAAAAAGTTCCACGGTTAAGCCAAATAAATCTTATGCTAGCCATTTTAAAACCCGTGCTAATGATGATATCACCCCATTCAGAAATGCCAACCTCATTGAAAACTTCCTACAATTCGCGAGACAGCTCCTTGAGGATGACACCCCCCCTCTTGAAGATCAAATTGAATCTTTCTGAAAGAATTTTAAGTCAATCTCGCCAGAAGTAAGGAAAGCGAAATGCCGCAAGATTCTAAATCAACTCAAATAATGATGCAAAGAACGTTCCACTTTTCTTCCTTAAATGTGCGATCCATAGTCTTTAGAGAAAGAAGATTAGAGTTAGACTTGCTCCTACGCTCTTGTAATACCGATGTGGCGCTACTCCAAGAAACGCATCTCTCTCCGCGACATAGCGTTTACTCCGAAGGCTACACTATTCACAGAAATGATGCAGAACAAGGAATAGCCATTGCAATTCCTTGCCTGAGGCGCTCTCTTTATATTCTGGCATTTTTATTAAAATAAATGAATAATCATTATTTATGAAAGAGAATGTCAGACGAGTAGGACGTGTTTGTACGGTGCTCCTGAGTTTTTCACGTTTCTAATTGCTTAATTTGAAATTTCCATATATCTGGTGCTACATTTGTGTACGTGTCTGTAACTAATCGTTCCTGTGTGCTGGTGTTCTACATACACCTGTCAACCACTATTTTTGTAAATTTGAAGTGCTTTTATGTATGTCTTATGACACTACGTGATGTAACTGCTGGCTCTAGCGATCTACATTTAAAAACATCTTTGAAATTGATAAGCGATTTCCATCCTGGATTTAAAATTTGCCACCTTAACGCGAGAAGTTTAAACCTTTCCAAACTTGACTACCTAAGTTATATTTTTGATAATGTGTGTATTGATGTTGTGTGGGTGACCGAGACTTGGTTTAAAAAAGACAATATATATCCATTTAGCAGTCGCCGGCTATCATTCAAAGCGATCAGACGTGTCTTCGCAGCGATTAATAGTGTAGTGAACCCCGTTACTCTCAGTGTTTAATTCGCCCTTTGTTTCATTCACTCTTTCCTTTTCGGTATATTCGTATACACGTGTTTCGATACATAGTCAAATAAAAGTAGATTCGCCAAAATGCCGTGGCCTACAGATAGGCCACCAAATAGATTTTCCGCGCTACAAGACTTTGACGAAAATCCACTTAAAAAGAAAAAACGAAACTCTAAACAAAACGAATTTCCCCAACTACCCCACAAACCCAACACAACTGACAACATATCCCTTTCGCAAATAAGTCCGTTCGCCATTAAAAAATCCATCACCTTTGATCTCTTCCGACTCCCAGAGGAGGTAGACATCGCATGGTACAAAGTTAAAGTCCAACCGTATATCCCGAACCCAATGCGGTGCAAAAACTGCCAGCGTTTGGGTCATACTCAGAAACGATGTGTAAGTAGTCCTGCATGCAGCAACTGCAACCTTCCACCGCATTGTCCCGAAAAGTGCACCAGATCTCTGTGCGCTAATTGCGCCAGTGATCACCCATCATCTGATAGAAACTGTCCCAAATTTGTCCAGGCCAAACAAGTTCTAAAAATTATAACATTAGAAAAGTTCAGTATTGGCGAAGCACGTCGCAGACACAGGGATAGATTGCCCTTTAACCAACGAGCAGACACCTATGCTAACGTGATCAGAAACCCAAGCAACCCACGTCCAGATATTCCAATCGATACAAGAAATAAAAATTCTACAGCCCCCTCAACTTCAAAAAACGCACAATCAATCTCTAATAATCCCACAACCAAACCCCCCAACTGCACCATAACTACCGAAAATCAATCCTCAGTCTACCCTATTACTAACGCACCCACCCCGAGCACCTCTTCATCTCCTACTAGCCCAACTCCCCCAACCTCCTTCCGACACAACTCAACCAACATGGAAACAACAGACCCAATTCTCAACATACCCTCATACATATCCCCAATTTCCAAACTAACCCAAGATTTATTATGAAAAAAAGACTACTTTGTCAACATTCGAAATGAAATAGACGATTCCATGGACTCTTCGCGTGAAGAGACATAAGACTCTCCTCCGTAAGTATCTGCGACCCGCCTCTCGGAAATCCTTTTTTGTAAAACTCGTTGTTACAAAAATTCGATTATTTTTCCCTTGACATGGGGTAAAATTAACAGACTAAGCAACCGTAGCGCGTGTAAACCCATCATTGCCATAAAAGTTAATAACTCTACATCATCTGATCCACACCAAATCGCCAACTTGTTTGCCGCGGACTGGTCAAGTTACTCTTCCGACTCTAACTTCCGAAACAGTTTTAGGTACTCAAAATATCGTGCCAAGGAGTTGTCAGCATTGTCCTCATCTACTCACCCAAAAGTCAGACTTATCGATACGCCCATAACCAATACTGAATTAGCCTTCTGCCTTGGAAAAGCCAAAGGCAATACTCCTGGCTTCGACCGCATTTCTTTAAGATGCTGAAGGGTATCTCAACTTTTGCCACATCCCGCCTATTAAACCTCTACAACTCCATTCTAGACTCAGGTGTAATCCCTCAAAATTGGAAAGTCGCCACGGTAATCCCCATACCTAAAACTAATAAAAATCTACTAAGCACGACCGGGTATAGGCCTATATCCCTATTGCCATGTTTCTCAAAAGTCCTGGGGCGCATAATAGCCAACCGCATAGCCTGGTTTGCAGAAACCCCTTAAACTGATCGACCGCCAAGTAGCTTTCAAACCCAACAAAGGTTCCACAGACGCGCTGCTTCACATAGACCACTATGTGTGTAATGCCTTGTCTAAACGGCAACACGCTTCCATCCTGGCGGTGGATTTCGAAAAGGCGTTTGACCGAATTGGCTCACATGTTATCTTGAATTGTCTACACTCCTGGGGTGTGGGACCAAAAATTTTTCGATTCGTCAAAGCTTTCTTGGCAAACAGACGATTCAGAGTCAGAATCGGCAACTCTTTCTCCCGCGTCTACTCGCTAGATAATGGGGTGCCTCAAGGATCTCCCCTGTCCGTCATTCTTTTTTCAATAGCATTTAACGAGATAAGCGGTATTATTAATAGAGACAATTTTCTTTACCACTGTCTGTATGCAGACGACCTCTATATTCTTTGCCAGAAATGCAAGGCGGTCGAAACGAAAGCCTCATTTGAAAATATTTTGCAAAAAATCTCAGAATGGGCTGAGTTCTCTGGAGTAAAAATATCTCTTTCCAAAACAAGGAACTTCCATGTGTGCAGAAAACGAAGGTGCGATTTTTATAACCACAAAGTAACCCTCAATAACTTTGAAATTGAAAATGCCAAAAAACTAAAAATACTAGGTATTACTTTTTCCCAGAACTACCGCTGGAAAGAACATTGCTTAGATTAAAAAAAAGCATTAGCTGCCAGAGTAAATCTCATAACATACCTTGGAAGTAAAAAATGTCAAGTTCACATTAATACTCTTATCTACATAACTAGGGCTCTAATATTAAGTAAAATAGACTACGGGCTTTATCTCTACGGCAAATCCCCGAAATCGACATTAAGCACCTTCAGTCCCGTTTATCACCAAGCTGCAAGAGCAAGCGTCTACGCCTATAGAACAACACCAATAAAAAACATCCTGGCCGAAGCGGGCCTCCCATCTTTAGAACAAAGGATAAACCAAATTTACGCGCGGTTAGTGTCAAAAATAACCTTTGCATCGCACTCTGTCATCGACATGGACGTCCAGCTCATAAGAGCCAACAACAATATGCCAAGGATCCCATCAACCTTACATCTGGTAACCGAGATCGCTACAAACTTGGGCCTTCCCTACACAGAGGAAAATTACCACACTGAAAACCCGCCATGGGCCATAAAGAACACATCCTGTGACCTCAGTCTGGCCAGGCTAAAAAAAAAACCAAACCCCCAATGATGTATTCCGCCAAAAGTTCTTGGAACGGAAAGCTCTTTACGAAGCCGACAACTGGGTGTTATGGTTTACGGACGGTTCTAAGTCCAAAGATACACCCGCAAGCTACGCAGTCGTCGACACAAAGGTGATGGTCCTGAGAATCCAGGATACAGCGTCACCGTTCACCGCCGAAGCCTCAGCCATACGAAGCGCGATCACCATGGCGCTGGGAGAAGCCTCAAATATACTATCTGCACCGACAGCATGTCAGTCCTGCAAGCAGTACTAAATCCAACTCCCGGCTCGCAGACAGTTAATATAATTAGAGACATGCTTATCGGGAACGAGCAAAAAATACGTTTATTTTGGACGCCTGGACATATCGGTATTACGGGCAAGGAAGCAGCCGACTTTGCGGCAAAATCAGCTCGTACAGCTCCCGTAACTACCGACAACACAACGGAAAGGATAGACGTTCGACAATCCATCCTTCGTCACCTACGCCGCAAAGATATTCAAGAATGGCACAACTACACCCACCATCACTATACCAACATCAATCGGGAACTGACTACACCAACTTACCCAACATCTATTTTTAAAGGACACATAATAACGTTTTCGCGACTTCGCCTTGGCCATACTCGAAGCACCCACCAACACCTTCTATTCGGCCACCCACGCCAACCTGCCCGCACTGCCAAAATAATTTAACCCTGGAACACATATTCTTCGGATGCTCCGCTCTCTCTTTAACCAGGAACCGATTTCTCAAAAACAACTGGATCGAAATGCTCAGAAACCCCACAAGGAACAACATAATCTCAGTCAACGACTTCATCAAAGCCATTAAAGCCCCAATATAAGAATTTTTCAAACACGTTAAAGACTTTTACATCTAACTAAGTAGAGCTGATAGCCCTGGCAGCTAATGCTCATTTATCTATATTAACTTATTAATTAATTTAATAGTGTTAATTAATTATAATAATAATAATAATAATATCCATTTAGCAACCTTTCGGTTGTGAGGAATGATAGAAATCTGGACAAGCGAGGTGGTGGTATAGCGATTTATCAGAAGAAAGAATTACAGCACAAATTATTATATAAGTCGAACCATCTTGATACTGTGGAGTGTTTAATGGTTGCATTTTTTAATAACCTTCAATGTTGTCTTTTGATATGTGTTTTTAATCCGAGTAGGTCATCTGATTTAAGTAACTTATTTCGACATATCAATAAGTTTAGTGTAATTTATGAGCATATAATATTATGTGGTGATTTAAACATCGATTTGCTGTTGAAAAATGAGCGTGCTAATGATCTGTTGGATAATATGTCAAGTGTTGGTTTAGATGTAGTAAACAACTTTCCTACTCGCTTTGGCCCCAAATGTAAGCCTAGCTTACTAGATTTGTTTTGTGTGTCTGATTTGTCCCGTGTACTGCATTTTGACCAACTTTCTCTAAGCAGTGTTAGCGACCATGACCTAATTTTTCTAAGTTATAATATAAGAATAAATGTATCTCTAAATACGGCAACAGACTTGGTATATTTTCGAGATTTTAGTAAAGTTCACATTCAAAATTTAGCTACTGAAGCTTCCTCCCTTCCTTGGAATGACTGCTGGTATTTAGCTGACGTTAATGAAAAAGTCGAACATTTCTCCATGTTAGTTAATTATCTTTTTCAAAAACATGTTCCTTTAAGGAAAATTAAAGTCAACAAAAATAGGCAGCCATGGTTCACAAGGGAGGTTCGTAAGGCAATAAATGCGCGAAACAAATATTATGCTTTCTGGAAGCAAAATAATTGTGAAGAAAATTGGACGATGTTCAAGCTTATGCGAAACAGAGCTACTGAAACCACGCGTAAAGCAAAGAGGTTTTATTTCCAAGGTCAACTCAATGCAAACCTTCCACCTAAAGTGCTGTGGAATAACTTAAAAAATCTTGGGGTAAAGCAAGAATTGAAAACTGAATGTCTGGTCGATGCTGACGTTATGAATGAGTACTTTTTAGGAAAATCTCCAGAAGAAAATGTTGACTTTAAACCTGATTGCAATCTATTAACTTGCTTTGGCAGAAAATTTAATTTTAATCATGTCACTGAATCTGAGGTTATACCAAGTATACTTTCAATCAAGTCAAATGCAGTGGGTGAGGATAAAATAAGCTTAAGACTTTTAAAACTACTCTTGCCGTATATTATTTCACCTTTGACGCATATTATAAATTTTTCTCTAACAACATCAAGGTTTCCTGACAGTTGGAAAGTCGCTAATATAATTCCTGTTGCCAAAAAAAGTAATGCCACTCAACCTTGTGACTTTCGACCAATAAGTATTTTGCCATCATTGTCGAAGGTTTTCGAAAAATTGATATTGAATCAAATGATGGGGTACCTTTCGGAGAATGGTCTCATCTCCGAGCATCAATCCGGTTATCGTCGAGGGCATAGTTGCTCAACTGCTGTGCTTAAAGTGATGGAGGATATACGGCCATTCTTTGATAAGGGGGACCTGACAATTCTTACACTATTGGACTTCTCCAATGCATTTGATACTGTTTGTCATAAAATTCTTTGCCAAAAACTTGTTTCGTACTTCGGATTCTGCCATGATGCAGTTAGCTTAATAATGAGTTACCTTACAAATAGACAACAAAGGGTAGTATCAAAGAGTAGCAGCTCAGCCTTAATGCCAATCAAAGCAGGCGTACCCCAAGGTTCAATTCTGGGTCCCGTTTTATTTCTTTTATATATTAAAGACATTGGAAAGTGCTGTAGAAATGTGTCTATTCACTTATACGCTGATGATGCGCAGATATACCTCTCTGCACCTCTAGGCCTTACGGAGGACTTAGTTTTTAGAATGAATGAAGATCTAGAATCTATTTATATGTGGTCAGAACTTAACAGGCTGAATCTCAACACAGTCAAAACACAAGCAATAGTCTTATCTAATCGCTCGTGTAGCATGGATGATGTTTCCCCGATAATACTAAAAGGAACTGAAATTAAGTACGAGAAAGTTGTTACAATCCTTGGATTCAAGATGAACACAACTCTATCATGTGTCGACCATGTAAATGCGCCAATCAGCAAGTCGTATTATGTACTCAGACATCTTTGGAAGACAGCAACCTACATATATACTTTCGGACATAAAACTTAAGCTAGTCAAAACGCTATTGGTGCCTATAATATCTTATCAAGAGTGTGTATTTGGTTGCCTGGACAAGGCCTCCATGAAAAAGCAACAACTACTAATTAATAATGCTGCTAGATATATATATATGAAACGAAAATTTGACCACATTTCTGAGTTATCTATACAAATCCTTGGCTGTAGCTTATCTGCATTTTTGACCGTCGCTTATTGTTATTTATACACAAGATAATCTACACACGTTGTCCGAGTTATCTCTTCTTTAAATAAACCTTTGCGCAGTCAACTCGTACATGCAACCTTATAGTCCCACAATATAGGTATTCAGGTACCTCCAGAATGTTTTTCGTTAGAGCTGCTCAGTTATGGAACTCTTTACCCAATAAATTAAAACTGGAATCAAATCTAAGGCAGATCAAATTGGCAATTTATTCTATATTCTTACTCTAAGTCTTAATATTTCTATATATTTTTAATCGCCTTTCTTCCTTTCAAATTTCTGCTACCTTATGTGTCTTTGATGGGGGTGATCGACTTGCACACACGCGACACTCCAAATCGTCGACTCGTAGGTGCTCAGTCACTCGGTGGCTGACACCCCCCTTGTACTAGGGGCCTCCCCGTGGTGACACCCGGTAACGCTTTGGCGGCTAATTCGAGCGGCGACCCCTCCAAAACCCCCTCAAACCCGCAATTCCTACTCAGGCCTACTCCAATACCCAACTTCCCCTCCGTTTTTATCTATTTACAGGGCCGGATCAAGGTGTCATACGACCCGTGCCGAGGATCAGCCTGGCTGGGGGCCCTTACAAAGCCCAGTCTCAAACGGAGTGCTCCGGATACCGGGCAACCTTCGGAGCTAACTAGCCTTACCCGGGTACAGCGGATCTCTGCCCGGGTGGACGTTTCCCTTTCTCCGCCACTCGTGGGACATTACTATGGATTCTAAAAACAAAAACACAACACCAACAAGGGAGTGCGGCGCTCCCAAGCAAAGGCCGACAGGAGCTACAACCTCCGCAACTCATAAAGCTACGGGACCACCGAGCTTAAGAGCACACAACCCTCAACAAAGGCTAACTAGGACCAAGGTACCCCCTGGTCCGAGAAGCCCGAAGGCTAATGCCACTCGCAAGAGTGGTACGAGCCAGGAGGCCCAAACTGTCGACAGCGGGCACCCTGCGCCTTCCTGCAGCAATCTCGTCACTCAGCGACCAGCGGCTGGCGGGGAGACTGTAGTGAGACCCAGGCAAGGCCCGTTGACGAGCAATAGGGCCAAGGAATTCGCACGTCCAAACCCGTCGAAGGCCACCCACCAAGATAGACGAAAAGCCTCACGGATTCTCCGTCGTCAAGCCACCTCACCGATCAGGGAGGATCAGGTATCGAGGGAGGACTTCGTGAAGGTTCAAGAGGATATCGAGTGGGCTAGGCTGGTTATTCCAGACTTCGATGTCAAATTATACGGCAAGTCAGCGGCTACCAAGCGACAACGATCCGTAGAGGAACTGCAACCGCTAGCACCAAAAAGGGCCAAAACGCAGGGCGCATGGACTCGATCCTTCGCAGAAATTGCTAAAGATCGAAAAGTTATTGGCGTCATCGATAGCAATAACGAGGAAGGTAGGATACCCAGACACCAATGGAAATGGGTGAAGCTAGTCGCCTGTGACGATAACAGATCGGTCAAGAGCAAGAGCCTGGGTACCAGTTACACCATCGGACCCAGTGGAGATCCTGGAGATGGTGCAACTATTCAACCCAAACCTACCTACACAAAATTGGAGAGTGGTAAACACCGAACCGACAGACCGGGCGACGATGTAGGTGGTTCTCCTGCTAAATAATGAGAGCATAGAAATCCTGGCTAAATGCGAAAACAGGATAAACTATGGCTTCGGGAAGATTACCCTTAAGGTTTACAAAACCGACACCGAAGCCCTAGTGAACCTGGCAAATTGTGTGGAAGCGGAGGAACCACCAAGCGACCACGAGATAGAGACAGAAGAGAAGATGAAGGAAGATCTTAGCGGATACACCTCATCCGGATCGGAAGGAGGCGCGGCCCTAAGTAGGCTATATGCGGAGTGCGAGCTACTCAGTGATGAGGAAGCGGACACGACAATCGTGGAGAAGGTGGTACCGTGTGATGAAGGTTGTTCAGATAAACCTTCATCACAGTAAAGCAGCATCCGCTGCGCTTCTACTTCAACTGGCGTCAGGAGAAGTAGACATAGCTCTGGTCCAGGAGCCATGGATCACTGGTGATAGGATCCGTGGCCTGAAGACCCCGAAATATGCTCTGTTCGGAGCTCAAGGTAAAGGGAAGCCCCGTACCTGTATTCTAGTTAAAACCATTATAAACTCTTTTATTCTACCACAGTATAGCAATGGAGACATAACCACAGTCAGCATTGAACTGGCGCAGAAAAGGCTCAGGGTGGCCTCCTTTTATCTGGCTCATGACCACGAGGGGCCTCTGCCGCTAAAACTTATGAGGGAACTAGTGAGGGACACAAACCCACTAAGTGCAACGCTAATTATGGGAGGAGACGCTAACGCCCATCACACGCAATGGGGTAGCTCCAACATCAACGAACGAGGTGAGTCACTCTATAGCTACTTACTTAATACAAATCTAGCCTTATGGAATAAAGGCACTGACCCAACATTTATAACAGCCAATCGTAAAGAAGTCCTAGATATTACCCTTTGTACTGATAAGTTTAGTAACCACATAATAAACTGGAAGGTCCTGAAAGAGCACTCATTCTCGGACCATAGGTTTATAGAATTCAGTATATCAGACTCGCCACCCACCCCTAAGGTGACGCAGAATATCAAAAAAACAAACTAGGGTTATTATAGAAAACTGCTACTCAAGAGACTCCCTTCGGAACCACCCACTAAGCCAAAGGCGCCAGAGGAACTCGACCATTTAGTAGGTGTCTTTGTTGAAAACTGCAACGCAGCACGGCAAAAAACATGCCCTATTAAGAAAGTAAAAGAAACATACAGGCCCCCCTGGTGGACCTCAGACCTAAATAGACTACGTAAAGAATGTAGGAAAGCATTTAATGCTGCTAAGCATGATGCCCAGGAGTCTTCCTGGGCGCATTATAAAGCAATACTAAGACTCTATAAAAAAGACACACGGAATGCAAAGCGAAATTCATGGAATAATTTCTGCAGCGCGATAGAGACCACAACCGAAGCCTCAAGACTTCGAAAAGTTCTGGCAAAATCACCGACAGCACCCAGTTTTCTTCAAAAGCAAGATGGAACCTGGACCGAATCTAGCGTTGAAACAGTTAACCTGCTTCTAGACAACCATTTCTCCGAGTACACCAATGATCTTGGAAATGAGTCAGAACAAAGGAATGTCAGACCGCAGCTTATAAACGAGATAATAAGTGACAGAAGTATATGCTGGGCCATTGACAAATTCGAACCCTACAAAAGTCCGGGGCCAGACGGTATTTACCCAGCTCAGCTACAACATACCATGGAGCGCACCAAACCTTGGTTAAAACAATCTTTACCAGCTGCTTAAGACTCGCCTATATACCCATTTTATGGAGAGAAGTTAAGGTGGTGTTTATACCAAAAGCAGGTAAAGCCTCACACACCAAACCAAATGACTTTAGGCCTATAAGCCTTTCCTCTTTTCTACTCAAAATTTCGAAAGACTAATTGAGATGTATATTAGGATCTCGATTAGTCCATCCCTATTGTCTAATGCGCAACATGCCTATACCAAAGGCAAGTCCACGGAGACAGCACTCCACTCACTGGTTTCCAAGCTTGAAAAATCCCTAGAAGAAAAAGAATTCGCACTTGTTGCATTTCTCGACATTGCGGGGGCATTCAACAATGTAACCCCTCGAGCGATTACCTCGGCTCTCAGGGATCTGCGAATGGACAGCTCTCTAGTTGGACTCATTCACCAAATGCTCACCAGCAGGGTAGTGTGTTCGCAGCTGGGGGAAAGCACCGTTCGCAGACCCGTAAACAGAGGCACTCCACAAGGAGGAGTTCTATCTCCACTTTTATGGGTGGTAACTGTAAATAAGCTCTTGCGACGCATGGAAGGAAATGGTTACGAGGTGATCGCGTACGCCGACGATGTCGCGGTAATTGTGAGAGGAAAATTTCCTCAGACGCTATGCGAACTCATGGAAACAGCTCTCACTTCACTTGTCACGTGGTCCAAAGACTGTGGTCTAGAAGTGAATCCTGATAAAACAGAACTAGTGCTATTCACCAGAAGGTATAAGATACCCACTCTCACACTACCGAAACTTGATGGCAAAAGCCTAATTCTTAAAAGTACCGCGAAGTACCTGAATCTGATTTTAGACAATAAGCTGTACTGGAAAGACAACACAAGGGAGCGAATAAGGAAAGCCACTACGGCGCTTTTCACTTGCAAAAAAGCTATTGGTGTGAAATGGGGTTTCTCCCCTAAGATAGTACACTGGATCTATACAGCCATCGTCCGCCCAATCCTATTATACGGAGCCTTGGTCTGGTGGCCCACTCTAGTAAAATCAACAACGCTTAAACAACTGCAGAGAGTACAAAGAAGCGCGGAGCTCTGCATAAGTGGAGCCCTAAGCTCCTCACCCACTGAGGCTCTAAACGCCATACTATACCTGCCACCTCTTGACGTAGTAGCTCAAGAGGTAGCCGCTATCACAGCTTTAAGACTTAGAGAAGCTGGGTTCTGGACCCAGAGCACACTTGGCCACACAGAAATTCTAAGAAAAATGGCTCCAATTCAAATACCAACAAATACGGACTACTGTACACCATCAGCTTCCTTTAAAAAGGACTATGAAGTCATCGTACCAACCCGACAGGATTGGTACACAAGACCACACCATATGCCTAAGGCCATCAACATTTACACTGATGGCTCCAAACTCAACGGAAAAGTCGGGGGAGGTGTATTCTCCCCAGAACTAAAACTTGAAACATCGTTCAGACTCCCCGACCACTGTAGCGTGTACCAAGCGGAAGTGCTGGCCATCCAGGAGGCTACACAGCACCTAATCAAAAACCCTAAAGAAAGCAAACAGGTCTTTATCTTTTCTGACAGCCAAGCTGCACTGAAGGCGCTAGACTCCTGTATAGACAATACGAAGTCTCTCACTGAATGCCGCAGATCTCTAAACGAGATGGCTCAGCATTATAGAATTCAACTCATATGGGTGCCTGGACACCGCGATATCGAGGGCAACTGCAAAGCGGACGAACTGGCAAGGAATGGTACGACCACCCCGATCCTTCCGAGTAGGAACAGGTTAGGTATACCACTTGCCACTTTTAAACTACAAATCAAGCATAACACCATATAGGTGGCGAATGAACGTTGGGGTAGTCACCCACACTGCGAAATCTCCAAACTCACGTGGCCGTCTTACGATAAAAGGCGCACATCAAACCTTCTGGGGCTAAAGAGAAGCGAAGTCTCTGCCTTAACAAGAACCCTCACAGGGCACTGTCTAATTGGTACTCATGCGAAAAGACTAGGAGTAAATGCTCCGGAACACTGTCGAAGTTGCGACGAAGAAGAAGAAAACGTGGAACACCTACTTTGCCAATGTCCAGCTTTAAGCAGAAGAAGACTTCGCACGCTTGGCAGACCAACTCTACAAAGCCTCGCGGAGATAGCGCTAATAAACCCAAAAGCACTGTCGAAATTTATCAAGTCAACAAAATGGTTTGAACCCGATGTGCAGGAGAATTGAGAAGCGAACTCGCATATGGCGGTACAATGGGCCACGCTAGGCCTAAGTGCAAGGGAGGGTTCTCTTCCCAGCCATTCCAACCTAACCTAACCTAACCTATGTATGTATACTACATTAAGTCCTATATTGTTCAAAATAAATAGTTTTAAAGTATTCACTTTTATACTTAAGTAATTTTTGTGATTATTACACGTTAAAAGACTATGTCTTACTTGTGTCTAAATAATAAATAAAATTATTTTTATTGAGCTCCAGACCAGTTAAAAAAAAAAAAAAAATCGCCATAATCTAAATCATAAAAGAGTCTACAGTCCCAATCTCTCTATACCTTATGTTTGCTTAAAACTTAATATCAGCGTCTGCTCCATACCAGCGTCCATTGCAATCATCAGTCTGTATTTAAAAACTAATCTTACTGCTGCGTCATTTAATCACAACCTTACGGTGATCTCCCACTTTGCCACGTCACATTTTGGTACAATAATCGGAGGTGACCTCAAAGCCAAAAATATGGCCTGGGGGGACTCGTATACAAATCAAAATGGGAAACTTCTGAGTGACTGGTTGACTATTACAGGTGCTGATTTCACTAGACTTTGCTCAGCGGAGCCAACATTCCCACGCTCCTTGGCATTTCTGGATTACTATCTAATCTTCTCACACTTATTAAATCTAATTAACCCAAATTTGATATCAGGGCAGAAGCAAGTTTTTCTGACCATAACGTTCTGAATTTAAAATTATCTTTATACAACATCTGTTTAGTGCCTGTGCAAAAAAGTGAAGGCCACATTAAAACAAACTGGAAAGACTTTCGCGACAACCTAGTATCTCAGCTTAACGTATTGAGCCCACCAGAAAATGTCAATTTATCTAATCAGGAGATTGAAAAGTGGGTCAAGATCTTCACGTCGACTATTTAAAATGCCCTGCACTGCAGTTCTGCCCACACTAAATTTAAAAAATATTCGTTATACTTCAATGAAGTGATAGAGACCCTATTCAAAATCAAGCACTTGTTGCAAAACAACCTTAAAAAATTATTTCATAGAACGCTTAATAGATCGTCGCCTGAATACAGGTCAATATCGAATCAGATCGCAATTGTAAAATCATTAACTAACTCTACACTTTATCAAGCTCAAGCTGAAAGTTTCAAAGAATTCGTAGAAAATCTACCAAAAGATTCAAGAATTTTCAAGAGAATATATGGATACCTAAATATAAACAACACCAGTTTTTGTTCTGAACTAACTAGGGGGAATGAAATAATATACGATAAACTTGATATAGCTAACACCTTTCTAGCACACTACGGTGAAGTGTAAATTTTCAAATTATACTTTATTATTCGAGCTGTGCTTACAGACTGAAAATTTACTCGCTAAGATATAACTAATATAAACCCTATTCGGCCCGTCGCTGCTGCTGTAGTCGCTGTGACTGCGCTGCCAGTACGTGCCATAGGATGATGTGATGTTTTCGTGGAATTCTTCCTACTATGCAGATGTTCATTCTTCACATCAGCATAGTCACATTCCCACGATAGGGAATCGTTGCTGCTTATTTCGTTCAAAGTATAGTATGTTGTAGTAGAAGCTTTCCAGTAAAGTAGCTGCAGGTGTTCGGCCAGACGCTGTGTCAGCATAAACGGATTACCCTGATGTGTGGGAACCGTTTTGTCTGCTGAATGGCTACACTGCTTAGCTACTTGGCATAGCGGGTGATAACTCCTCCCCCCGAAAGTGAGGGCCGTCCCGGACCTTCTCAAGGCTTCAATAGCATTTTGAAGGTCACGCTGTTTTCGTTTTTTGAGGAGGTGTTGTTTTAGTTTTAAAATGATACAGCAGATTGTAATGGTTGTGACAATTAGGCCAAAAGACAGCGCCGGCTGCTTTGCAACTCTTGTTTCGACCTCATTTGCTAACTTCGTCATTTTTGGAAAGAAATAGTCACGCAAAATCTGTTTAGTATTCTCTTGGGCGGCTCTATGTGCCCGATTATGTTCCGTAATTACAACTTCTTTCTGTTCATTTTTATCAAAAATGTCTGTTACGAATTTCTTAGCATACCAGAACTTTGTTGTTGGAAACAACTCAACAAGGTCATGTTGGATATGCGCTAAAACTGATAACTCGCAGTTAATTGCGTTAACAACGTCCGGTTTAACTACGTTTCGGATTGATTCAATTAGTGAGTCTCTGCTTGAAAAATATATAAAATGGCGCGTCTTATTTCCAAATATTATGAAAGTGCGGGTTGACGGACTCTGTGCATCTTCTAGAAAAATTTGATTTCTGTATCAATTTATTGGTTTGTCTGTTGACTCTATTGTGTAAGTCAAAGAAAGTTCACTATGAACTGTTGCTACGTCTGACTCAGGTTGGTCCTCGAGAGCATGGATCCTTTGTCGTGACAGAGCGTCTCCAACAAAGTTTTCTTTTCCTGGTTTATAGAATATTTTAGCGTTGTGCTCATCATTCGATCTGAAACTGCGAATGTAAGAGGCTGATGGTAAATATTGAGATTTTTTACACCGTAAAGATAATTTCGGGGGGTTTTTAAGGCCCATACTATGGCCAACAGTTCTCTTTCATTGGTTGCGAAGTGCAACTCTCTATCCTTCAATGTCCTGGAAATCATTGTTATTGGCTTTCCATTCTGAGATAAAACTGCTCCCAGACCGTGCGACGAAGCATCCGTCGTTAGATCGAAAGGCTTCCCAAAGTCCGGGTAAAGCAGCATTACATCCTCCGATATCAGTATTTTTTTCAGTTTACTAAAGGCTTGTAGCTGCCTGTCATCAAGTTTAATTTTATTTTTTTTTTGATTGCTGAGCACTAATTCTACCATTTTCACCTTTTAAAATATCGGACAATGGTTTCGCTATCGAAGCAAAATCCTTAATGAAGCAGCGATAGTAACTGGCTAAGCCCAAAAAGGATCTGACTCCGAACAAGGTTGAAGGCTCGGATGGCTTCTACCTTAACCGGACTTGCTTTGATTCCCTCTCTTGACACTGTAAAACCAAGGTATTCTACACTTGTTTTAAAAAAATTCGACTTTTCCCACGAGGCCCTCATATTTACCTCATACAGTTTACGCAAAACCCAGTCAATATGCTTTACGTGATCCGCTTCCTTTTCAGAAAAAGTTATTACGTCGTCGACGTATACGTAACAAGTCTTGCCTATTTGTTCACGGAGGACATCATCAATGGCCCTCTGAAAAATGCTAGGCGCATTTTTCAATCCAAATGGTAGTCGACAAAACTCGTATTTGCCATTATTAACCGAGAAAGCGGTTTTTTCTCGATCCCGCTCTGCCAGCTCAATTTGATGAAACCCTGACTTTAAATCTAGGGTTGTAAAATAGTTTGCCTTGCCCAAGTTTGATAATATTGACGTGACATTGGAAATAGGGTATTTGTCATCGACCGTCTTTTGATTGAGCTTTCGAAAGTCTAGCACTAGTCGTTTTTTCTTGTTGCCCAACTCATCAGTACCTTTTTTATCAACAACCCATACTGGGTTGTTATAAGGGGACCTAGATGCACGAATTATTCCATTCTTTAATAGATTCTTTATTTCGCTGTTAACAAAATCAGCCACTCCCATTGGATATGGATATAATTTTGAATATACCGGGTTGCTATCTTCGGTGCGAATGGTAGCAACGATGTTTGTATTGAAGGGCAGTGCTTCATCGGGGTCTGCAAAAGCTTTAGCCCTTTTCTTCAACATTTTATTAAACTCGGATTTTACCGACTGAGGGACGTTTATGTCCGCTGGTTTCGTAAAGTTCACGTCTTCGCATTTATAGAATTGAATTTTTTCAACTCCAGAGTTGAACTGAATTACTTCCTCCCTTAGGTTGATATTAGCTTTTACCTGCGTTAGCAGATCAAGGCCAATAATGCCATCAAAGGTCGTTAGACCCGGCAAAATAAAAAATGGAGTATTTACTCCAAAAAGAGTTAAGTAACATTTATGTATAATATTATTGAATCCATGTATGGATTTCACTTGGAGGCTCGTCAACTGCCACGACCTTCCCTACCCCCTTCAAAGACTTAATGTAATTCTTAGAAGCCCCGGTGTCTATTAAAAATTTAAAAGATCTCCCCGCTATTGTCTGTTGTAGGAAGGGTAGCAGGGATCTTCCTCTAAAAAATGTATCGATTCTACATCGGATGCCTCTGCTTCTGCTACCTTAGATTCTGCTAACTTTTCATAGTCCGAATTTTCTTCTTTACAATTTTCGTGTGAAATTTTATTAATTCTCTGTCGTCGATGTCCTGAAATTCTATCAGAGCCATATGGTCTTTTTTGTGCTTGGTTAAATTTGTTATTATTAATACGGGTGCTTTGTTGAGCACTTGTCGCTTGTCGGACACGTGAAGACGTGGGATCGACGTCCATTTTTTCCACCGGTTGCAAGTTGTTCGAGTCCCGTTGCCGGGTATAATATGGATTTTTACCCTGAGTTGGTGCACTATTAAAACTTTTATTATTGAACTTGTTCTGCGTTTGACTACGCATATTATAATTATCTTGCGCCAGGACTCTAGTTTCAGAGGTTTTCGCGTAATTCATTGCGAACATATACCTTTCGTGATTTGCTTCAACTTCCTGAGCCAAGGCTAAAGCAGCAGGCAGATAATTTGGTCGTGACGCAAATAAAACATCACTCAAGGGTTTCTTTAGTCCAGATATAAAAACCCGGAGAGCATCTGCCCTATACTTTCTATTAATAGAGTTAGCGAGCTCACCTTCGTATGCCATAATAGTCTTATTTGTCAGTAACGTTAGTTTTTTCTTGATTTCATCATAATACTGCAGGACAGTCGAGTTTCCTTGCCGCAAGGTGCTTAACTCCTGCTCAATAAGATAAATTGGCCGCTTATCGGCATAGGCAAAATCTAATCTTGCTACTATGGCGTTAAAATTTAGCGCCGTATTAAATGACGCAAGCACCCCATCAGCAGCACCTCTCACTTTATTTCTAATTATACCTAACGCTTGGTAGTGTCGTGAACTACCATTGTATTTCTCAAATGGCTTGTATGCGGAATGCGCCGCTTGTCGCCACGACACATACTGCTCCTGCTTACCCTCAAATTCGGGTATTGACTTAACAATATCAAGTGGTTCATCGCACTTGATACCCTCAATTATTTTCACATCTTCGTATGTTCTTGGCTCTACACTGAAATTCGAAATCTTTTTTGTTACCTCCTGTAACCTTATTTCGAATTCATTTCTTTGAACTTCTAGTGCAGTCTTCACTGCGGCTTGTACTAAATTTTGTAACTCTGATGCATTCATGTTAATTTTCTCTTGTAACACACTTACTTGTAATTTTTTTAAATTTTCAATTATCTGATCGATACCGCTCATCAAAATTTACTAATGTTCACTATTCTCTATTTTGGCAGTTTTTATTTAATAACCTTTTCAACACAATAAATTTTTTCACAAAAATAAACAAGCAATCACTTACATTATGTTAAAGATAATTTGGATGTTGTTCTCCGCTCTTAGTGACTGCTTCCAAACTACAATTGGATTTGGGGTTCTTGATGACTGCTTCTCAGTTCCAGATGAGTTGCTGGAGGTACTTGTTGGCTGCTTCTAAGTTCGAGTTTTTAGTTCGCGTTCTCGCGCGGTACAAGGAAAATTTGTTCCTTGGTGACTTCCAATAGTCCAATCAATCGGTTCACAGTTAAAATATTTTAATTTGTTCGTTTGCGGTTCAAAGTTTTATTAACTCTTTAGAGTATTTCTTTTACTGCACTTGAACGTTCCCGAGCCCCACGTTGGGCGCCAATTTTCAAATTATATTTTATTATTCGAGCTGTGCTTACAGACTGAAAACTTACTCGCTAAGACATAACTAATATAAACCCTATTCGGCCCGTCGCTGCTGCTGTAGTCGCTGTGACTGCGCTGCCAGTACGTGCCATAGGATGATGTGATGTTTTCGTGGAATTCTTTCTACTATGCAGATGTTCATTCTTCACATCAGCATAGTCACATTCCCACGATAGGGAATCGTTGCTGCTTATTTCGTTCAAAGTATAGTATGTTGTAGTAGAAGCTTTCCAGTAAAGTAGCTGCAGGTGTTCGGCCAGACGCTGTGTCAGCATAAACGGATTACCCTGATGTGTGGGAACCGTTTTGTCTGCTGAATGGCTACACTGCTTAGCTACTTGGCATAGCGGGTGATAACTTGTATGCTGAGAAAACAGGGTCTCATCAAGTTGCAGCGGTTGTCAATGATCGTCTTGGCCTCGAATTGTCAGTCTTAAACAATAACATTACAGATTTTACCATCTTAAAGCCAGCGACAAGTCTAACTTTGGACAGCAATTGGTTCACCTCCCCGAATGATGTGAGTGAGATAATCAATTCATTAAACAACAAAAAATCAGCTGGCCCGGACAATATTTTGAATCGTATAATTAACAACACTAACTGACTTGCTTTTGAAGAGTTATCACTGTAATTTTAACATTATAGCTTTCACTGAAACTTGGCTTAAACCTCACGTTTTTGATTCGGAGATTCTTTGCAGTGAATATCATATTTACAGAAATGATCGAGAGTGCAGGATCGGTGGAGGTGTTCTTTTTGCTATCCATTCTTCATTACCATCTGAAGTGGTTAACGTCCCTATCATTGAGTCTACTGAATTTAAGTGCATACGAGTGCAATTAAGCAAGTCTTACATTTATTTAGCCCTCTGCTATATACCTCCTCAGTCTGACTTGTCGGTATATAGTGATCATATTTCTTTACTTGGGATTGTGGACTCAATGCTTAGGCCTCCCGACTCATTGATTGTGTTGGGTGATTTTAATCTCCCAAACATTTCTTGGAATATAATTGATGGTCATATCGTGCCTTCCATTAACAACGCCTTTCTGGAGGGGATGACTGAACTTTGTCTGAACCAAGTTAATACCCTACAAAACAAGTTGGGGAGGGTCCTGAATTTGGTTTTTGTTGACAACATGTACAGGGCCTCCTTAAATCAATGTGATCCATTGGTTTTACTGAGGATGTATGTATATCATCCTGCGATTGAATTGTCATACGAGATCATAGACGGAGAGCGGCTTTCTGGATCGAAAGCTTTTAATTCTAATGACAGCTTCGATTTTAGAAAAACTAATTTTAAACAATTAAATTGTGACTTATCTAAAATAACTTGGCCTTACTACAATGGCGATATTGAGCGTAATGTTTTGGACTTCAACAATACTTTATACAACTTATTTCTTAAACATGTACCTAAAGGTTCTTGTATTCGTGATGAATCAGCCTCTTTATGGTTCACTAAAGACTTGAGAACTTTAAAAAATAACAAATCGCGTTCTTTTAAAATATATAAAAGTACTGGTCGTCATGTGGATTATATTAATTATTCAGTCTTGCGACATAAATATCTAGAATTAAATAATAACTGAACATTATCTACGACCCGAAAGCTTTCTATGGTTTCGTTAATTCTAAGCGCAGAGTAAATGCATTCTCCTCCTCAATGAAATTTCAAAATACTGTGTCATGTGATAACGAGATTATTGCCAATCTATTTGCCCAATTCTTTAAATCTAACTACACCACTCAATTTAAGTATAACTCTATTTCCTATCCATACAAGCTGAGCCCCAATAACTCTATTAATATTCCAGTCATATCATCAGATGATGTTTTTCATTATTTAATATCTTTAAAAGAATCATTCAATACGGCCCTTATATGATCCCGACATGTTTCCTAAAAAACTGTGCAAAGCACCTGCACCTGCCATTATCGAACTTGTTTAATTTGTCCCTCCAGGAAGGAGTTTTCCCGTCAATATGGAAACAGTCTTATATAATCCCCCTTTATAAATCTGGAAGCAGATCTTCTATTGAAAACTATCGTGGTATAGCTAAACTCTCTTCTATCCCGAAGTTGTTTGAAGCTATTGTTACCAATCAAATGACTTATCCGATTTCCTCAATAATAGCAAATTGCCAACAGTAAAGCATTTGTCAAAGTATGTCACTCTTTACTCATCCGTAAACTAGATCTGCTTGGTTTTCAACCTGGTATCCTCTGTTGGATCTCTTCTTATCTCTCCGGTAGGACGCAAAAGGTAGTTTTTAAAAGTTTTCATTCTGGGATTATCGATGTTTCCTCGGGAGTTCCTCAGGGCAGCCACCTCGGACCGATTCTGTTCCTGCTATTCATAAACGACATTTCTACAGTAGTGAAGTATTCTAAAATATTGATGTACGCGGATGATGATAAACTTTTTAAGACTTATGCCTCGGCTGAAGGAAGATCCTTGCTGCAGCAAGATTTGGACAGCATAGTCAATTGGTGCAGCATTAATTATATGCCGCTTAACCTTGACAAATGTAAATTCATGTGCTTTTCTCGACGAAGCATTCAGCCGGCAAAATAAATAACTACGTCCTAGAACATGTAAACAGTTTTGTTGACCTGGGTATTGGTATGGATTGTAAACTCAATTTTAATTTTCATATTAGTTCCACAGTTAATCAAGCAATGGGTGTGCTGGCTTTTGTAAAGCGTTGGTCAAAGGAATTCGAAAATTTCATAAAACTTATCTAATAAATTTAAAAAAAATATAATGGACTGAAAGATAATTAATTATTCTTTTAAAAAGTATTCATTGAAATTTGTAATTATTGTACATTTTCAAAAAATGTATACTTGACTTACAAGTATGTGAAATGCCGTACATGTACTCTGCACATGCAATAAAGCAATTTTCACAAGTTGAAAATTTTCATACAAAATATTAATATTTTTAAAAGAAAATAACATGATTAGAAAGATAATTGACTATTCTTACTAATGATATGCATTTCGTGCTGCTTAGTCTATTGCTTGCTCTCTCTAGCACACGTGATTTCTGGCCTTGATATTCGGAATATTTCCGTTTCTTGCAACATTAGAAAACTAGCGAAATATCAAAAGGCGCGTGTATTGGTAACAGCTGGAAAAGTTGTGTTGGTTTTAGTAAATTTAATTCCTTCTTATAGGGATACCACTTGAACATTTATTGAGTGCCCTCCTTTTCGGCAAACATAAACATCTTTGGATGAAGTCTTTATTTTTATATGCGAGCCGTCAATGGCTCCTTTGACCCCTGGAAATCTAAACTTTTGATAAAACCTATGAAAATTAATGACTATAAACTTGCTTATATATTATTCCTTTTTACTTTACAATTCTTTTACAGCCTGTTTTTCTTCAACTATTGATGGAAACTTCACATATCTAGTTAACAAGTACATATTTGTCCACGATATTGGCGATTTCCCTAATGCATCTGCTAGCGCTGCATTGGGATACATTTAGTAAGAAGTCTTGTCCCGCTGAACGTTGGTAGCTTCCTGTAAAGATATCGTTTTATTCAATGCCAGGAATAATAAATTAGAAGATAGCGACATTTATACGTCATAGCGTACTGAATATGAGTATAAAGCGAAATGAAAATGCCAACATGGCGGCGAAATCGGAAGTAAACGCGCTCAAACCAGTGTGCAATTGTAAAGCATTTACATACATATATAAGTGTTGTGTTCTATGCTCGCAAACAACCAAAAAAGCAGTTTTTGATCAAGAAACAGCGGTAATTTAGCGAATATACAGCAATTTGTACATTAAAATATGTGAAATTGCGATATTCCAATCTTGTTGACTCAGCTTATGTTGTATTTGTACAATCCTCAAAAAGTGGATAAGGAACATTCAAATATAAAATCCTTTTGTTTAAGCACTTTAATATCAAAATATAGTGAAAATGCAACGGTTTCATGTTGTCGTTTCTACAATTTGCATTGTACACTTCGTTTATTAAAAAACCCTTAATTAAGTGTTTCATAGTTTTGCACGCGAATGTGAATTTTCTGTTTCTTTTCCCTTTTGATTCGATGTTCTGGTATGCTATGACGTCAAACAGCTGTCAAAAAAGATAACGGGACGAAAGTGTCGCAATCTTCTAATATATCATTCTTGATTTAATGCAATAAATAGTGAATGTTCATAAATGTATGTATATGTGTGCATACATACATTGGGCGGAAAATCGCAATGCTACAAGAAACCTTAAAATTTTCAACAATCCAAAACTAGATTTTCTTTGCAGCATAAAATTTCAATAAAACGTTCCTCAGAAGTAGGGACAGCGTCCGTGGATTCCCGCAACAATTTTCTTTTGCTTCGCGAACGGTTCCTTTAAGTTCGCTGATAATTCATTGAGTTACTTTGCAAATATATTGTCATTGCACTTATCTTTATAACTTACAATTTTTTTTTAAATAACTTACACTCGTATGCCTTAAACGTAAACAAAATCTGACATTGCCCTTCAACTACACCAACGACGCCTGCGGCGGATAAAAGTATAATAAATTTCCTTGGAAATTTTTGGCGATGAAAAAGCCAGAATCGCATTTAAGAAAAATCGCCAAAAGTTCGGATAATTTTTAGAGTTTTAGCGTTATTGAATGCTGGAATCCTTCTGCTGCTCACAACCAGGTCTCTAATACCCGAATTCAGTAAGCTGTCCCAGGCTCTAATAGAGACAATAGTCACAATTTTAGACCAGTTGGCATTCATTATATTCAAAATAAAGCCTCTAGTCTCAAAATAAAGTCTCTAATAGAGGGCTGCATGAGCACATTCATTTCTGCTGTTAGCCGAATGACACGAATGTGAATGCGGTGCTCATTCAACTCAGCCACTCATGCGATCATAAATATGTGTACTTACAGAGAAAAAAGAGACCAATATGGGTACTCTCTGCTTATGATTTAAGGGATGTACAAATTTTTCTCTTCGCTACGCTCATTTATAGTCATCGATCATTCATGTATTCACGGCCTGTTCGGAAATTGCACGAATGTGACGAATGTGGCGGACGTTGTGCAGGGAGACACCACCAAAGCCACATACATACATATGTAAGGCGCAGCTAGCGATGGCTGTTACTATGTTTGTACGTAACAACGCTTAGCATATGTGTTGTTTTCGCTTATGCTTACTACTCTGTTATTAAAGATTAGAAAATTCTTTTAACTGATGTTATTTATACAATATTATTATTATTTAAGACCTAAATAATATTGATGTGAATAAAATATTAGTGGACATTTGACTTCATTAAATTATCCAAATAGTCCTCAAAGAAAATTTGAAATTTGAATATTTAAATATTTTCTGAGTTGTTTTTTTTTGATATTATTACTTTTCCACAATTCAATATACATAGGTACATATATGCAATATTATTTAAATGCTTTATTTTCGAGATATAGTAAGTAGAAAGCTCGCAAAATTAATGCATTTTAATGGTTTTTTTGGAATAAATTCGAAATGTCTTATGTATGAATATGTTTTATAATGCCATTGAAACTATAGTGCACTTCCATTTTCAAAAATCAGAACCAGAAACTTTATAATTTTTTTTTTCAAAGGTATACAGAATATGATATAGGAACACAATTTCAGGAATATAATATATTTATGCATGTATGTACATACATATGTACATATGTGTTCACAAGCGCAGACGCACCCCAGCAAGAACGCTATGTGATATGTAATGCGTTAAACCATCCATAGTCCTACAAAAAGTTTCTGTGAGAAATTCAAAAAGTTTTCGTGAATTTATACAGGGCCGTATGACAATCCTACTGTATACTTTGCTATACGTGTGAGCTACTTTCTTTTTCATTCGCATGAAACTTTACTATTACTTTTTTAAATAAATGTCTCGTTTCAATCCGATATTAAAAAACGATATGTAATGCATTATTTATGGAAAGTTATGCCGTAGAACTATCGCATATTGGTATGGTATAAAAACTGTATTATATAACACATCTTTCTATTCGTTATTCCTACTCCATATATAATAAAACAAATAACAGTTAGATTTAAATAAAAAAAAAATTTATTTCAAATTAAATTCTCTTTTTAGTATTTATTAGTTTTTAAAGTATTTAAAATATTTACAACTAAATCAATTCAATTTAATTAGATTAATTTATTAACATATCTACAGATACAACAATTTATGATTTTATTTGATTACGTTAAGTTTTTTTTTAAATTAAATTATTTGATTAATAACGAAAGTGATAAAAATGCCATTAATACTATATTAAAAAAAATGCATACAGATATTAAACCAAAATTAGTTAACATTTTCGGTTAAAGGGAAAAAACAATCAGTCACTTAGCTATACATTATTTACAAACTAGATATTATTATTTGAATATTTAGGTGAAGCAAGTTAAATTAGTGGAAATTAATTAGCTAATTAGCTAAGTCTTCAAGGCATTAAGGAAGATCTATCTAAAAACTAATGCACAAACAAATGTATATAGCATATATGTATAACAATTAACAATAACCTGCTCTTCATTTTTTGGTTAATATATTAGTTTGGTATTTCGGTATTCGTTAGCGGTACCCGCAGTTATCAAACATACTGAATATAGAGCTGAATAAAAAGAATCCTGAATATTTTTTTAAACAAAAATACATGAAAAATGAAGTGTAGGGTTTTAAATTTGTTATAAATTAAATACTTTACATATGTATGTACATTCTCTTTAACTGCGTTTTCTGGAACATCAATTCTTCGAATAATAGTTTTTTGATTGTTTAAAATTTCTTGCAGGAGATCTCCCATTGCTATAAATTTAAACAATTATAAACATTTAAATAACAGTTAACATATACTTACATATTTTTAAATATACATACATATAACATATTTCGATTAGTGAGAAAGTCTACAAAAACCAGTTGGAGCGAAGTTGCCAAAATTAGTTTAATATGTTCTCTTTACTTTATGACTCAGTTCTCTCTTACTCTAAAAAATGCGCTTTCAAACGTTTTTTCTTGTTACAATTGCATACCTTTTTTGTAGACCTTCGCAACTTATAATAGAACACTTTATCATAATTACTATAATAAAAATGAGATATAAACTTGAGATACATACCTCTGTTGGATTCCAGCTTATCTGGCTCTTGCCGATTGTTGAAAGCGGTGGTCATTTTAAACGTTCTTTTCTGGGTTGACATCCTATTAACTAGAAATAGTTAATGTATAGAAATATAATTAATAAAACATGAATTAACAAAATTATTACATTTTTTACCTTTAGGCGTTCCGCTCGATTGCGTTGGCTGGGTTAAAGCAATTTCATCAAAAATTTCTTCGGTACTGAAAATTTGGTGCTCCATTTCGGCAAATCCTTAACGCCAACTTTATTTAATGTTTGGAGCAATTCAGTCACCGTATTTTGAGAAACGCTGTTTCTTATTGCCTACGCTTTAAGTTCACAAGCCTTTTCATTGATGTTGGAATTTGCAAACTCACTAGCCTTCGAACTAGCACTTTCCTGCACCTCCTGTTCGCCCAAGGATGTCACTTCACTAACCACTTCACAATCATCACTTGCAACACGAGAAAATTCTTCTATTTTTTTGTATTTTGCTGCACTAATTTCGTATTCTTTTTTTTTTCTTTACAAATGGCATTCCGAAACGACCTTATATTTAAATAACAATAATAATTATTTAATAAATACGTTTCACAATTATAAGTACTTGCCTGTTAATTACGGCTCTGCGCGTGCTTCTGTGCGATTTTATTTTGTTTAATATAATTAAATGTAATAAAATTTCAAAAGCACAAATTTAATGTCATATAATTTCAATAATTAAATAGCACAAATTTACTCTGACGCAAGAATATATAATAGTGATGCAGCATTTTGCTTTGCTTAATTTGGTGCTGAAAGTACCTTCAAAGTAACCGGTTTTAATATGTACTTTTTCTTTCAAATGATATGTTCGAAACGAAATAAAGTTTGATAAAATTGGTAATAGTTTGCTTAATATTTAAGAAATAATAAATAAGTGTTGTTAAATATACGCGTATATGTATGATTTAGTAACATGTTTAATGGTTTAAACTAATGGGTCCTTTTTGACGACTACCGGGTCAGTTTTTTCACAGCACTAATAATGGCTGTCAACTGACATATAATCATCACATTATTCACATGTTGCGCTTTCATTTACTCATTCAGTAGCAATGGGGAAACCAAATGTAAGGGCCGATTGCACCATCTCTGGTTACAATTACCGGCGGTTAGCAGCAATTCAGCTTACTATTCAGCGCTTGCTTAATTGACGGATGGTCTTAACCGGCGCTTTGAGTTCCGATTAAGCGCCTAACCGGAGATGGTGCAAACGGCCCTAAGTGTGTTAGTTTTCTTCGAGAATTTTGTGAATGTATTGGAGAATGCGTTAGGGCGTTCTTGCTGGGTAAATACAAGAAAAACCATATTTATTTTCACAAAAACTCTATGCATACGTACAATACACATGTATGTATGTATATATGTATGGATATGTGTACATAAATCAGTGGTCGCCAAAAGTTAAACTGTGACTGTGTTGGTGAGCACAAGCGAACTGCTCCGCATGAGCATCCCAGTCGGAAATTGCGTGAATTGAAACAAAAGTTGTCACTTATTGCGTTTCAATGAGAACATATAAAAAGGTTTTGTATATACAGTGTACATACGTGCATAGATACAAACTTAAATAAAACATTCAAAAATTCATTTGGATTTATGTATGTTATGTAACATACATATGTATGTACATACATAAAAATATTTAAAAAAAATATAAAAATAATATGCATTTGCCTGCTTCAAATTCCGAAAATATATGTACACGTTATGATATTTCTGTGATAAAATCATCAATAATAATATTTTTAGGGCAGTTTCTTATTAAAATATTGTCTTTTAAATGCGCTGATGTCAGTTTGTTGCGTTGTTTTGAGCAAACGAACTTTTAAAAAGACGTTGTCTTTCTTCTTCATTCCGTTTTTTTAAATCATTGTGAAAATATTCGAAATGTCTTTTCAAAGCACAATTTCTGGTTTGTTTTTTTAATGTCTTAAAACACAAACTGCATTGCATGTCACCAAAAGCATTTTCAAGCATAAAGTACATACATATGTCGCGCAAGGCATATTTGCATTTAAGAAACAAAGCGCAACAGTCAAGCACGATGTTGATTCTCCAAAGATAACAAAGATAATTATTTATACATACATTTATACTGAACTAATTTGCACTTTTTTTTCCAGAATGTCTGTAAGTCAATCTAAAAGAAGCCGTGCGTTGGGAGTACAATTAAGTGGAATGCTTGATTTCCTTAGCGAACATCCAAATGTGGCGACTGGCAAATTTTCAAGGCTCCATGACAAGTTGGAGAACCTAAGGATGTGGGCAGAGATTGTGGATAAACTTAATGCTATTGGAGGGGCAGTAAAATCTGTTGAGCAATGGCAAAATATAAGTATAAGTGATAAACTTTCTTCAGGTGCAATTGATGTATGTGGCACAGTTCGCTAATATTTGTTCCATAGCTGGGGAACTTCGATTAGAATTAGAAATCATTACGATTAGAAAAATAAAATAATCTAATTATTAGATTTATTTGATTCTTTAATATTTTAGATTACTAATTGATTAGATTAGAACTAATCAAAAATCTTAAGGCGATTAGCGACGATTAGCATATCTAATCACAACTAATCAAAAAAAAATCGATTAGATTTCTCGATTAGTTTTGATTAGATCAACTATTTTGAAATATTTTTGTTGTTTTTTTTCGTTTAATTCATAAAGTAACAAACTTTTTGATCGTCTGTAAGAAATGAATTTTAATTGCATTTCAAAAAAAAAATATGTATAGATATTTCCATTGAGTGTTGAATTTCCATTGTTGGTTGGTTTTTCAAAATCCTGGAATAGTCAGTGTTGGCTAATAAATTTAACGTGTGACTGGCACACCTTTCGTGTTTCGGCAAATATTTGGTATTTTCGAAAATCGGCATTTCGTCTTCGCTATTTTCCTCTTCCTCATCACTATAATATTTTCGCAAACCATAACCACGAAATGCCTTCACAAAGTTTGACCCGTTGTCCGTGATGGTCGTAATTACGTTTTTGTTGTTCAGGTCAAAGGAAGAATTCATTTCTCCAACCATTTGCGCGATTTTCTCCGCAGAATGGATACCAAATATTCGCCTACACGCCAACGCAGCTGATTTCCTCTCGAAATTTTGATCAAACCAATGACATGTGTAACCCAAAAAGCTCCTGTGGTTACCCGACCATATATCCGCTGTGGTATAAAAATACTTTGATGTCGACATGTCATTCCGTACTGCAGACACCATGCTATTGTAGCTTTCGTCAAGTTTTTTCATGGCAGACTTTTTACACGTAACATGCAATCCAGTGCCACTAAACAAGTCACGGAAGGACTCCTTTTCTACAATAGAAACGGGTAACGAGCAGTCTACCAAAAAACGGATAATTTTTTTTTCAAAAGCTTCCTGTGTCGTGCTTTCACGGGAAGGCCCAGATTTCATACTTAAATACTTTTTGTGTAAGTCATTGTGGCGAACTTTCAAATGGGATATGAAGTTTGACGTTACTTCACCGGTGCCTCGTATGATTTTATTACAGGCGGCACATTTAGCTGTTGTTCTTCCATTTGACTGCCATAATAAAAAAAAAAATTAATACAATAATTTAATATAAATATTCATGAATAAACAAAATTCCTATTGATCGGAGTAAACAAAAACAAAAGGATATATAAAAAAACTTATCTTTTAAATACAAAATCACCACAAGAAAACCTACAACATCACAACATAGTTTGAACTTCACCAACACTTAGTTTAACTAACATTTTCCATTGCCGCGTAAAATTCTGATTTGAAAATTAATTTAGGCGAACTCCTTCCGACGCTACGCATTCTTTTACCACTCACTGCCGGTTCACTATCCGCAACAATATTCCTCTTGCGGATCACCTTCTCCGGGATAAAATCATCATCTGCCGAGAAGTCTTGCTCTTCAAACAGATCTTGATCCTTTTCGACAACTACGATATTTATAATGTGAAAATGTTATATTTACAAATAGAGTTTTCACCACTTCACTTACAACACTTTATGGATTGAAATAGAAACAAAACCAAACACAATTTCCACTTTCTTATTCTGAATATTTAACAAAAAAAACGAGAGTATATACAAAAATAAAAAACGAAAAAAAACTGGAACTTGAAAAATGTTAATACTTAAATACAAACATAGTTTGAATCAGCTGAGTGAAGAGCCTGAACAACAGGGTGACCTTGGTGCAATATTATGAAATATTAAAAAATATTTATATCATGTGAATAAATATAGTATACAAAAATAAAAAATTTTTTTTTTTACAAAAATATTTCAAAATAGTTGATCTAATCAAATCTAATCAAAACTAATGGAGAAATCTAATCGATTTTTTTTTTATTAGTTTTGATTACTTTTGATTAGATATGCTAATCGTCACTAATCGCGATTAGATTTTTGATTAGTTCTAATCTAATCAATAAGTAATCGATTACTATAGCCAACTAATCCTAATTAATCAATTATTCTGCCAAATAAAAGTTTCTAATCCGATTACTAATCATTATTCCCCAGCTATGATTTGTTCACAATTGTACATATATAGATTTGTGTGCATAGATGTGCTTTTATATACCCCACACACAAACACAACATATTGCGCCTGACGAAATGATAAACTATAACAAAGCAAAGTGTTCAAAATTCTTTTCTCTTAAAATATTGCACCAAGGTCTGGCGGGACTTAAAAAGCCGCACATCGGTTCATGTCTGCGATCGGAATAGAGAACAAGCCCTTACCGGTAATAGACCACTCCAGCAGCCTCCATTATCGGGGTTGGAGAAGTGGGTAATTGCTCTGGTTGGGAGCACTTATATAGAGAGCCATCCGGAGGTACGGGAAAATATTAAAGTGGAAGAGGTAAGTTGTATTAAATTATATATATTAACAGCCTTAACATTAAGCAGGGTACGAAAGTAAACCATAAAAAACAAAGCCCATTTGCTGTTCGACCATGAAATCACTTTCGGTTTGCGTTGTTTTGTGCATAGTCACAAACAATAGTAAGGTTATTACAAACATTTTCTTTTTTTTAGGAATTGCAGCTAACCATGGAGGCAGGTGAGGCCGTAAATATCCGTCTGATCGTGGAGGAAGACGACGACACCGTTCTGCAACAGCCATCGACGGTGTCAACTACGGTGTCGACAATAACTCAGACTCCTGTACGCAGGCTGAAACGCAAAGGGTAAGTTTTTTTTTAATATTGAATTATATTGTTAATAATGCTTTTATTTTCTTAGATGCTTGCTCATAGCGTGGTGAAAATAGCGGAGGCTTTCGGAAAAATGACTGACAGCAACGCCTCCACTTCGGCAAGATTATATTAGATTAGATTCAGATTATTATTATTAGTTCCTTAAATGAATTGAATTTGTTTTATGTATATATGTAAATAGCATGTAGATTAAGATTATTATTAGTTCCTTTTTTATTTATTAACTGAATTGAATATGTTTTTTATTAATTTTTTCATTAAATTTATTTTTATTAAATTAAACTTATTAGTAAATGAATTGAATATGTTTTTTAATTTGATATATGTAAGTATTTAGTTTCTGTAGTTGGACAAAAAAGTAAGTGCCCCTTATGATATAATGTATATGGATAGTATTTAAAGAAACTTGCTATTATTCGCTCTTGGACACGTTTTGCCAATGAAGATGGTCCGCCGGTACTGATGGCAATGGTTAGTGTTTCGGGATCGTAAATAACTCCATCATCGAAATCGGTTGTTTCTTCGCTCAACCGAATATTTTGCAAAGCTGTGCATGCGTTGAAAACTTTGCCAGCAAAACCGGGGTGATATAAAAGTACCCTTTGATAAGCACCGCCATGTCCCTTTAAGAACGCCAAAGAGTCTCTCTATTAGGTTACGTACTTTGCATAACGCCTCGTTGCACCGCAGCTTTGGTGTTCCTTCTTCGTTGGCAAAGGTGGCATCAACCACGGCTCCAAGGGGTTTTCAGCATCGCCTGCAGTTATTTCCTTTTAATTTTGCAATTCACAAAGTATTAAAAGAACTTACCAATCAAAAACGTGTTGTGATTTCCAAGTCCATATGATCGCTGCATGACTTGGTGTGCTGCGGAAGAGCTCCAAATAAATGAGTCATGTCGAGTCCCCGCAAATCCCGCGTTTACGTTCAGAACTTTCAGATTTGGGTCACATATCTGTAAGTTTTAACAAACATATAGTAACAATAGAGTTCTCCTTTTATGTTGTAGTTTCACACTTACCATTTGCACGTTGATCGAATGGTACCCATGGTGGTTAACATAGTTTGACTCGTCCTCTTTCGGAGCCAAAATCACAACGTGAGTGCAGTCGATTGCACCGATAGTGCCTGGTACAAAAGACGAAGGTGCTGACGCAAAAATTTCCTATGCTGCTTGGCGCTCCACTAGCGTCATAGGAAACTTCACTTTTGGAGCGAATAAGGAGTTGTCAATTGCCTAAGTCACGCGGTGTATGCAGCGTCTTATAGAGGTTTGGCTTATTGAAATGCCCCACTGTTCCCCTACTGGGCGTTGGTAGCATCCCGTGGCATAAAATCGTAAAGCAGCTAGAACCTACCACGAGTAGTACATATAATACACATTTAACATGTAATAAAGTTGAACGATTAGTTTACCTGCTTTTCAGTTGATATTACTCTATTACTCTTGACCCTCTCAACTGACTGTTTAATTGCGATACTAAATTTTCCACAATACCGGGACTACACCTGTATAACCTCCGGAATTCTGTCGGGGTTAGCTCAAACGGGTCATCTATTTCACATCATACGGTCAACCGTTGGCAAATTTGTTTGCTCCTGATTATTTGTTAAATTGAGCGCGATGTATTGAAATGCCATTACAATTAGTATTAGTATTGTTAGAATTTAATATGGTTAGAATTAGTATTAGTATTGTTAGTAAACAACTCAAAACAAGACGTCGGCAGCTAAACCACATAAACAAACAGCTGAATGTATTGCTATTATTCAACAATAACATATGCTGTCAATGCTGTTAGAGAATCACTAAACCACAAAAAAAGTTGCCAACTAACGATAACAATGTGAAATGTGGATTAAATTAGTTACAGAATCGAACTACTGGCCTTTATCTTATCACTCATAATTTGCGAACGCTGCCTAACAAGATCATATACTTCTCGCAACTCCTCCTCCAGGATGTTGGACGCTTCCCTACCATTCTTGCGCGCATCACCAGTAACTCCAAACTTCAGATCGCTTGGTAACCGACGTTCACTGCTGAAAATTCCCTTACCCAGTCTTTCTGATACTTGTCGACTACCTTGCTCAAATGTTCTTCAAAGGCTCGGTTAAATCTCTCTACCATGCCATCTGATTGAGGATGAAGTGCTGTTGTACGAGTTTTCCGGTAACCCAGTATCTGGCACATCTCTTGAAATATTGCTGACTCAAAATTTCTTCCTTGGTCGGAGTTATGTAGGCACACCATATCTCGCAACCCAATTGTAACTGAATACCTCCGCTATCGTTTTTGCTTCCTGGTTAGAAATAACCACGAGGACATACTTGTTTCCATGTCTGCTCATTGGAAAAGGTTCAGCAACATCCATCGCAATCCGCTCAAATGGCGCTCCAGCGTTATACTGCCTCATTTGACCATGGCTTCTTTATTTCGGTCTATTTATTGCCGACATCCAACCCAATAGAACCTCTGCTTGGTTTTCTCCAGGGTCTTTGTGATTCTCAAGTGTCCTCCACTCGGTCCATTGTGGAATTCTTGCCCTTGGGACCACTATGAGATTGCGAGGGAATTGGCCATCCCCGCTCTCCCAAGACCTATACAAACAGCCAGATATTATTTTTAAGCTGTTTCACAGCGCCCAATAGGCTTTGGCGATTGGACTTTCTGCTTCCATTTGCTCTTTGGTTGGCCGTGTGTTCATCTCCAGTCCATGAATCAGAAGTTTCAAACCCTGATCTTCCTGCTGGCATGTCCTCAGTTTCTCTACACCACTTTCGCCCATTTCTTTTATAATTTCCCTTATAGTTTCCCGCTTAGCTAGTGGAACACTCCGCGAAGCTTGACGTATTGGCCTTGAATCGCCAGTATCAATTCGGTGTTTCACCCCGCTCGTCCTGCAAGGTTTGTTACCATCTTTGTCGAATATCCTGGAATATTTAAGGAGAAGCTCTTCTGCCTTATACCGGTACCTTTCCTCAAATCCTTCTGTCCATGCACTCATGTCTACCGCCATCCTGTTTTCGCTTAAGGAGTCGCTTCTATGTCGTTCTTCGCGATTGAAGATGGCCTTAACCGCTTCGCATCTTCCCAGGATGGTTCCCTTAGGTAGTTTAATTGGTGATTTAAACTCCTTAAGAACCCTTACTGGGACGAGTCCATCTATTTGTGCCGTTGACAGGGTTTCCCCTATTAGCACGTCCGGTGTAAAATTTGGTGTTGCTTCAAAAACCCACAACTTGTTTGTCCCACAATCTCCGTCAATCTTCGCCCAAACAATAACTTCTGATTTTGCTGGAATCTTTTGGCTATGTTCCAGAACAATTCGGTTGATATTGTTCGATCTATCATAGCCAAGGTTAAGCGGCACTTCAACATTGCTGTACGTTATCGTCTGTCTATCCAATTCGATCTTCATTTCTTGAGCAAGGAGGAAGTCTACACCAATTATAACTTCGTCAACAATTTCTGCCATTATAAACTTGTGTTCTGCTTCCACATTTTTAATCGAAACTTTGCAGGTCACTTATCCGATAATTTGTGTCTCGTCACCAGCAGCTGTTCGTAATTTTGCTCCCGGCAATGTCCTAACGTGATCAGATCGGGTCGGAGGATAGAATGTGACGCGCCTGTATCCATAGTTAGTACTCGCTCATTTGTGTCCACATACCTACAAACAGAAATGTTCCTCGCTGTCCTGCCAATTTGAGAGATGGTGATTATAGGGCATTCAGTTGCGGGAGCCAGCCTACGCCTTCTTCGGCTCGTTTTAGTTCAACGAGTTGTTTAGTATCTGTCCGTCTTGGGCTTGGCGCATACGGCCTGCTGAATTCTTACGTGTGTCATAAGCTGTCTTACTCTCGCGAGCAAAATGGCATGCTTCTCCGCAACTGAAGCATTTTTCAGTACCAATCTTTTTTTCCTGTTGAATCAGAACTGATTTTACCTGCGATCGCCTTACATTACATCCAGTGATTCTACTTATACTCGGAGTGCTTTATATGCTAGACCACTTAAGAGCGCTGCTCTGTCCTGGGTCTGGGCATATAAGCCAGTTTCAGTTTTTTCGGATTCGCATATGTTGCTCGCTTCGTATATGTGTCTCGTATCCCATTTACAAACTTCTGCATTTTTACTCTTTCAAAGTATTTTCCAGATGCACCTTCAAAAGCCAAATGAGCGAACCTCTCAATTTCGAAAGCAAATTCTTGCAAAGTCTCGTTCGTTTTCTAGAAGCGATGCTCTAGGTTCATCTGCTAAATTTGTCTTCCATGATCGCTACTAATTATCCCTTTTACGCTCGGGAACACTTTGTAGGATCTCAGCGGCCGGTTCTTTTAGTGCTACAAATAGTGCGGCAGTCTTGTCTTCCATGCTCCAATTGTTTGCAGAAGCCGTCTTTTCAAATTGGAGCTTGAAAACCTGGAAAGGAATTGTACCATCCAAAGATGCAGTTTTTACCTTAGGCGCGTTCGTCGGAGTAGCTGTACGATTCAGCTGCAAATTACGGAGACAACCTTTCAACACCTGCATCTCAGCGTCAAACTTGTCCTGCCTTTCTTCGAGCTGTTCTTGTTTTTCTTTAAGTTCTTCGTTATCTCTGATTAAATTCTCCTTAAGCGATGATTTCCAAAATCCTTCAGGTTCGACCACTGGATTGTTAAATAAAACACGCGCGGATCTTCTTAAGGCTAACTTTATTTGTTTACAAATAATTGACAACACTTAACAACGCTATTTAATTCACGGATACTTATACTTGCGCAATCGCAATTCTAAAACTCTTAGCTTTTTGTTTTACAGCTTTTCAAAGTTTAATTACAAACTGAATTTCCTAACGCAGTGGTAACGCCCTTTTATACTCCGAGCTGGGTACATTGTGGCAGCTCTTAAACATTATCGATCGTTATCGAAAGTTCTCGATTGCGATTGTTCTATTTGCGTTTTCTCGACGTCTCTATCTCTTTCTCGGTCTCTCTTTCGTATGTCATTCGTGTTTTGGAATATCGCCACTGTATGTAAGTATTACCACAGCACCAGATATTCCAAACGAATCACGAATGTGTCATGTAAACGGGGTGATTCGCCATTCGTAATTCAAGTAGTGAGACACGTGATTTCCTTGTTGTGGAAACACCATTTTAAGCTCGACTTAAATTGAAAAAAAATGTATATGTATAAATGTATGTATTGACAAAGATAAGGGGTCGGCTTAAGAATAGTGACCCACGAATTGGAAGGTAAGATGGGTGTCCCAAGGTGCGAGCCCTCGTATTTTTGAAGATATTTGCGTTTTAAATTTTAAGAAGTCCATATTTGTTAAGTTAAATTTCTACACTTTTTCACTATAATAATACATTTACACTGGACCCAAATGTGTCGTTTGCATGGAAAAAGTGAAATGCGATATAAAATGGCGCATTTCCCCCTACAAATCGCATTTTCAAAATGACGCATTTCAACGCATTTAAACAAATTTACGACACAGATGCGATAACCGTGACATTTTTTCTCGAACGGATTAAAATTGAAGTTTCGGTTTAAAGCGGGCGAAAACATAGGCGAGCTTCGCGGCTTGCAAAAAAAAAACCATCTCTTTAAGGAAATGTCGAAAAACTTAGCTAAATATGAGGTGTACGTCGCAAATGAGGAGGTGAGGACTAAAATCAACAACATCACAGGGAAATATAGGTACATAAAACAAATATTTTGATATAATGTGGATAGGGTAGGGTAACTACGTATTATCTTTCGATTTCAGAAAAGAAAAGGCAAAGGTGGGTGTTACCGGTAGGACATCATCAGAGTAGCCATTGTACAATACGGCACATAGCATTTTAGGAGGATTTAAGTGCAACAATTTGGAAGAATTGAAGGACGAAAGTAATAATATAGGTGCGTCTACAGTGCTGTGTTGATAAATGATACCTATAGGTCTAGAGGACCGAAATAAATAAATAAATAAAATATGTAGTTCTTCTCATTTGTGTACGTAGCTAGCTTAGCCATCTAGTAGTCACAACGGTTCTCACAAGTCGTGGGAATCCGTTCATGCTCACGCAGCGTCTGGCTGAACACCTGCACCTGGCATCGAAGGTAGTGAGCAATGTTGCGAGCAGCGCAGTGGACTGCTACGGCAGTGAGTACGGGACGTTAGGGGTAGATTTAAGTTGCTGTTAGCTTTAAAGTTTTAGTTTTCGAACGGAGCTCAACTAATAAAGTATAGTTTGAAAATTGGCGCCTAACGAGGGGCAATAGAACGTTCAAGTGCAGTAAAGGAAATACTCTAAAGAGTTAATAAAACTTTGAACCGCAAACGCGAACAAATTAAAATATTTTTACTGTAAACCGATTGATTGGACTATTGGAAGTCACCAAGGAACAAATTTTCCTTGAGCAGCGCAAGAGCGCGAATTAAAAACTCGAACTTAGAAGCAGCCAACAAGTACCTCCAGCAACTCATCTGGAACTGAGAAGCAATCATCAAGAACCCTAAATTCAACTGTATTTTGGAAGCAGTCACCAAGAGCGGGGAACAACATCCAAATTATCTTTAACATGGTGTAAGTGATTGCTTGTTTATTTTTGTAAAAAAATTTATTGTGTCGAAAAGGTTATTAAATAAAAACTGCCAAAAAAAGATAAAGCGAACAATAGTAAACATTAGTAAATTTTGATGAGTGATATCGATAGGGAGCTAAAGCAGATAATTCAGAATTTCGAAGAATTACAAATAAGTGTTATACAAAGGACTTTAAACATGAACGCCTCAGATTTGCGAGCTTTAATACAAGCTGCAGTGGGCGCAGCGTTAGACGTACAAAGGAACGAATTTGAAACAAAATTGCGGGTGGTAACGCAGAAAATTTCTGCTGTAGATTTATGTACAACCGAACTTAAGACATACGAGGACGCTACAATAGTTGAAGGTATTAAATGTGATGAGCCTCTTGACATTGTAAAATCTATACCCGAATTTGATGGCAAACAGGAACAATATGTGTCGTGGCGACAGGCCGCCCATTCTGCTTATAAACCATTTGAAAAAAACGGTGGTAGTTCACGGCACTATCAAGCTTTAGGGATAATCAGAAACAAAGTTAGAGGTGCTGCCGATGCAGTGTTAGCTTCCTTTAATACGGCGCTAAATTTTAAAGCCATAGTAGCGAGGTTAGATTTTGCATATGCCGACAAGCGGTCTATATATTGAATTGAGCAGGAGCTCAGCACATCGCGGCAAGGAAACTTGACGTTCCTGCAATATTATGATGAGATCGAAAAGAAACTTACGTTACTGACCAATAAGACAATAATGACATACGAAGGCGAACTTGTGAACTCTATTAATGGCCATATCCGGACTAAAGAATCGCTTAAGTGATGTTTTATTTGCATCGCGGCCAAAGGAGTTGCCTGCCGCTTAAGCGTTGGCTCAGGAAGTTGAGTGAAATCACGAGAGGTATATGTTTGCAATGAATTACGCAAGAAGCTCCGAAAATAGAGTTCAGCCACAGGATAACTATAGCACTCGTATTCAAACGCAAAATAAATTCAATAGTAAAAACTTGAATAATGTACCGACTCACGGCAAAAATCCTTACTATACCAGGTGACAGGACTCATACAACTTACAACCGGTAGATAGAATGGATGTGGATCCCACGTCGTCACGTTTCTGACGGTCGACAAATTATGCCCAACAAAACACCGGTAATAATAACAATAACTGAGGCCAAGCACACAAAAGACCATATGGTTCTGACAGAAATTCAGGACAAAGACGACAGCAAATTAATAAAATTTCACAGGAAAGTTATAAAAGTAAGAAGAAAATTCGGACTACGAAAAGTTAGCCGAGTCAGAGGTAGCTGAAGCAGAAGCCTCCGATGTAGAATCCATAAATTTTTTAGAGGAAGTTCCCTACTGCCGTTCATAAGACGAACAATAGCAGGGAGATTTTTTAAATTTTTAGTAGATACTGGGCTTCTAAGAATAACATTAAGCCTTTAAAGGGAATAGGAAACGTCGTCCCAGTTGACGAGCCTTTCCAAGTGAAATCCATACATGGATGCAATAATATTAAATATAAATGTTAAAAAATAGGGCTAAAGCTTTTGCAGATCCTGACGAAGCACTGCCCTTTAACACAAACATTGTTGCTACTATTCGCATCGAAGATAGCAACCCAGTATATTCAAAATTGTACCCATATCCAATGGGAGTGTCTGATTTCTTTAACAGCGAGATAAAAAATCTATTAAAAAACGGAATAATCCGCATATATGTATATAGGTCCCCTTTTAATAACCCCATATGGGTTGTTGATAAAAAAGGTACTGACGAGTTGGGCAACAAGAAAAAACGCCTAGTGATAGACTTTCGAAAGCTCAATCAAAAGACAATCGATGATAAATACCCTATTCCCAATGTTACAGTAATACTGTCGAACTTGGGTAAGTCGAAATATTTTACAACCCTTGATTTCAAGTCAGGTTTTCATCAAATCGAACTCGTGGAGCGGGATCGCGAAAAAACCGTATTTTCAGTAAATAATGGGAAGTACGAGTTTTGTCGGCTACCATTTGTATTGAAAAATGCGCCAAGCATGTTTCAGAGCGCCATCGACAATGTCCTTCGTAAACAAAAAGGCAAAACTTGTTACGTCTACGTCGATGACGTAATAATCTATTCGGAAAACGAAGCCGGTCATGTGAAACACATCGACTGGGTTCTGCGCAATTTGTATGAGGCATATATGAGGGTTTCACGCGAAAAGTCAAATTTTTTTAAAACAAGTGTAGAATACCTTGGCTTCACAGTATCAAGAGGGGGAATCAAAGCAAGTCCGACTAAGGTGGAAGCCATCCGAGACTATAGTGAACCCTCCACTTTGTTTGGAGTAAGATCCTTTGTTGCTGACGCGAATGGCCGCCCGTGTTTATTAGAAAAATTACCAAATTTTTTCTAGTTTAACACAAACATTTTGATAGCAGACATTTCATTAAAGCACTCGCCATAAAGGTGGCCATATTTGGCTTAGTGTCGATGGTTGGTTATGTTGATAGAATTTTAACATAACTGCTATTTGTATTTTCATGACCTTTGACACTCGCTTTTGCCGTAGTTTCGCACTGCTATCTCGTCCTCTTTTCGGCGGTACACGGCGTATGAGCAACATAGGGAATTACAAAGTATCAACGCGCTAAGCTGCATGACCTACTTCCACTACGCTTTGATAACACAAAAAAAAACAAAATTGTAAAAAACCAGCGACAGTCTCGCAGTCGTCGTATGAGACGCTGCTGTTAAATCGCCCTAAGATAACTTTGCCATGATTACCACAAATGTGAGTTTTTATTGACAATAACAACGTTTCACTTTGACTGCTGCATATTAAAAGGGCACATAAAAATATGTGAGAGTGTCTGTATGTGTACGCGTGTGTGCCCGTTAGTTATTGCAATTGTATGAATGTTCATTTGAGAAACAAAGTAAAATGAATTTATGCATTGAATTTATGAGTGTCAAGTCAAATTTGTATGTTAAGAGTTTAGTAAAATTTCAAGGTTCAATTCCGATCACGAATCAAATTGAAATGGATTAGAGTCAGTCATTTGATAATTCGGTTATAAGATTTGCTCTCTTACTTTTTTTCTACAGATAAAGCAATGTACTTCAGCTGATGGATTAAATTTTAGTCCAAATCGTTTGCCGAAAGAAAAGCTGGATCCTAAATATTGTGAACAAATGAGGAAAGGCTGCTGAAGGCATCACCTCGTTATTTCCGCTAAATACCGATGAAGGATGGTTTCTTGTTTAGAAGTCATTCACAATACTTTTGGGTGCGGTTTAAATTATACGTGATTTCTGGGTGATCTCAACAAAAGTATCCATTGGGAAGCGCCCAGCACCCCTTTATGGTTTTTGATTTAAGTGTTTCCGAATAGTGGGACCACATTTCTTCCTTCGCCCTTAAGACCACACGCTCTACGTGGAATATTTTGAAAGTTGAAGAAAGAAGTTGAAGTGCTAGGAGAGAATGAGATGCTGACCGTGTAAGCATCAAAAAAACAAATTCCCTAGAAATTTGCGCATTGCCCACTAAGTATAAAAGGATTTGAGTTGACTTGGTGTTTCTAATTGGTATCCATTGGCGAAAGAATTCAACAATTGGCGTGATATCTTAACGTCGGCAAAAATGATTCAAGCAGTTATAGCGCCAATGAACTAAGTTACTATTTTGAGTGACGGTAATCACATATTTATACTTACAATAAAATTGTTACCGAAGCCAAAACAACATTTTTTTGAATTTTTGTTTATTTGTATGTCTGTATGTTTGTACGCTCATCACGCCAAATAAATTGCCAAATAAGCTCCATTAAATCGCAGAAAATTATCATGTTCCCACTTTTCAAACTAGAAAGCTCGCTAGTTGACGCAGAGGAATAGTTATTTATAAAAGCCGAATTTTCGAATTGATTTTGTTCTTACGCGATGAAAAATAACTTCACGAAAAATGATCCCGCTAGGTGGTGCTCGAGTCGGTCATGGTGCAATCCAATTTAGATAGTACAGCAAGTTCATAAAAATAATTAGACACAGTCGACGTTCAATAATACGAATTATACGAGTATAGTGTCCGGCTTGTAATGTATCTTGTAGGCTTCTCAGTAAAAGGGTCAATCTGATTTTCAATAGCTCATTGAAAACATGCTTGAAAACAGTTTATTGCATCTGTGGGAACACACCCTACAATGCACCCCTGTATTACTGTGGGAACACACTTCACACTGCAACCCTGCACTACTGAAAATGACAGGAGGAAAGAAAACTAAATAAGCGTATACGAGATCATAGACGGAGAGCGGGTTTCTGGATCGAAAGCTTTTAATTCTAATGACAGCTTCGATTTTAGAAAAGCTAATTTTAAAAAATTAAATTGTGACTTATCTAAAATAACTTGGCCTTACTACAATGGCAATATTGAGCGTAATGTTTTGGACTTCAACAATACTTTATACAACTTATTTCTTAAACATGTATGTACCTAAAGGTTCTTGTATTCGTGATGAATCAGCCTCTTTATGGTTCACTCAAGACTTGAGAACTTTAAAAAATAACAAATCGCGTTCTTTTAAAATATATAAAAGTGCTGGTCGTCATGTGGATTATCTTAATTATTCAGTCTTGCGACATAAATATCTAGAATTAAATAATAACTGAACATTATCTACGACCCGAAAGCTTTCTATGGTTTCGTTAATTCTAAGCGCAGAGTAAATGCATTCCCCTCCTGAATGAAATTTCAAAATACTGTGTCATGTGATAACGAGATTATTGCCAATCTATTTGCCCAATTCTTTAAATCTAACTACACCACTCAATTTAAGTATAACTCTATTTCCTATCCATACAAGCTGAGCCCCAATAACTCTATTAATATTCCAGTCATATCATCAGATGATGTTTTTCATTATTTAATATCTTTAAAAGAATCATTCAATACGGCCCTTATAAGATCCCGACATGTTTCCTAAAAAACTGTGCAAAGCACCTGCACCTGCCATTATCGAACTTGTTTAATTTGTCCCTCCAGCAAGGAGTTTTTCCGTCAATATGGAAACAGTCTTACATAATCCCCCTTCATAAATCTGGAAGCAGGTCTTCTATTGAAAACTATCGTGGTATAGCTAAACTCTCTTCTATCCCGAAGTTGTTTGAAGCTATTGTTACCAATCAAATGACTTATCCGATTTCCTCAATAATAGCAAATTGCCAACAGTAAAGCATTTGTCAAAGTATGTCACTCTTTACTCATCCGTAAACTAGATCTGCTTGGTTTTCAACCTGGTATCCTCTGTTGGATCTCTTCTTATCTCTCCGGTAGGACGCAAAAGGTAGTTTTTAAAAGTTTTCATTCTGGGATTATCGATGTTTCCTCGGGAGTTCCTCAGGGCAGCCACCTCGGACCGATTATGTTCCTGCTATTCATAAACGAAATTTCTACAGTAGTGAAGTATTCTAAAATATTGATGTACGCGGATGATGTTTAACTTTTTAAGACTTATGCCTCGGCTGAAGGAAGATCCTTGCTGCAGCATGATTTGGACAGCATAGTCAATTGGTGCAGCATTAATTATATGCCGCTTAACCTTGACAAATGTAAATTCATGTGCTTTTCTCGACGAACCATTCAGCCGGCAAAATAAATAACTACGTCCTAGAACATGTAAACAGTTTTGTTGACCTGGGTGTTGGTATGGATTGTAAACTCAATTTTAATTTTCATATTAGTTCCACAGTTAATAAAGCAAGGGGTGTGCTGGCTTTTGTAAAGCGTTGGTCAAAGGGATTCCGCGACCCGTATATAACTAAAACACTTTTTACTTCATTGGTAAGACCAATACTGGAGTATGGTTCCATAGTTTGGAATCCTCGTTATCAGGTCCACTCAGACCAACTAGAGTCAATACAAAAACAGTTCTTACTTTTTGCTTTGAGAAATCTTCGATGGGATTCGCCATACAATCTTCCCCCTTACACTAGTTGTTTAAAACTTATTAATCTTCCTACTCTTTCGAGTCGCAGAGAAATGTCAGGTATAATATTTCTGGTAAAATTAATCAATGGATGGATCTCAAGTCCATTTCTTCTAGAGCAAATTAATTTTAATGTACCCTCCCGTGCAACGAGAAACTTTAAACCACTTTTCTTGAAACTATGCAGAACTAACTTTAAGTTGAATGAACCGTTTCGGGGTTTATGCCGAGACTTTAACAATCATTCCAGCACCTTTGATGTATCGGACTCACTTTTTATTCGGCTGATGAATTCTTATTCTGTAGCTGAGCAGCTTGGGATCTCGACGCTTAACAAACTTTCTTCTGTCACGACTCGGCACCTAAGATTTGTATATTTAAAAAACATCCGTACGTTATGCGGATTGAGCCCCTCGTGTCGGTTGGGCGGGAAAGTGGGTTTCCGTTGGGTTATAATATAATAATAATAATAATCCTGATCGGGATTAAGTATTTTTTAACGGTTTGCCTTATTTTTTGTCACTTCAACGAAGTCTTCCAATTTAGCAGGAATTTCGTAATGGGGTTTTGCCATTGCAAAGTAATTTTTTTAATGGTCTTGTTGTGTTTCCCATATCTATTGATAATATCAGCACTTTAACAATGGAAATTGTATAGTAATTCTGCTTCTTACCTTTGTTATTAAAGTAATTAAATTTATTGAAACATTTTTTTGAACCCCTTTTGTACGCTTTGTTCAAAATTAAAATACCAATAACTATAGCACGGTACTAAAGCCAGTTGGGTTCTTGATTTTACGTAGTAGAAGAGAATGGTAATAAATTCCTCGCATAGTGAAGTTTCTTCGACGTAAATCAACAAAAAGAAATTGTAATTATGGAACATAACCGAGTGCATAGAGCTGCTCAAGAAAATACCAAACAAATTTTGGGTGACTAATTCTTTTCAAAAATGACAAAGCTAGCAAACGAAATTGTCACAAATTGTAAAATATGTTCAAGGGCGAAATACGATCGTCATCCGTAAAAGCAACTAATCGGAAAATCCCTTCATATGCCGGCGAAATTTTGCACATTGACATGTTCTCAACAGATAAAAACATTTTCTCACTTGCGTTGATAAATTCTCTAAATTCGTAATAGTTCAACCGATATCATCTCGCACAATAATAGATGTAAAATTGCCCATTCTACAATTAATGAACATATTTCCTAAAACAAAAACTATTTTTTGTGACAACGAGGCTTACATAAATTCCGAAACCATAAGATCAATTTTACTAAACCGCTTCGATGTACACATAGTAAACGCCCCACCTCTCCATAGCACTTCAAACGGACAGGTAGAGAGACTACATAGTACTTTGTTGGAAATTGCAAGGTGTGTCAAGCTTGAAAGAAATATTGAGGACACAGTTGAACTAATAGTGCATGCGACAATATAATAAAATAGGACAATTCATTCGGTCACGGACAAGAAACCAGTTGATATAAAACACTCAGCCACGGAGGAGTTTAAAGAACAAATAAAAAATAAAATTAAAAGGGCTCAAGAAGTTCAATTACAGAAACACAATGAGTCAAGACAGGATAGAGTTTTTAAAGTGGGAGAAAAGGTATTAGTAAAAACAAATAGAAGATTAGGAAATAGCCTTTCACCCCTGTGCTTGGAGGAAAAAGTAGAAGCTGACTTAGGGACAGCCGTTCTCATAAAAGGGAGGGTGGTTTACAAGGACAACTTAAAATATAAGAAGTTTGAATTTCCTAGGAACGCCTTTAAAGGTAATTGCAGGCACTCCTGATTTCGATGATTTCGAACATGCTAAGTTCAAGCAGAGTCAACTCATCGAGTCAAACAATAGGCAGATATTAATAAATACAAAAATTCAAGAGCAAATTTAAAAATTAACAAACAGGGTGAATATTATCCTAGCAAACATGAAAGAGGAACAAATTGATAACTCTCACCTGTACAAAATTTACGCGAAATAGAATTTTAATAACTGAAATACAAAATTTAATGCTGTCGATCTCACTTGCCAAAAATAATGTAATAATTTCGGCAATTCTTGACGATAATGATTTAAAGTCAATAATAAACGAGCAATTCATAAATATTAGTACAACAGAATTAATGGATGTATCTAGTGTTAAGATTTTACAAAATTAAAATATACTGCATTTCATTATACAATATCCTAGACCTAAATTAGCATGTAAGAAGATTAGTAATTTCCCCGTCTCGCATAATGGCATTATACTTTACCTTGCTGAGAACAACATAGTAGCAGAGTGTGATAGTCGCGTAACGGTAGTTAGTGATTGCAGAATAACAACAACAACAACCTTCGGTAGGGAGTCAATTAATGAGACGTGCCCAAACAGTTACATTCGGGAATAAGAGCGCACTGCAGTACTCAGCCTGATCACCGAGGCCCCGTAATAATAATCGATGTAGCCATAGTTGTAATTAATGATCGACCAGCTAGAGTAAAGGAGTCAGAGGGTACCGAAAATATCATATCTGGCACGCACTTGATCACATTCTACAACAAGGTTTGGGTGAATGGAACCATGTTTGTGAATCGTAATGCCTTTCCAAATAGACAACCAGGCATAGCAACTTTACCTTTATTAAACATTACTGGTCATCAGAAGATACTTAGCCTGTCGTTTTTGCATAGGCTGAACGTAGAAATTTTGCGCTACATAAATGAAGTAGAAGCAAACGGAGCAACACAGCCGGCACTGTCTTGTGGTATAATTTTCACAATCATTACCATTTGCTATGTCATTATGAAACTGAAGCAACACTTCCAGAGAAAACTAAAACAGCGTGATCTTTAAAATGTCATCGAAAACTTAAGAAGGACCGAGGACGGCCCTCACTTACGGAGGGAGGAGTTATCGTCAGCTATCTGAGGTAGCTAGCTTAGCTAGCTAGCAGACACAACGGTTCTCACAAGTCGTGGGAATCCGTTTATGCTGACGCAGCTTCTGGCTGAACACCTGCACCTGGCATCAAAGGTAGTGAGCAATGTTGCGAGCAGCGCAGTGGACAGCAGCTACGGCAGTGAGTACGGGACGTTAGGGCTAGATTTAAGTTGCTGTTAGCTTTAAAGTTTTAGTTTTCTAACGGAGCTCAACTAATAAAGTATAATTTGAAAATTTGTATATGCATTTTTAAATTCAATATGAAAGCGTTCCTATCATATTATTTTTAATACTCATATTAATTATTCTACATATTAATTAATTCAAAAATTCTTAAAAGTACTTATACTATTAAAAATCAGTTTCAGATCCTCCTGATGATCCATTGCCCCAAATGGATGAGTCCTCATCTTGCATATCTCCTGAAACTCCATCTACCGAATGTGCTGGTTGCTCTGGAAACAAAAAGCAAAAGAGAGATTTCGATGTAGCAAAGGAGATGAAGGAGACAAGACAGTTGTTATATTAGATAATTTTGTAAACATATCACAAAATATTCAGCAATCCCTACTGGAAATTTTAAATAAAAAATAATTACCTAAAAAAATAGCTATAGCGTTTCTTATACTTATATACCTATATATTCCAGCTGAATCTCCGAGCAGTACAACGGGTTAGTTCACGCCTTTTATTTGAGCAGACCTCTGCTTGAGTAACGAATTTTGATTTTGATGATTTTTAGTGCGGATTTCTCAAAATTTTGTGAGTCATTGCAACGACCAGGTGCGAGGGCGGTCACCTTGGCGTGCTGCAGGGGCTTAGGCGTTTTCCACCAGGAGTCGTGCATGGAGCGGAGTGACGATGTGTAATTGTTTATCTATCTCTATGCCGGCTCCAAGTGGGGACGCTGACCAAGTATCGCCACCTCCTAGTCCAGGGTGTGAAACGACACCGTGCCCATTGGAATGGTTTGCAGCCAGGAGGGAAACAACCAGCTGTATTTGTACGGCGCCTCCTCGATACCGGGCCGCATCGAGGAATAACTGGGCCTTAGCGCGCTACGGGGCGCTGGCGTGGCGGGCGACTGAGATCCCCCTTTAAAACTTTAGAACGCTGAGCTTTGCTCAAGCCAAGCTGGCGGTTGTACGAACAAGATGAATACAACTAAAAAACAAAAATTACAACGATAACAACAGAATAACAACCAGCACAACAACAAAAACAGCATATAAGCAATAACAGCAGCAGCGGGCCTACATCAGCTAGTGTGGCAGTGAAAGGCAGCAGTACGAGTGTACCTCAGACGTCGGCGAGGAGAGGTAGCTTCATGGAGCGTTTGACCGCACAAGAGGCTGCCCTTTTCATCGAGAATGCCAGGGATGATGAAGCGCCAAGCACCAGCTCAGGAGTACGCAGAGAAAAAGCTCTGATAAGAGATCGGTCGCAAAGCCGACCCGGCAATATCTCCTCTTCTAATTGCAGGGCAGGCGAGATGAGAGAGATCCCCAGCGAACGACGCCTCCAAGCAGGCTCCGGCTGGACCGAAAACCGGTCGAAAAGCCGGCGGAGGTCCATGAGTGACCTACGCTCGGGTAGCAGTCAGCGACAGAGAACACCAGGCAGTCGGGACAGGTCACACAGCCGCTCTGGCTCGCCGACCTCCCATTCAGCAGGGTGGCAGCAGCAGAGAAGGAAGCATCGAATGTCGAGACCCCCTCCGCTCCTCCCCGGGGTCAGCCGGGTGCCCTCGATGACCGGAACGGTAAGGGTCTGAGCGGTTCGGGGGCCAAGTGGTACGCCCGCTATCTAGAGCAGGGGAAACCCCAGAAGAGGCTCGGGCCAAGGCGGGAGTACGAATGGAGGTGGAGAAGGAAGAGCGAGAGCGCAAGGATCAAATGCGCACACGCGAGCGACCCGCACCCGCCATCGTGCGGAGGAGCGGGCGCAGCTCCCAAACCAGCGAAACCGCGCCTGCTAGTAAGCAGAAAAGCGGGGAACAATACACTGGGTACCAGCGACACGCACCTGCTGTTACGCGGAGAAGCGGGGAACCTGCATCGAAGCAGCCGATAGCAGACCCCGCTACGAAGCGCGGCAGTGAGCTAGGAACACCGCCAGAGCAGCCATCGACTAAGAGACAGCGAGAACAGCCGCCACTCCCTGATGTGGCGTCGGGCAGTCAAGGGGGGTCAACGGGGGGTGGGCAGTCGCAGGTCACTCAGCAGTCCAGCTACGCGGCAGACCTTAGGGACATCCCGGTGGCTGTGCTGCCGAGAGAATACCCATCGGCGGCCCTTAACGCGGACGACCTCACGAAGCTGCAGGACGCCATAGTTCATGAGGAGTATAAGGGGCGTCCTTTCCCCTTTCCTTCTACGGGGTTCCGCTCGGGAATGCTCCTCGTGGATTGCAACGATGAGACGACGGTAGGCTGGCTCACCGAGGTAGCGGTAAAGCTGGAAAGGTGGGAGGGGCCGGTGATGTGTGTCAAGAAGGAGAATGAGATTTCTCCACTGCACAGGGTTTACACTCCTCGGTTTGGAGGGTCGTCTCGAGCAACACCGAAGACGGTGGTCTTAGACTGAATTTGGGCATCGACGACGGGTCCTACCTAGAGCTGAAAGGAGCCGGTTTCCTCCTGCACTACAGGTTTGGCATGGTGGTAGTGAGGCCTTGGAGGAGAGAACCTCCCGGCAACAAAGAGCCTAAAGCCCAGTGTCCAACGGACACTTGGGCCGCCGGCGTTGCCGCTACTTCTGCTACCGTGTCATCCGTAGAGATGCCAGGGGGTTCGAAGACAGGTGTGCAGACGTCTGCCCAGCTGAACAGTATAAATAAAGCTATTGACAGCAGCCAGAGAGAGGACATTCCCAATTCCGAGGAGCTCCTAGAGGGGCTAGACATGAGGAGACTGGAGCTGGGTATAGGTAGCGAGGGCGACATACTGCTCTTGGACCTAGAAGAGCCCGAGCTATGAGTCCGCCAGCATTATCAGTAGCCCAGGTCAACCTCCACCATGCGGTAGCCGCTTCTGTGGAAAGACGTTGTCTTCGCTGCCGCATATTTCCCGGAGGACGTGAGTGCCTATTAGAGTATGTATTTAGCGAGAACCTAGGTATCCACAACGTTGGAAGTACTCCAACGATTGTGACTAGGGTAAGACAAGAGAGTTGGCTAATCCTCTAATATCGGGTTGGAGAGTCTCGTCAGAGCCCTGACTCTCGGATCACAGGATTATCCGCTTCGATCTGGGGGTAATGTTCAGTGAAGAAATAAGCAAACGCAATCCCAGAAAAACGAACTGGGATAAGTACAATGAGAATTTAAAAGCAAACTTAGTGGACCGTAAGAGCAAATATAAAAGAACGAGCTGTATGAAATTACAAAGCAGGGTCAGTGAGATGAACGGCGCCTATTGGACGCATTCCACGCCAGTTGTCCCGAGACAAAGCCGGGAGGGAAAACCCAACCAGGCTGGTGGTCTCGGGAGCTCTCAATGCTTTGAAAAGAAGTGCGTAGCCACTTTAATAGAGCCAGGAGCACGGGGCTGTGGGAGGAGTACTTGACCTGCCTAACGAAGTACAGCAAGGAGATCAGGAAAGCTAAGCGTAGCAGCTTCAGGAAATTCGGCGAGAGCATTAGCTCAACTCCGGCAGCTGCCAGGCTACACAAAGCCTTAGCGAAGGATATTTCGGGGACCACAATGGCGATAAAAAGGTCCGACGGGTCATACACAGAAAACGAGAGGGAGAGGGCCCTCGCCCTACTTTCGGCTTACTTCTCTGGTGGCGCCAAGAGCTCGCTGGCGGCTGGACGCTGAGAATCGGGGGTGGATGGCCCCGGGGGTGGATGGCATCAGTCCGGTTCTGCTTAAGCGGGGCGGGGAACTCCTTCTTCCGTATCTCGTAAGCATTATGAGGGACAGTCTAGCGCTGGCCCACATTCCCGAGATATGGCAAAGGGCTCGGGTTATTTTCATCCCGAAGGTGGGTAGAAGAGATCTATACTCAGCAACATCCTTCAGGCCCATCAGTCTCGTTTTGAAGACAATGGAAAAGGTGATCGACCTGGAGAGAAGATCAAACGCTCTCAGGGCTTCACCGTTGCATCCGGATGCCTATAGGGTCGGCCGCTCGACGGAAACGGCTCTGTATGCGCTGACCTCGGACATTCGAAACACTTTCGAGAGCGTACAAACAGTGCTCTGTGCCTTCCTAGACATCGAGGGGGCCTTCGACAACACCTCGCATGCAGTCATGGACAGAGCCCTGCAGCAGAGAAACGTACAGCCTACTATTCGTAATTGGATAAAGAGGCTGCTAGTGAGCAGATTAGCCGAAGTTGACACTGGTGAAGGCATAGTTCAACTGCAGACAAACAAAGGATGACCGCAAGGAGGGGTACTATCCCAGCTTTTGTGGAGCTTAGTGGTTGACGAGCTTCTTCACATTCTCACCAACAACGGTATCCGCTGCCAGGGATATGCGGATAACCTGGTGCTAATTGCAAGAGGCAAGTTCGTGAGCACCCTCTTTGACATAGTGCAAAGAGGGCTTAACCTGGCAAGGAAATGGTGCATGGAGGTAGGACTAAATATTAATCCTGCCAAAACTGCTATCGTTCCCTTTACCTGGAAGAGCAAACTACTAATTAACTTCTCTAAGGAAGGTTTCGGCAGGAGAAATATGATGTCGCCCAAAGTTAGGGATAGACTAGAACCTCAGCTTCCTCTGATAAGCTTCACCAGGGATGAGATTCACAAAGAGATAAAGTTTGATAGAAAGTTCGAAGTGGAGATTCATTGCAAGGCTACCTGGTGTAACTCCATTCTGGATAACCACATCCGGAAGAGTACTCTGCATTGGTATACTGATGGCTCCAGGACCCCTGAGGGTGTTGGGGCAGGCTTCCACGGCCCCAGAACCGATATCCAGGTTCCTTTGGGGGCCTACCTAAGCATCTTCCAGCCGAAGGTCCTTGTCATCAGTGTGTGCGCTGAGATAAACATGAGAAGAAAATACAGCAACGAGACGATTCTCATTTCGAGCGACAGCCAGGCCGCGCTCAGGGCTCTCTCCTCCTATGAAATAAACTCATCGTTGGTCATGGAGTGTTTTAAGAGACTGAACGCCCAGGCGGTGCAGAAGCGGATTCAACTCCTCTGGGTACCAGGTCACAAAGGGGTGGCTGGAAACGACATTGCTGACCTGCTAGCCAGGACGGCGGCGGCCTCCGCTCCTGTTGGACCTGAGCCTGGGACAGACTGAGGAGTCAACACTGGAGCAACCTAGCAGACCTCAGACAGGCCAAGTCTCTCCTTGGAGGAAACAACCTGAGAAGACACAGGTTGATGATGAATCTGCCCAAGGAGAAATTAAGAATAATTACAGGATTTCTGGCAGGGCACTGCAAACTAAGAGGCCACCTGCATATACTGGGAATCTGGTCAGGTGACCTTTGTCGCTTCTGCGACGCAGGGAAAGAAACACCACAGCATCTACGCTTAGAGTGCGATGCAATGCTCGCAGAAGGGGGATCGCCCTAGGACGGCCATGGCCACAGGAGCAATTCATACACTCTCTGTCCCCGGCAACCATTCTAGATTTCCGGGAAGTGCTGAGGCTGACGGAGGTGCTCTGATCAGAACCGGGGAGGGCACAAAAGACCCATCGGTCGCAGTGCATTCCTCCCTCAATTAATCTAAACGACCAGGTGCACCTACGTTGATATACATAAATCTGTACCTTTAACGAGTTTTCAAAAGTTAATCATATATTTGATACAGTAGTTGGAATAAATGCTAACCTGTAATCTACTGAGGCAAGCAACACAGTAGAGTACCATCCCTTATAATTGAAATAGTCTCTGGCCTCCACAGACCGGGGACGTTTTTCAATATGATAACCGTCTGCAATATGCAATGTAAATAAAAATTTGTTCATTAAAATTTCTGGATTGTAAACTACAACAGCACCAATGCATTGTGGAAATCCTAGCATTTGAAAGCCTTCGACACAGTCACACACTGTTTCTTCGCTAAGTGGATATTTGCTAAGGTATTGAGGTTGCATTACTCTACATACTTCCCAGCAGAAATTCTTTAAAATGAGACAAACCGTTGATTTGGATACACCAAAAAGGTATTCTGCAGAAGAACCCAAAGTATACCCAGCGATTGCAACCCTTTTGTCCAAATGCACAGACTACCTACAATTGGTGTCCTTTTTTGCAATATTTTTCAGGTTGTCTACTAATTCTGCAAACGTGTATCGTACTTAAAGAACTCATCGTACCTTAAAGAACTCATCGTCATTTTCAGGAACCTCCTTCTCCCAAAAAAGCAACGGAGGATCTGGAACCTTAAAAATAAATTTTTTTACGCTCGTTATTATATTGCAAAATCGTTTGCGTGCCCTTTGCTTCCCGATGGACAGAAGTGCTAGCATTTTCATACGCTTTTGCAGCCTTCTAATTTTGGACCTTGTCCGTCGCCGTTTTTGAATATAAAAATTGCTGGAACGGGTAAAAGGGCTAACAGAGGGCAATGTTATCTAGATAAGTAGCCTTGATTTTAATTAACTCATGCATAATCCTCTTCCAAATGCGCATAAGCACTCGTATAAGTGCACGAAAATTGTGTGCATAAGTACTGAATATTGTGACTTTAATATGGCGATTTTAATATGCTGCTACTTTTGACAGAAATATACTATTGTGAAATAGCAAAATGTATACAGCTGCTGTCAAAAAGTGTTTGTTATTAAAAAAAAAGAACATCAGTAAATTAATTTTAAGGACAACCCAACCCTATTATAAATTTAAATGCATTTTTATCATTTTCAGATGTCTACAATTTAAAAAAGCGTCCGATATGTAACAAAAATGGCCATATATTTGCATCCAAATGGCAGGAAAATACAGCTCACAGGACGTGCATGTGAAAATAAGGAACACGATACAAAAATATAGGTATATTTCATCATTTTATATTTAATAGAAAAATTTAAACATTTCATTAATACACTTTCAGAGAAGAGAAGAAAAAGGTGGGCCCATCTGGTGGAAGTCCGTCCACTTGGAAGCATTATGCAGCAGTTCACCAAATAATAGGTGCAACTGCTGTGAATAACGCCGATATTTTCGAGTCGTTTTTTATTTAATATTTTTGTTCTTAATATTTACAATGTGTACATTAAATATTTTAGGACAGTGGGTCAGCTAGTTCCCAGCCGATGGTGGCATCATCACCAGCAATACCGTCCAGCACCCTAACGGCAAACGAATCTCCAACACCAACACCAATTTCCTCTGTGTCTCCCTCCCAAATCACACCTCCTTCGCCATCGCCCTCCCAAATAACACCACCCTCGCCATCACAACTCCCAGCTCTTTCTCCCCTGGACACATCGTCATCCACATCTGGAAGAAAAAGAAATTTATCAGAGGAAGTAGTTACAATAATGAACGAGCAGACTGAAGTCTTAAAAAGTGTGATGGAAGACACAAGGCAGCTAATTAACGAAGTGGTTAGTGCCATTAGAGAGCACAACGACTCCACTAAAGAGTTCATGGCAATAATGAGAACGTTGATAGAAAAATTTTTAAATTAGGAAATTATTAGGTTTTAATAAAAAGAATTAATATTTTAATTTTGATATTAACATATGTGTGTATATAGCTTTTAGTTTTTAAAATTATGATAAGTGAAATCAGTGAAGTAAAAATATTATGAATAAACGAAATGGATTAAAAGATTTCTCATGTATTTTTAAAAAGGAATGTGATTTATCATGGGAAGGGAGTTGTGCTATTTGTACTTACGAAAACTCAAAGCTATTGCATTTCTAATAGCCGTTGCATTAACATAATTTTCTCCAACTCTTGTAGTGTGACTTGGCTGGCTGTGTGAATTAATGCCGTCTCTTGAATCTTGTATCTAAGCAGGAGTAATTTCATCGTTTTCCATTTTTAAAAAGTTGTGCAAGATGCAGCACGTTCTTACTATGATGGTCACATTTTTCGGTGCTACTTGTAGGCCTCTGCCGATTTTTCTGAATCGAGCTTTAAGTAGTCCGAATGCATTTTCGATTAGACGGCGGCATTTCGACAGGTGGAAAGTAAAATGACTGGCTGATTAGGTGAATATAGGGAGGTTTTCATCATGTACCTCGAAAGACGGAACGCCGAGTCGCCAATAAGCAACACAGGTACACTTACATCGCTTATGCATTTGCTGTTTAGTTCGTTGTTTCTCCCAGTTGAACCGATGTTTATATACATAAATTTCGATCTCAAATACTTTTGAAATATTCGATCAATATGTTCAAATAAAATTGAAGTTATATTATGTAAACATACCAGAAGTCACAACTGGCCAACAGGATTACGGAATACCAGCCTTTATAGTTATAGTAGTCAACTGCATCCTCTTTTGGCGGTTGAACCTCTATGTGACAGCCATCTACAGCTCCAAACCTTGCGAAAAACCAAGTCAGAAAAATCCATTGACGATTGTTTCTTGAGGGTTTGGAGGATATGAATTTATGCAGTCCGAAAGACTTTCGCAAACTGCTTGGCAAAAATCCAAAACAATTTCACCAACAGTACTGCATCCTACTCCGAATAGACTCGCAACAGTTCTCTATTCCGCAGCTGATCCCAAAGCGAACAATGAGATAGCCACTATTTTATGAAGTGGAATACATGACCTCATATTGCTGTCCAACTTTTCAATACCCACAACTTTTTCACATATTCTCCGAAATGCAATTCTACTGACACGAAAGTTTTCTTTGAAACGATTTTCGTCCATTGAAGGCACGTCTCGTTCCCAAAACACAGTACAACACATGATTTGCCAACTCAATTCTGAGAACTGTATGTGAAATAAGAGCCAAAAAGAATAATTTCTGCATCTTTCGTTTTGTCTTTTTACCTGCCAAAATATTTTTAATATCGATTTGAAGTTAGTACTATCGTATAGGGGAATTTATCACGTTTTGGGCCCTGTTGTTTGACATAGCTCGACAGCCACTACCCCGATTTAGTTGAAATAAATTTTAAAAAATTTAGAGTTACAATTCCCTTAATCTGTTGATATATTGTTTTTATATGCAAGCAACAGTTTCCAAATTAAAAATAAGCGCATGATGAAACAAAATTTTTTTTTTTTGTTTTTTTTTTTGAAATTCATAAAAAAAAAAAACGGAAATAAGTTTCAAGTCTAGTTACTTTTTCGCAAAGTCACATAACCTATGAGCAAAATGAGACATAATCAATGAACTGAAAAATGTTGTACTGTGAAAGCATTCATAGCGATCCTTCATGGAATAGCAAACATGTGTATACATTATTTGTATCGTTCACAGCAAATAAAAAATACTTACAATATTTCACACCTGCCTTTCTCGAACGTCGGCGGGAAGTGTAACCATACATTGATTATTTTAATATTATTTAGCAACTTCAAGAGAATAATTTTAAGCTTTTTTTTAAATACGAGATGATTTTTTGCCATTAAAATATCTGCAAAACGTATTTTTCCCGTTCTTTCCATTTTCAACTCAGTTTCGTCTGTCAGCCCTTTAAGGCCTTTTTTCCCTTCTTTCCATTTTCAACTCAATTTCGTCTGTCAGCCCTTTAAGACCTGTTGATGGCGTAGCAGGAATTTTTGTCCGGCCTAGATTTTTTATTTGAAATTATTCTTTTGCATACTTAAACGGGGAATAAAACCTGCAGGATCCCCAAAAAATGCAATGGAACTTCTTAACTTCATATATTACGTAGTGGCACAATTGGAAACTGTTATTAAATATGTGAGTGTTGTATCATCTCATTTTAGCTATCTGGCAATATCTTGTGTTGCTGTGAATTCACATAAAAGTGTGTACGTTCATTGGTATTTTTTTAATTAAAGAAATATAATTATTTGTTATTTCATCTTAAAAATATTTTTTGAATAAACCACACACAAATCTACACATGCATATAAGTTTGTTTTGTAATTGTGGTGCTACCATATTTCTAAATCAAATATTGTCCATACTTAAATGTCCATTGTGAAACGAAAATGTGTGCAAAATCTTTAACTATTCTTAGGAAAAATTTGTCTTACAGCCCAACCTAATATAAACGTACGGCGCAAATTTACTGTCAAAAATGTCTCCTGCTCATACAAGTTGTATGGGAGCAACCGAAATTGAACGCCATACGCAAAAAGCTAACTTCATTTCCAATTTTCATTTTGCGTGACATTTCGATTTGGCGTTTACCTCACCGTTGAGCGTTATGCTCATAACGAATACTGTTTTTTTTTAGTTTGGATTAACAAAAAAATTATCAATAAGCTCTGAATGAAATCCTTTTGTAAATTTATACATTGTTTGAAACTTGGAAATATGATTTTTATAATTATTATTGCTTCTGTAATATAAACGAGGCAACAAAACTTATCTGCGTATAAATAAAGATTATATTTAATGTTTAAATACAAATTAATATGTAACATAAGGTAAAGCAAATCTTTAAACCAATGCTGAAAACTTCCACCTTGTATTGTTGTCATACGAATTTGACAGCTGTGCAACTCTGAGCTACACGCGCACGCAAAACAAATTCGGTTCAGTTACAAAATAACTTTTGCGCAGGGTGCAAAAAATCGCAGTGCGTCTAATATAACTACGCTACAAGAACAGTGACGGTCAATTTACCGTACATCTGATGGGCAGTGGCTGAAAAAGTTTTGTCAGCACAAAGAACAACGTTGCTATCAGTTTCTTAGGGCCACTATGTAAAAACTGATGTCCACAAATGTGTACGTGTGATATTATATTTCACTCTAACACATTAATTTTACCGAATAGACAAACATATAGCTCTACTCCTAACTCTCGTGTTTTTTTACTGGTACAATGCTCCCTACAAAATCATCAGTACTGAAAATACAAGCTAAAAACTTTAATCTTGATAAAAAAATTAAGTATATTTTCGATGAACTAGCCTCCTTCGTCCGTTCTGAAAAAAATATCCCTGACCAGACATGGAGTAGCCGGCCATCAGTATTTTTGCTTAGAGCTCTTTCATGTTTTATATTAGATAAAGAAATACTCTTTTCTTTATAATTATCATTTAGAAAAGCAATTTTTTTCATTTAAAACTCATCTTTTATAAAAACACGACGATTTCAAAGTTATCGCAACTATACACTTCAGAGTTTTCCGAACACTGCGCGCCATTTGCAAAACTCCTATGAATTTGTCGTATGTTTCTTTCTCGCATATGCGAAATGAGCCTAAATGATCATTATCTCTTCTGTGCAACTTTAAATGACAACTATTTTACAGGTCATCTTACTATCAGTAGAGATAAACATGAAAACTTCCTTGTTTAATTCTCGCATATATGCAACCATAGTAAGCGTAGCGAGTCCCGAGGGTCTCTTTTGGCAAGCACCATGGCAGTCATTTGACCGGTAAGCTGAAAGTCAGTGCTGATTTTATGAATGAGAGTGTATTGGTAATTCTGTCAGCATGTTCTTGTAAAGTTCTAACTTTAGATTCGACTTTATCTTGACTATGACTATGCGCCAATGTGTTTACTTTTAAAACGTATGGCAGCACACTTCTGCTCATACTGGCCATTCTTATTTTTGTTTGTTTGCAGTAGGTGTGGGTAACGGCGCAATTTTTTATGCGTTGATACATTGGCGCAAGCGCACTGTAATGCGTTAATAGATTGAGTTAAAGGCCTGCCAGATAGAATACCTTGAGTCCGCTCCAACGAGGCATTCAACTTGCAAGGCGTACCAAACGCAGAGGTACCCCACATTAAAAGCGTTGTCGCATGTAAACAAATAAGTTCTTTTGTATTGGTGGTTAATTTTTTTTTGTATGCAAATCAAATATGTATATCTTAAAGTTGGGCTGATATTTACTTTTGTGTAAAGATTATAAAAAAATGGAAATAATTGAAAAAGAAACAATCAGCTGACACTAGCGACGGGTTTGAATGCGTCAAAAGTAGAGAGTAGGGCTCCTGTTGTACGTTGCGGCATCGCATGCGTTGCGAATGCGGCATGGTACATATGTAGCGATACTGTGTTACACATCGTATTGTAGACTCCTGCGTTACAAATTTTGGTGGTTTTTTTTTTCAAATTTTATCTTTGTATCCCGTGACTGTTTGTTATCTATATATATTTGTATGGCGAAGAATATCAAAACACTCATTCATTGCGCTGGGACACTAAGTTTGATTGTTGAGCTCTCAACGCACTATTGTGCCAAATTGCAGCGAAATAACGTATTATTTTATTTTTTGTTGTTGTTGAAGTATCCCTCTTTCCTATCATTCTTGGTATTGCGCTATCACCACAATGTATCACCCTCAACGCATTTTGCTGTCAACGCAATATTTCGCTCTAAATCCATTACTGTGTTGTCGACGCATTGTTGCGCTACTGCGCTGCTGCGCACATAACTCACCTTGAGTATCAACTCACTAACGCACCGCTGCGTTGCGTTACACATCACTAGTTTGCTGAAAGTGGTAAAAATTGGTACACATTTATTAACGTTTATTAAAATAAATATTGTTACGTTTTTACCCTGAAACGCCGATGATTTCAAAATCCTTCAGGTTCAGCCTTTTTATATTCATCGCCTTGTTAAACCTGGCCTTCATCTTGTCACTCATAATTTGCGTACGCTGCCTAACAAGATCATGCACTTCTCGCAACTCCTCCTCCAGGGTGTTGGACGTTTCCCTACCATTCTTGCGCGCATCACCAGTAACTCCAAACTTTAGATTGCTTGGTAACCGAAGTTCTTTGCCAAAAATTACCATTGCTGGAGTTTTATCCGTTGTTTCGTGTACGGCTGACCTACCCTCTAATTTACTCGTAGAAAATGTTTTGGACACATTCGTCTTAATACGCTTAAACTTTGTCTGACTATGACTTCGTGATTTCGGAGCCTTAGCTGCAACACACCCCGTGCATTTGCCGATCCACTCTGCTACCGATCGTCGACATCTAACCCAATAGAAGTTCTGTTTGATTCTCTCCATGGTATTCGTGATTCCCAATTGCCATCCACTCGGTCCATTGTGGAATTCTTTGAGAACATCGGGAATTCTTACCCTTGGGACAACTATGAGATTTCAAGAAAATTGGCCATCCCCGCTCTCCCAAGATATTAACCTTAATCTGTTCCATTGCGCCCAATACGCCTTTGCGATTGAACTTTCCGCTGCCATTTGCTCTTTGGTTGGCCGTGTACCCATGTACAACCCATGCATTTCAACTTTCAAATGCCGATCATCCTGCTGGCACTTCCTCAATTGGTTTACTTCCCAATTATCCGCAGGCTTCGCTTCCAATCTGCGATAGCTAAAAGCCCGCTCAGAACTACTTTCCAATACCACTTGCTTGCTGCTGAATAGGCCGTCATGCCCAAAGCGAAGTGGTACTTTGACGCTGTTATTCGTCATCAACCGTTCGCCAAAATGGCCAGCTTCTCCGCATCTGAAGCATTTTCCAGTGCCAATCTATTTTCCTGTTTAATCAGGACTGATTTTACCTGCGGTCGCCTTAAGTGTTTTAAGCATTTCATTCATTACATCCGCTGATTTTACTTCTACTCGGTGTGCTTTCACTAAACATTTAAAATTTAGATTCATTTAAATATTTTTATTGTAACCCATCTCTACTTAAATATAAGCTACACCTTGACCTGATATAAATTTTAATATAAATTATAGAAAATTATTATTCTAATAAAATATTCTGATAACGATGGTATAGGACCATTTAAGAGCGCTGCTGTCTCCTGGGTTTGGGCATGTGAGACAGTTTCAGCAAACGACGTTCTCGGATTCGCATGTGTTGCTCTCTTCGTATATGTGTCTCGTATTCCATTGACAAACTTCTGCATTTTTACTCTTTCAAGGAATTCTCCAGATGCATCTCCAAAAGCCAAATGAGCCAACCTCTCAATTTCGGAAGCAAATTCTTGCAAAGTCTCGTTCGTTTTCTGGTACGATTCTGCAACTCCATCTGATACATTTGTCTCCTATGCTCCTTGTCCCTATCTTCCACCATCTTGCGTTCGTCTTCCGTATCCTCAGGTTTACCCTGGAACTTGTAGTTGACAACTTCTACTCCTTCCTGCTCCATAGCTTCCCACAATCGTGATACCAATTCAGCTTTTCTCCCAGAAGTTGCTAAATTTCGTTTTTCCAGCTCCTGCTTAAGCTCTTCAATCTTCAGATCCTGAATTTTTGTCATTTTCTTCGCTATTATCCTTTGGGATTTATTTAACAATCCCACTTCTACACCAATAGTTACGTTTTTACCGTGATTTGCCGATAATTTCCAAAATCCTTCAGGTTCGACCACTGGATTGTTAAATAAAACACGCTCGGATTTCCGTAATGCTAACTTTATTTATTTTCAAATAATTGACAACACTTAACAACGCTATTTAATCCACGGATACTTGTACTTGCGCACTCGCAACTTTAAAACTCTAAGCTTATTGCTTTACAACTTCACTCTTCAAAGTTGAATTACAATCTGAATTACCTAACGCCGTGGCAACGTCTTTTTATAGTCCGAGCTGCGTACACTGTGGCAGCTCTAGAACATTATCGATCGTTATCGAAAGTTCTCGATTGCGATTGATCCATTTGCTTTTTCTCGCCGTTCTCTTTCTCGGTTTCTCTTTCGTATGTCATTCGTGTTTTGGAATATCGCCACACTGCCCTCCACCTAAGTCTGATCGTCCCGATCAGACACATTAACTGTTCGAAATGACGCAAGCCTTTCCAAATGAACTACCTTCATTTTGTTCCTAGGTCTCCCAACTGTCTGGATTCAATAAACCACGTCAGCGGTTTTATGACTTTGTACGGACCTTCCCAGTTGCACTGTAATTTCGGGGACAAACCTTTCTCTCGTTGTGGATTATACAACAGTACCAAATCTCCTTCTTGGAATCCTTCAGAATTCATCGCCTTGTCATACCTGGCCTTCATCTTGTCACTCATAATTTGCGTACGCTGCCTAACAAGATCATGCACTTCTCGCAACTCCTCCTCCATGGTGTTGGACGTTTCCTTACCATTCTTGCGCGCATCAACAGTAACTACAAACTTTAGATCGCTTGGTAACCGCAGTTCACTGCCAGAAATTACCTTTGCTTGACTTTTACCCGTTGTTTCGTGTACAACTGCCCTAATCCCTAATCTACTCGTAGGAAATGGTTTGGACACATTCGTCGTAATACGCTTAAACTTTGTCTGACCATGACTTCGTGATTTCGGTGATTCCCAAGTTTCCTCCACTCGGTCCATTGTGGAATTCTTTGAGAACATCCTTAATTCTTGCTCTTGGGACAACTATGTGATTTCGAGAGGGTTGGCCATTCCCGCTCTCCCAAGTCCTATACAAACATCCAGATATTAACCTTAATCTGTTCCATTGCGCCCAATACGCCTTTGCGATTGAACTTTCCGCTACCATTTGCTCTTTGGTTGGCCGTGTACCCATGTGCAACCCATGCATTACTACTTTCAAATGCCGATCTTTCTGCTGGCACTTCCTCAATTGGTTAACTTCCCAATTATCCGCAGGCTTCGCTTCCCATCTGCGATAGCTAAAAGCCCGCAGAACTGCCATCCAAGACCACTTGCTTGCTGCTGAATATGCCATCATGCCCAAATCGAAGTGGTACTTTCACGTTGTTATTTGTCATCATCCGTTTGCCCAAGTCGATGTTCATTCCCTGACTCATTAGGAAGTCCATTCCCAATAAGACTTCGTCGAAAATATCCGCCACGATAAATTTGTGTACTACGACCACATTCCTAATCGCAACTTTGCAGATTACTTCTCCTATAACTCGCGTGTCCTCACCAGATACTGTCCTCAACTTTACTCCAAATAAGGATCTAACCTCCTTTGTGACCAGATCTGACCGAATGATGGAATGTGATGCTCCCGTATCCACACTTAGTACTCGCTTACCCGCAAACAGCGATGTTGTTTGCTGTCCTGCCAATTCGAAGCATATCGATTCTAGGGCATTCAATTGCAGGAGCCAGCCTACGCCCACGCCGGCTGGCTCGTTTAAGTTAATGACTGGTTAGAAATCTGTTCGTCTTCAGCTCTGCGCATACGGCCTACTGAATTCTTACTTCTATCATAAGCTGTCTTACACTAGCGTGCAAAATGGCCTGCTTCTCCGCATCTGAAGCATTTTCTAGTGTCAATCTCTTTTCCTGTTGAATCAGGGCTGATTTTACCTGCGATCGCTTTAAGTGTTTTAAGCATTTCATTCTGTTTACGCCAGCTGTTTACATCAGCATTCACAAGTGGATCTGCCATTGTGAATTACTATAATTCCACTTGCAGATGTCGCTGTGATAGTACGGGAACAGGGACTCGTTACTTTCTCTCCCTTTTCTCGAGTCCTGTTACCTGTCCCGTTTGATGGGTTTCGCCTTCTGCGAAACTCCTGCACTCTTTCACTTTGTGAAGAGACGCCCCCAAAGCTACACGTAAGGTTTTTGCATTAACATACTTATTTAACCCAACTTTATTTTCAGCAGTGTTGATTTTATCTTATAAAATAAATTGCTTGTCGATGACAAGCCCCCCTTTTGCATTATAAATTTAATATAACTTGTGTGTTTTACTTGCGAGTGCAATACTGCGCTCGGCTTATTAATTTAACGATCATAAATTTTCAGAAGATCGGCATCCTATTTTTTCGAACCCCGTTGCCGTGGAGTTCATGAGGAATTCCCGGCCCCTAATTCCTCCCCGCTCGAACACATTCATTACATCCGGTGATTCTATTTCTACTCGGTGTGCATTTTATGCAGGACAACTTAAGAGCGGTGCTGTCTCCTGGGTTTGGGCATATGACACAGTTTCAGCAAACGACGTTCTCGGATTCGCATGTGTTGCTCTGTTCGTATATGTGTCTCGTATTCCATTGACAAACTTCTGCATTTTTACTCTTTCAAGGAATTCTCCAGATGCATCTCCAAATGCCAAATGAGCCAACCTCTCAATTTCGGAAGCAAGTTCTTGCAAAGTCTCGTTCGTTTTCTGGAAGCGATTCTGCAACTCCATCTGATAAATTTGTCTCCTATGCTCCTTGTCCCTATCTTCCACCATCTTGCGTTCGTCTTCCGTATCCTCAGGTTTACCCTGGAACTTGTAGTTGACAACTTCTACTCCTTCCTGCTCCATAGCTTCCCACAATCGTGATACCAATTCAGCTTTTCTCCCAGAAGTTGCTAAATTTCGTTTTTCCAGCTCCTGCTTAAGCTCTTCAATCTTCAGATCCTGAATTTTTGTCATTTTCTTCGCTATTATCCTTTGGGATTTATTTAACAATCCCACTTCTACACCAATAGTTACGTTTTTACCCTGATACGCCGATGATTTCCAAAATCCTACAAGTTCGACCACTGGATTGTTAAATAAAACACGCTCGGATTGCCTTAATGCTAACTTTATTTGTTTACAAATAATTGACAACACTTAACAACGCTATTTAATTCACGGATACTTATACTTGCGCCCTCGCAACTGTAAAACTCTAAGCTTATTGCTTTACAACTTCACTCTTCAAAGTTGAATTACAATCTGAATTACCTAACGCCGTGGCAACGTCTTTTTATCCTCCGAGCTGCGTACACTGTGGCAGCTCTAGAACATTATCGATCGTTATCGAAAGTTCTCGATTGCGATTGATCCATTTGCTTTTTCTCGCCGTTCTCTTTCTCGGTTTCTCTTTCGTATGTCATTCGTGTTTTGGAATATCGCCACACTGCCCTCCACCTAAGTCTGATCGTCCCGATCAGACACATTAACTGTTCGAAATGACGCAAGCCTTTCCAAATGAACTACCTTCATTTTGTTCCTAGGTCTCCCAACTGTCTGGATTCAATAAACCACGTCAGCGGTTTTATGACTTTGTACGGACCTTCCCAGTTGCACTGCAATTTCGGGGACAAACCTTTCTCTCGTTGTGGATTATACAACAGTACCAAATCTCCTTCTTGGAATCCTTCAGAATTCATCGCCTTGTCATACCTGGCCTTCATCTTGTCACTCATAATTTGCGTACGCTGCCTAACAAGATCATGCACTTCTCGCAACTCCTCCTCCATGGTGTTGGACGTTTCCTTACCATTCTTGCGCGCATCAACAGTAACTACAAACTTTAGATCGCTTGGTAACCGCAGTTCACTGCCAGAAATTACCTTTGCTTGACTTTTACCCGTTGTTTCGTGTACAACTGCCCTAATCCCTAATCTACTCGTAGGAAATGGTTTGGACACATTCGTCGTAATACGCTTAAACTTTGTCTGACCATGACTTCGTGATTTCGGTGATTCCCAAGTTTCCTCCACTCGGTCCATTGTGGAATTCTTTGAGAACATCCTTAATTCTTGCTCTTGGGACAACTATGTGATTTCGAGAGGGTTGGCCATTCCCGCTCTCCCAAGTCCTATACAAACATCCAGATATTAACCTTAATCTGTTCCATTGCGCCCAATACGCCTTTGCGATTGAACTTTCCGCTACCATTTGCTCTTTGGTTGGCCGTGTACCCATGTGCAACCCATGCATTACAACTTTCAAATGCCGATCTTTCTGCTGGCACTTCCTCAATTGGTTAACTTCCCAATTATCCGCAGGCTTCGCTTCCCATCTGCGAGAGCTAAAAGCCCGCTCAGAACTGCCATCCAAGACCACTTGCTTGCTGCTGAATATGCCATCATGCCCAAATCGAAGTGGTACTTTCACGTTGTTATTCGTCATCATCCGTTTGCCCAAGTCGATGTTCATTCCCTGACTCATTAGGAAGTCCATTCCCAATAAGACTTCGTCGAAAATATCCGCCACGATAAATTTGTGTACTACGACCACATTCCTAATCGCAACTTTGCAGATTACTTCTCCTATAACTCGCGTGTCCTCACCAGATACTGTCCTCAACTTTACTCCAAATAAGGATCTAACCTCCTTTGTGACCAGATCTGACCGAATGATGGAATGTGATGCTCCCGTATCCACACTTAGTACTCGCTTACCCGCAAACAGCGATGTTGTTTGCTGTCCTGCCAATTCGAAGCATATCGATTCTAGGGCATTCAATTGCAGGAGCCAGCCTACGCCCACGCCGGCTGGCTCGTTTAAGTTAATGACTGGTTAGAAATCTGTTCGACTTCAGCTCTGCGCATACGGCCTACTGAATTCTTACTTCTATCATAAGCTGTCTTACACTTGCGTGCAAAATGGCCTGCTTCTCCACATCTGAAGCATTTTCTAGTGTCAATCTCTTTTCCTGTTGAATCAGGGCTGATTTTACCTGCGATCGCCTTAAGTGTTTTAAGCATTTCATTCATTACATCCGGTGATTGTACTTCTACTCGGTGTGCTTTTTATGCAGGACAACTTAAGAGCGCTGCTGTCTCCTGGGTTTGGGCATATGAGACAGTTTCAGCAAACGACGTTCTCGGATTCGCATGTGTTGCTCTCTTCGTATATATGTCTCGTATTCCATTGACAAACTTCTGCATTTTTACTCTTTCAAGGAATTCTCCAGATGCATCTCCAAAAGCCAAATGAGCCAACCTCTCAATTTCGGAAGCAAATTCTTGCAAAGTCTCGTTCGTTTTCTGGTACGATTCTGCAACTCCATCTGATAAATTTGTCTCCTATGCTCCTTGTCCCTATCTTCCACCATCTTGCGTTCGTCTTCCGTATCCTCAGGTTTACCCTGGAACTTGTAGTTGACAACTTCTACTCCTTCCTGCTCCATAGCTTCCCACAATCGTGATACCAATTCAGCTTTTCTCCCAGAAGTTGCTAAATTTCGTTTTTCCAGCTCCTGCTTAAGCTCTTCAATCTTCAGATCCTGAATTTTTGTCATTTTCTTCGCTATTATCCTTTGGGATTTATTTAACAATCCCACTTCTACACCAATAGTTACGTTTTTACCCTGATACGCCGATGATTTCCAAAATCCTACAAGTTCGACCACTGGATTGTTAAATAAAACACGCTCGGATTGCCTTAATGCTAACTTTATTTGTTTACAAATAATTGACAACACTTAACAACGCTATTTAATTCACGGATACTTATACTTGCGCCCTCGCAACTGTAAAACTCTAAGCTTATTGCTATACAACTTCACTCTTCGAAGTTGAATTACAATCTGAATTACCTAACGCCGTGGCAACGTCTTTTTATACTCCGAGCTGCGTACACTGTGGCAGCTCTAGAACATTATCGATCGTTATCGAAAGTTCTCGATTGCGATTGATCCATTTGCTTTTTCTCGCCGTTCTCTTTCTCGGTTTCTCTTTCGTATGTCATTCGTGTTTTGGAATATCGCCACACTGCCCTCCACCTAAGTCTGATCGTCCCGATCAGACACATTAACTGTTCGAAATGACGCAAGCCTTTCCAAATGAACTACCTTCATTTTGTTCCTAGGTCTCCCAACTGTCTGGATTCAATAAACCACGTCAGCGGTTTTATGACTTTGTACGGACCTTCCCAGTTGCACTGCAATTTCGGGGACAAACCTTTCTCTCGTTGTGGATTATACAACAGTACCAAATCTCCTTCTTGGAATCCTTCAGAATTCATCGCCTTGTCATACCTGGCCTTCATCTTGTCACTCATAATTTGCGTACGCTGCCTAACAAGATCATGTACTTCTCGCAACTCCTCCTCCATGGTGTTGGACGTTTCCTTACCATTCTTGCGCGCATCAACAGTAACTACAAACTTTAGATCGCTTGGTAACCGCAGTTCACTGCCAGAAATTACCTTTGCTTGACTTTTACCCGTTGTTTCGTGTACAACTGCCCTAATCCCTAATCTACTCGTAGGAAATGGTTTGGACACATTCGTCGTAATACGCTTAAACTTTGTCTGACCATGACTTCGTGATTTCGGTGATTCCCAAGTTTCCTCCACTCGGTCCATTGTGGAATTCTTTGAGAACATCCTTAATTCTTGCTCTTGGGACAACTATGTGATTTCGAGAGGGTTGGCCATTCCCGCTCTCCCAAGTCCTATACAAACATCCAGATATTAACCTTAATCTGTTCCATTGCGCCCAATACGCCTTTGCGATTGAACTTTCCGCTACCATTTGCTCTTTGGTTGGCCGTGTACCCATGTGCAACCCATGCATTACTACTTTCAAATGCCGATCTTTCTGCTGGCACTTCCTCAATTGGTTAACTTCCCAATTATCCGCAGGCTTCGCTTCCCATCTGCGATAGCTAAAAGCCCGCAGAACTGCCATCCAAGACCACTTGCTTGCTGCTGAATATGCCATCATGCCCAAATCGAAGTGGTACTTTCACGTTGTTATTTGTCATCATCCGTTTGCCCAAGTCGATGTTCATTCCCTGACTCATTAGGAAGTCCATTCCCAATAAGACTTCGTCGAAAATATCCGCCACGATAAATTTGTGTACTACGACCACATTCCTAATCGCAACTTTGCAGATTACTTCTCCTATAACTCGCGTGTCCTCACCAGATACTGTCCTCAACTTTACTCCAAATAAGGATCTAACCTCCTTTGTGACCAGATCTGACCGAATGATGGAATGTGATGCTCCCGTATCCACACTTAGTACTCGCTTACCCGCAAACAGCGATGTTGTTTGCTGTCCTGCCAATTCGAAGCATATCGATTCTAGGGCATTCAATTGCAGGAGCCAGCCTACGCCCACGCCGGCTGGCTCGTTTAAGTTAATGACTGGTTAGAAATCTGTTCGTCTTCAGCTCTGCGCATACGGCCTACTGAATTCTTACTTCTATCATAAGCTGTCTTACACTAGCGTGCAAAATGGCCTGCTTCTCCGCATCTGAAGCATTTTCTAGTGTCAATCTCTTTTCCTGTTGAATCAGGGCTGATTTTACCTGCGATCGCTTTAAGTCTTTTAAGCATTTCATTCTGTTTACGCCAGCTGTTTACATCAGCATTCACAAGTGGATCTGCCATTGTGAATTACTATAATTCCACTTGCAGATGTCGCTGTGATAGTACGGGAACAGGGACTCGTTACTTTCTCTCCCTTTTCTCGAGTCCTGTTACCTGTCCCGTTTGATGGGTTTCGCCTTCTGCGAAACTCCTGCACTCTTTCACTTTGTGAAGAGACGCCCCCAAAGCTACACGTAAGGTTTTTGCATTAACATACTTATTTAACCCAACTTTATTTTCAGCAGTGTTGATTTTATCTTATAAAATAAATTGCTTGTCGATGACAAGCCCCCCTTTTGCATTATAAATTTAATATAACTTGTGTGTTTTACTTGCGAGTGCAATACTGCGCTCGGCTTATTAATTTAACGATCATAAATTTTCAGAAGATCGGCATCCTATTTTTTCGAACCCCGTTGCCGTGGAGTTCATGAGGAATTCCCGGCCCCTAATTCCTCCCCGCTCGAACACATTCATTACATCCGGTGATTCTATTTCTACTCGGTGTGCATTTTATGCAGGACAACTTAAGAGCGGTGCTGTCTCCTGGGTTTGGGCATATGACACAGTTTCAGCAAACGACGTTCTCAGATTCGCATGTGTTGCTCTGTTCGTATATGTGTCTCGTATTCCATTGACAAACTTCTGCATTTTTACTCTTTCAAGGAATTCTCCAGATGCATCTCCAAATGCCAAATGAGCCAACCTCTCAATTTCGGAAGCAAGTTCTTGCAAAGTCTCGTTCGTTTTCTGGAAGCGATTCTGCAACTCCATCTGATAAATTTGTCTCCTATGCTCCTTGTCCCTATCTTCCACCATCTTGCGTTCGTCTTCCGTATCCTCAGGTTTACCCTGGAACTTGTAGTTGACAACTTCTACTCCTTCCTGCTCCATAGCTTCCCACAATCGTGATACCAATTCAGCTTTTCTCCCAGAAGTTGCTAAATTTCGTTTTTCCAGCTCCTGCTTAAGCTCTTCAATCTTCAGATCCTGAATTTTTGTCATTTTCTTCGCTATTATCCTTTGGGATTTATTTAACAATCCCACTTCTACACCAATAGTTACGTTTTTACCCTGATACGCCGATGATTTCCAAAATCCTACAAGTTCGACCACTGGATTGTTAAATAAAACACGCTCGGATTGCCTTAATGCTAACTTTATTTGTTTACAAATAATTGACAACACTTAACAACGCTATTTAATTCACGGATACTTATACTTGCGCCCTCGCAACTGTAAAACTCTAAGCTTATTGCTTTACAACTTCACTCTTCAAAGTTGAATTACAATCTGAATTACCTAACGCCGTGGCAACGTCTTTTTATCCTCCGAGCTGCGTACACTGTGGCAGCTCTAGAACATTATCGATCGTTATCGAAAGTTCTCGATTGCGATTGATCCATTTGCTTTTTCTCGCCGTTCTCTTTCTCGGTTTCTCTTTCGTATGTCATTCGTGTTTTGGAATATCGCCACACTGCCCTCCACCTAAGTCTGATCGTCCCGATCAGACACATTAACTGTTCGAAATGACGCAAGCCTTTCCAAATGAACTACCTTCATTTTGTTCCTAGGTCTCCCAACTGTCTGGATTCAATAAACCACGTCAGCGGTTTTATGACTTTGTACGGACCTTCCCAGTTGCACTGCAATTTCGGGGACAAACCTTTCTCTCGTTGTGGATTATACAACAGTACCAAATCTCCTTCTTGGAATCCTTCAGAATTCATCGCCTTGTCATACCTGGCCTTCATCTTGTCACTCATAATTTGCGTACGCTGCCTAACAAGATCATGCACTTCTCGCAACTCCTCCTCCATGGTGTTGGACGTTTCCTTACCATTCTTGCGCGCATCAACAGTAACTACAAACTTTAGATCGCTTGGTAACCGCAGTTCACTGCCAGAAATTACCTTTGCTTGACTTTTACCCGTTGTTTCGTGTACAACTGCCCTAATCCCTAATCTACTCGTAGGAAATGGTTTGGACACATTCGTCGTAATACGCTTAAACTTTGTCTGACCATGACTTCGTGATTTCGGTGATTCCCAAGTTTCCTCCACTCGGTCCATTGTGGAATTCTTTGAGAACATCCTTAATTCTTGCTCTTGGGACAACTATGTGATTTCGAGAGGGTTGGCCATTCCCGCTCTCCCAAGTCCTATACAAACATCCAGATATTAACCTTAATCTGTTCCATTGCGCCCAATACGCCTTTGCGATTGAACTTTCCGCTACCATTTGCTCTTTGGTTGGCCGTGTACCCATGTGCAACCCATGCATTACAACTTTCAAATGCCGATCTTTCTGCTGGCACTTCCTCAATTGGTTAACTTCCCAATTATCCGCAGGCTTCGCTTCCCATCTGCGAGAGCTAAAAGCCCGCTCAGAACTGCCATCCAAGACCACTTGCTTGCTGCTGAATATGCCATCATGCCCAAATCGAAGTGGTACTTTCACGTTGTTATTCGTCATCATCCGTTTGCCCAAGTCGATGTTCATTCCCTGACTCATTAGGAAGTCCATTCCCAATAAGACTTCGTCGAAAATATCCGCCACGATAAATTTGTGTACTACGACCACATTCCTAATCGCAACTTTGCAGATTACTTCTCCTATAACTCGCGTGTCCTCACCAGATACTGTCCTCAACTTTACTCCAAATAAGGATCTAACCTCCTTTGTGACCAGATCTGACCGAATGATGGAATGTGATGCTCCCGTATCCACACTTAGTACTCGCTTACCCGCAAACAGCGATGTTGTTTGCTGTCCTGCCAATTCGAAGCATATCGATTCTAGGGCATTCAATTGCAGGAGCCAGCCTACGCCCACGCCGGCTGGCTCGTTTAAGTTAATGACTGGTTAGAAATCTGTTCGACTTCAGCTCTGCGCATACGGCCTACTGAATTCTTACTTCTATCATAAGCTGTCTTACACTTGCGTGCAAAATGGCCTGCTTCTCCACATCTGAAGCATTTTCTAGTGTCAATCTCTTTTCCTGTTGAATCAGGGCTGATTTTACCTGCGATCGCCTTAAGTGTTTTAAGCATTTCATTCATTACATCCGGTGATTGTACTTCTACTCGGTGTGCTTTTTATGCAGGACAACTTAAGAGCGCTGCTGTCTCCTGGGTTTGGGCATATGAGACAGTTTCAGCAAACGACGTTCTCGGATTCGCATGTGTTGCTCTCTTCGTATATATGTCTCGTATTCCATTGACAAACTTCTGCATTTTTACTCTTTCAAGGAATTCTCCAGATGCATCTCCAAAAGCCAAATGAGCCAACCTCTCAATTTCGGAAGCAAATTCTTGCAAAGTCTCGTTCGTTTTCTGGTACGATTCTGCAACTCCATCTGATAAATTTGTCTCCTATGCTCCTTGTCCCTATCTTCCACCATCTTGCGTTCGTCTTCCGTATCCTCAGGTTTACCCTGGAACTTGTAGTTGACAACTTCTACTCCTTCCTGCTCCATAGCTTCCCACAATCGTGATACCAATTCAGCTTTTCTCCCAGAAGTTGCTAAATTTCGTTTTTCCAGCTCCTGCTTAAGCTCTTCAATCTTCAGATCCTGAATTTTTGTCATTTTCTTCGCTATTATCCTTTGGGATTTATTTAACAATCCCACTTCTACACCAATAGTTACGTTTTTACCCTGATACGCCGATGATTTCCAAAATCCTACAAGTTCGACCACTGGATTGTTAAATAAAACACGCTCGGATTGCCTTAATGCTAACTTTATTTGTTTACAAATAATTGACAACACTTAACAACGCTATTTAATTCACGGATACTTATACTTGCGCCCTCGCAACTGTAAAACTCTAAGCTTATTGCTATACAACTTCACTCTTCGAAGTTGAATTACAATCTGAATTACCTAACGCCGTGGCAACGTCTTTTTATACTCCGAGCTGCGTACACTGTGGCAGCTCTAGAACATTATCGATCGTTATCGAAAGTTCTCGATTGCGATTGATCCATTTGCTTTTTCTCGCCGTTCTCTTTCTCGGTTTCTCTTTCGTATGTCATTCGTGTTTTGGAATATCGCCACACTGCCCTCCACCTAAGTCTGATCGGGACGAAATGACGCAAGCCTTTCCAAATGAAATACCTTCATTTTGTTCCTAGGTCTCCCAACTGTCTGTATTCGATAAACCACGTCAGCGGTTTTATGACTTTGTACGGACCTTCCCAGTTGCACTGCAATTTCGGAGACAAACCTTTCTTTCGTTGTGGATTATACAACAGTACCAAATCTCCTTCTTGGAATCCTTCAGAATTCATCGCCTTGTCATACCTGGCCTTCATCTTGTCACTCATAATTTGCGTACGCTGCCTAACAAGATCATGCACTTCTCGCAACTCCTCCTCCAGGGTGTTGGACGTTTCCTTACCATTCTTGCGCGCATCAACAGTAACTCCAAACTTTAGATCGCTTGGTAACCGCAGTTCACTGCCAGAAATTACCTTTGCTTGACTTTTACCCTTTGTTTCGTGTACAACTGCCCTAATCCCTAATCTACTCGTAGGAAATGGTTTGGACACATTCGTCGTAATACGCTTAAACTTTGTCTGACCATGACTTCGTGATTTCGGTGATTCCCAAGTTTCCTCCACTCGATCCATTGTGGAATTCTTTGAGAACATCCTTAATTCTTGCTCTTGGGACAACTATGTGATTTCGAGAGGGTTGGTCATTCCCGCTCTCCTAAGTCCTATACAAACATCCAGATATTAACCTTAATCTGTTCCATTGCGCCCAATACGCCTTTGCGATTGAACTTTCCGCAACCATTTGCTCTTTGGTTGGCCGTGTACCCATGTGCAACCCATGCATTACAACTTTCAAATGCCGATCTTTCTGCTGGCACTTCCTCAATTGGTTAACTTCCCAATTATCCGCAGGCTTCGCTTCCCATCTGCGATAGCTAAAAGCCCGCTCAGAACTGCCATCCAAGACCACTTGCTTGCTGCTGAATATGCCATCATGCCCAAATCGAAGTGGTACTTTCACGTTGTTATTCGTCATCATCCGTTTGCCCAAGTCGATGTTCATTCCCTGACTCATTAGGAAGTCCATTCCCAATAAGACTTCGTCGAAAATATCCGCCACGATAAATTTGTGTACTACGACCACATTCCTAATCGCAACTTTGCAGATTACTTCTCCTATAACTCGCGTGTCCTCACCAGATACTGTCCTCAACTTTACTCCAAATAAGGATCTAACCTCCTTTGTGACCAGATCTGACCGAATGATGGAATGTGATGCTCCCGTATCCACACTTAGTACTCGCTTATGTCCTTCCACATACCCGCAAACAGCGATGTTGTTTGCTGTCCTGCCAATTCGAAGCATATCGATTCTAGGGCATTCAATTGCAGGAGCCAGCCTACGCCCACGCCGGCTGGCTCGTTTAAGTTAATGACTGGTTAGAAATCTGTTCGTCTTCAGCTCTCCGCATACGGCCTACTGAATTCTTACTTCTATCATAAGCTGTCTTACACTTGCGTGCAAAATGGCCTGCTTCTCCACATCTGAAGCATTTTCTAGTGTCAATCTCTTTTCCTGTTGAATCAGGGCTGATTTTACCTGCGATCGCCTTAAGTGTTTTAAGCATTTCATTCATTACATCCGGTGATTGTACTTCTACTCGGTGTGCTTTTTATGCAGGACCACTTAAGAGCGCTGCTGTCTCCTGGGTTTGGGCATATGAGACAGTTTCAGCAAACGACGTTCTCGGATTCGCATGTGTTGCTCTCTTCGTATATGTGTCTCGTATTCCATTGACAAACTTCTGCATTTTTACTCTTTCAAGGAATTCTCCAGATGCATCTCCAAAAGCCAAATGAGCCAACCTCTCAATTTCGGAAGCAAATTCTTGCAAAGTCTCGTTCGTTTTCTGGTACGATTCTGCAACTCCATCTGATACATTTGTCTCCTATGCTCCTTGTCCCTATCTTCCACCATCTTGCGTTCGTCTTCCGTATCCTCAGGTTTACCCTGGAACTTGTAGTTGACAACTTCTACTCCTTCCTGCTCCATAGCTTCCCACAATCGTGATACCAATTCAGCTTTTCTCCCAGAAGTTGCTAAATTTCGTTTTTCCAGCTCCTGCTTAAGCTCTTCAATCTTCAGATCCTGAATTTTTGTCATTTTCTTCGCTATTATCCTTTGGGATTTATTTAACAATCCCACTTCTACACCAATAGTTACGTTTTTACCGTGATTTGCCGATAATTTCCAAAATCCTTCAGGTTCGACCACTGGATTGTTAAATAAAACACGCTCGGATTTCCGTAATGCTAACTTTATTTATTTTCAAATAATTGACAACACTTAACAACGCTATTTAATCCACGGATACTTGTACTTGCGCACTCGCAACTTTAAAACTCTAAGCTTATTGCTTTACAACTTCACTCTTCAAAGTTGAATTACAATCTGAATTACCTAACGCCGTGGCAACGTCTTTTTATAGTCCGAGCTGCGTACACTGTGGCAGCTCTAGAACATTATCGATCGTTATCGAAAGTTCTCGATTGCGATTGATCCATTTGCTTTTTCTCGCCGTTCTCTTTCTCGGTTTCTCTTTCGTATGTCATTCGTGTTTTGGAATATCGCCACACTGCCCTCCACCTAAGTCTGATCGGGACGAAATGACGCAAGCCTTTCCAAATGAACTACCTTCATTTTGTTCCTAGGTCTCCCAACTGTCTGGATTCGATAAACCACGTCAGCGGTTTTATGACTTTGTACGGACCTTCCCAGTTGCACTGCAATTTCAGGGACAAACCTTTCTTTCGTTGTGGATTATACAACAGTACCAAATCTCCTTCTTGGAATCCTCCAGAATTCATCGCCTTGTCATACCTGGCCTTCATCTTGTCACTCATAATTTGCGTACGCTGCCTAACGAGATCATGCACTTCTCGCAACTCCTCCTCCAGGGTGTTGGACGTTTCCTTACCATTCTTGCGCGCATCAACAGTAACTCCAAACTTTAGATCGCTTGGTAACCGCAGTTCACTGCCAGAAATTACCTTTGCTTGACTTTTACCCGTTGTTTCGTGTACAACTGCCCTAATCCCTAATCTACTCGTAGGAAATGGTTTGGACACATTCGTCGTAATACGCTTAAACATTGTCTGACCATGACTTCGTGATTTCGGTGATTTCCAAGTTTCCTCCACTCGGTCCATTGTGGAAATCTTTGAGAACATCGGTAATTCTTGCTCTTGGGACAACTATGTGATTTCGAGAGGGTTGGCCATTCCCGCTCTCCCAAGTCCTATACAAACATCCAGATATTAACCTTAATCTGTTCCATTGCGCCCAATACGCCTTTGCGATTGAACTTTCCGCTACCATTTGCTCTTTGGTTGGCCGTGTACCCATGTGCAACCCATGCATTACTACTTTCAAATGCCGATCTTTCTGCTGGCACTTCCTCAATTGGTTAACTTCCCAATTATCCGCAGGCTTCGCTTCCCATCTGCGATAGCTAAAAGCCCGCTCAGAACTGCCATCCAAGACCACTTGCTTGCTGCTGAATATGCCATCATGCCCAAATCGAAGTGGTACTTTCACGTTGTTATTCGTCATCATCCGTTTGCCCAAGTCGATGTTCATTCCCTGACTCATTAGGAAGTCCATTCCCAATAAGACTTCGTCGAAAATATCCGCCACGATAAATTTGTGTACTACGACCACATTCCTAATCGCAACTTTGCAGATTACTTCTCCTATAACTCGCGTGTCCTCACCAGATACTGTCCTCAACTTTACTCCAAATAAGGATCTAACCTCCTTTGTGACCAGATCTGACCGAATGATGGAATGTGATGCTCCCGTATCCACACTTAGTACTCGCTTATGTCCGTCCACATACCCGCAAACAGCGATGTTTTTTGCTGTCCTGCCAATTCGAAGCATATCGATTCTAGGGCATTCAATTGCAGGAGCCAGCCTACGCCCACGCCGGCTGGCTCGTTTAAGTTAATGACTGGTTAGAAATCTGTTCGTCTTCAGCTCTGCGCATACGGCGTACTGAATTCTTACTTCTATCATAAGCTGTCTTACACTTGCGTGCAAAATGGCCTGTTTCTCCGCATCTGAAGCATTTTCTAGTGTCAATCTCTTTTCCTGTTGAATCAGGGCTGATTTTACCTGCGATCGCTTTAAGTGTTTTAAGCATTTCATTCTGTTTACGCCAGCTGTTTACATCAGCATTCACAAGTGGATCTGCCATTGTGAATTACTATAATTCCACTTGCAGATGTCGCTGTGTTAGTACGGGAACAGGGACTCGTTACTTTCTCTCCCTTTTCTCGAGTCCTGTTACCCGTCCCGTTTGATGGGTTTCGCCTTCTGCGAAACTCCTGCACTCTTTCACTTTGTGAAGAGACGCCCCCAAAGCTACACGTAAGGTTTTTGCATTAACATACTTATTTAACCCAACTTTATTTTCAGCAGTGTTGATTTTATCTTATAAAATAAATTGCTTGTCGATGACAAGCCCCCCTTTTGCATTATAAATTTAATATAACTTGTGTGTTTTACTTGCGAGTGCAATACTGCGATCGGCTTATTAATTTAACGATCATAAATTTTCAGAAGATCGGCATCCTATTTTTTCGAACCCCGTTGCCGTGGAATTCATGAGGAATTCCCGGCCCCTATTTCCTCCCCGATCGAACACATTCATTACATCCGGTGATTCTACTTCTACTCGGTGTGCATTTTATGCAGGACAACTTAAGAGCGGTGCTGTCTCCTGGGTTTGGGCATATGAGACAGTTTCAGCAAACGACGTTCTCGGATTCGCATGTGTTGCTCTCTTCGTATATGTGTCTCGTATTCCATTGACAAACTTCTGCATTTTTACTCTTTCAAGGAATTCTCCAGATGCATCTCCAAATGCCAAATGAGCCAACCTCTCAATTTCGGAAGCAAGTTCTTGCAAAGTCTCGTTCGTTTTCTGGAAGCGATTCTGCAACTCCATCTGATAAATTTGTCTCCTATGCTCCTTGTCCCTATCTTCCACCATCTTGCGTTCGTCTTCCGTATCCTCAGGTTTACCCTGGAACTTGTAGTTGACAACTTCTACTCCTTCCTGCTCCATAGCTTCCCACAATCGTGATACCAATTCAGCTTTTCTCCCAGAAGGTGCTAAATTTCGTTTTTCCAGCTCCTGCTTAAGCTCTTCAATCTTCAGATCCTGAATTTTTTTCATTTTCTTCGCTATTATCCTTTGGGATTTATTTAACAATCCTACTTCTACACCAATAGTTACGTTTTTACCCTGATACGCCGATGATTTCCAAAATCCTACAAGTTCGACCACTGGATTGTTAAATAAAACACGCTCGGATTGCCTTAATGCTAAATTTATTTGTTTACAAATAATTGACAACACTTAACAACGCTATTTAATTCACGGATACTTATACTTGCGCACTCGCAACTTTAAAACTCTAAGCTTATTGCTTTACAACTTCACTCTTCAAAGTTGAATTACAATCTGAATTACCTAACGCCGTGGCAACGTCTTTTTATAGTCCGAGCTGCGTACACTGTGGCAGCTCTAGAACATTATCGATCGTTATCGAAAGTTCTCGATTGCGATTGATCCATTTGCTTTTTCTCGCCGTTCTCTTTCTCGGTTTCTCTTTCGTATGTCATTCGTGTTTTGGAATATCGCCACACTGCCCTCCACCTAAGTCTGATCGGGACGAAATGACGCAAGCCTTTCCAAATGAACTACCTTTATTTTGTTCCTAGGTCTCCCAACTGTCTGGATTCGATAAACCACGTCAGCGGTTTTATGACTTTGTACGGACCTTCCCAGTTGCACTGCAATTTCGGGGACAAACCTTTCTTTCGTTGTGGATTATACAACAGTACCAAATCTCCTTCTTGGAGTCCTTCAGAATTCATCGCCTTGTCATACCTGGCCTTCATCTTGTCACTCATAATTTGCGTACGCTGCCTAACAAGATCATGCACTTCTCGCAACTCCTCCTCCAGGGTGTTGGACGTTTCCTTACCATTCTTGCGCGCATCAACAGTTACTCCAAACTTTAGATCGCTTGGTAACCGCAGTTCACTGCCAGAAATTACCTTTGCTTGACTTTTACCCGTTGTTTCGTGTAGAACTGCCCTAATCCCTAATCTACTCGTAGGAAATGGTTTGGACACATTCGGTGATTCCCAAGTTTCCTCCACTCGGTCCATTGTGGAAATCTTTGAGAACATCGGTAATTCTTGCTCTTGGGACAACTATGTGATTTCGAGAGGGTTGGCCATTCCCGCTCTCCCAAGTCCTATACAAACATCCAGATATTAACCTTAATCTGTTCCATTGCGCCCAATACGCCTTTGCGATTGAACTTTCCGCTACCATTTGCTCTTTGGTTGGCCGTGTACCCATGTGCAACCCATGCATTACTACTTTCAAATGCCGATCTTTCTGCTGGCACTTCCTCAATTGGTTAACTTCCCAATTATCCGCAGGCTTCGCTTCCCATCTGCGATAGCTAAAAGCCCGCTCAGAACTGCCATCCAAGACCACTTGCTTGCTGCTGAATATGCCATCATGCCCAAATCGAAGTGGTACTTTCACGTTGTTATTCGTCATCATCCGTTTGCCCAAGTCGATGTTCATTCCCTGACTCATTAGGAAGTCCATTCCCAATAAGACTTCGTCGAAAATATCCGCCACGATAAATTTGTGTACTACAACCACATTCCTGCAAACAGTGATGTTTTTTGCTGTCCTGCCAATTCGAAGCATATCGATTCTAGGGCATTCAATTGCAGGAGCCAGCCTACGCCCACGCCGGCTGGCTCGTTTAAGTTAATGGCTGGTTAGAAATCTGTTCGTCTTCAGCTCTGCGCATACGGCCTACTGAATTCTTACTTCTATCATAAGCTGTCTTACACTTGCGTGCAAAATGGCCTGTTTCTCCACATCTGAAGCATGTTCTAGTGTCAATCCCTTTTCCTGTTGAATCAGGGCTGATTTTACCTGCGATCGCCTTAAGTGTTTTAAGCATTTCATTCATTACATCCGGTGATTGTACTTCTACTCGGTGTGCTTTTTATGCAGGACCACTTAAGAGCGCTGCTGTCTCCTGGGTTTGGGCATATGAGACAGTTTCAGCAAACGACGTTCTCGGATTCGCATGTGTTGCTCTCTTCGTATATGTGTCTCGTATTCCATTGACAAACTTCTGCATTTTTACTCTTTCAAGGAATTCTCCAGATGCATCTCCAAAAGCCAAATGAGCCAACCTCTCAATTTCGGAAGCAAATTCTTGCAAAGTCTCGTTCGTTTTCTGGTACGATTCTGCAACTCCATCTGATAAAGTTGTCTCCTATGCTCCTTGTCCCTATCTTCCACCATCTTGCGTTCGTCTTCCGTATCCTCAGGTTTACCCTGGAACTTGTAGTTGACAACTTCTACTCCTTCCTGCTCCATAGCTTCCCACAATCGTGATACCAATTCAGCTTTTCTCCCAGAAGTTGCTAAATTTCGTTTTTCCAGCTCCTGCTTAAGCTCTTCAATCTTCAGATCCTGAATATTTGTCATTTTCTTCGCTATTATCCTTTGGGATTTATTTAACAATCCCACTTCTACACCAATAGTTACGTTTTTACCCTGATACGCCGATGATTTCCAAAATCCTACAAGTTCGACAACTGAATTGTTAAATAAAACACGCTCGGATTGCCTTAATGCTAACTTTATTTGTTTACAAATAATTGACAACACTTAACAACGCTATATAATTCACGGATACTTATACTTGCGCCCTCGCAACTGTAAAACTCTAAGCTTATTGCTTTACAACTTCACTCTTCAAAGTTGAATTACAATCTGAATTACCTAACGCCGTGGCAACGTCTTTTTATACTCCGAGCTGCGTACACTGTGGCAGCTCTAGAACATTATCGATCGTTATCGAAAGTTCTCGATTGCTATTGATCCATTTGCTTTTTCTCGCCGTTCTCTTTCTCGGTTTCTCTATCGTATGTCATTCGTGTTTTGGAATATCGCTACAATATAAATTAAAAATGTTAGCAAAGTACTATATACGCACGTAAGTATACCAAATATTCAGGGAGTTCACACGCGTGTTATTGGTCGTATTTCTTTAATGCGTAATTTAAATAAAAGAGGAGCTTTTGAACGCACCGTGTTATATAGCCCATTATAGTATGTGGTATTCAAGCAATTAATCTGTAAAGTAATGAATTATGTTATGCTAAGAGATAAATATGTTAAGAGATAAATATTAGAAAATACAACCCTGTACAAGTTAGTGAACATAGTCATGTAAGCGCAACCCTGTAGAAGTGTCAAAAAATAAGGAAGAAGAAGATGTGTTTTCTTAACCAATAAAAAAAATTTAAACGTATCCGCCAAATAGGTAAGGAAAATAGTGAATTTAAAAATCAGCAAAAATTCACTTTTAATAAACTTTTAATAAACTTAAACGGTCGGTTTCTTCAAAATATTGTTAGGTTTTTACCGTGATTTGCCGATAATTTCCAAAATCCTTCAGGTTCGACCACTGGATTGTTAAATAAAACACGCTCGGTTTTCCGTAATGCTAACTTTATTTATTTTCAAATAATTGACAACACTTAACAACGCTATTTAATCCACGGATACTTGTACTTGCGCACTCGCAACTTTAAAACTCTAAGCTTATTGCTTTACAACTTCACTCTTCAAAGTTGAATTACAATCTGAATTACCTAACGCCGTGGCAACGTCTTTTTATAGTCCGAGCTGCGTACACTGTGGCAGCTCTAGAACATTATCGATCGTTATCGAAAGTTCTCGATTGCGATTGATCCATTTGCTTTTTCTCGCCGTTATCTTTCTCGGTTTCTCTTTCGTATGTCATTCGTGTTTTGGAATATCGCCACACTGCCCTCCACCTAAGTCTGATCGGGACGAAATGACGCAAGCCTTTCCAAATGAACTACCTTCATTTTGTTCCTAGGTCTCCCAACTGTCTGGTTTCGATAAACCACGTCAGCGGTTTTATGACTTTGTACGGACCTTCCCAGTTGCACTGCAATTTCAGGGACAAACCTTTCTTTCGTTGTGGATTATACAACAGTACCAAATCTCCTTCTTGGAATCCTTCAGAATTCCTCGCCTTGTCATACCTGGCCTTCATCTTGTCACTCATAATTTGCGTACGCTGCCTAACGAGATCATGCACTTCTCGCAACTCCTCCTCCAGGGTGTTGGACGTTTCCTTACCATTCTTGCGCCCATCAACAGTAACTCCAAACTTTAGATCGCTTGGTAACCGCAGTTCACTGCCAGAAATTACCTTTGCTTGACTTTTACCCTTTGTTTCGTGTACAACTGCCCTAATCCCTAATCTACTCGTAGGAAATGGTTTGGACACATTCGTCGTAATACGCTTAAACATTGTCTGACCATGACTTCGTGATTTCGGTGATTCCCAAGTTTCCTCCACTCGGTCCATTGTGGAAATCTTTGAGAACATCGGTAATTCTTGCTCTTGGGACAACTATGTGATTTCGAGAGGGTTGGCAATTCCCGCTCTCCCAAGTCCTATACAAACATCCAGATATTAACCTTAATCTGTTCCATTGCGCCCAATACGCCTTTGCGATTGAACTTTCCGCTACCATTTGCTCTTTGGTTGGCCGTGTACCCATGTGCAACCCATGCATTACTACTTTCAAATGCCGATCTTTCTGCTGGCACTTCCTCAATTGGTTAACTTCCCAATTATCCGCAGGCTTCGCTTCCCATCTGCGATAGCTAAAAGCCCGCTCAGAACTGCCATCCAAGACCACTTGCTTGCTGCTGAATATGCCATCATGCCCAAATCGAAGTGGTACTTTCACGGTGTTATTCGTCATCATCCGTTTGCCCAAGTCGATGTTCATTCCCTGACTCATTAGGAAGTCCATTCCCAATAAGACTTCGTCGAAAATATCCGCCACGATAAATTTGTGTACTACGACCACATTCCTGCAAACAGTGATGTTTTTTGCTGTCCTGCCAATTCGAAGCATATCGATTCTAGGGCATTCAATTGCAGGAGCCAGCCTACGCCCACGCCGGCTGGCTCGTTTAAGTTAATGACTGGTTAGAAATCTGTTCGTCTTCAGCTCTGCGCATACGGCCTACTGAATTCTTACTTCTATCATAAGCTGTCTTACACTTGCGTGCAAAATGGCCTGTTTCTCCACATCTGAAGCATGTTCTAGTGTCAATCCCTTTTCCTGTTGAATCAGGGCTGATTTTACCTGCGATCGCCTTAAGTGTTTTAAGCATTTCATTCATTACATCCGGTGATTGTACTTCTACTCGGTGTGCTTTTTATGCAGGACCACTTAAGAGCGCTGCTGTCTCCTGGGTTTGGGCATATGAGACAGTTTCAGCAAACGACGTTCTCGGATTCGCATGTGTTGCTCTCTTCGTATATGTGTCTCGTATTCCATTGACAAACTTCTGCATTTTTACTCTTTGAAGGAATTCTCCAGATGCATCTCCAAAAGCCAAATGAGCCAACCTCTCAATTTCGGAAGCAAATTCTTGCAAAGTCTCGTTCGTTTTCTGGTACGATTCTGCAACTCCATCTGATAAAGTTGTCTCCTATGCTCCTTGTCCCTATCTTCCACCATCTTGCGTTCGTCTTCCGTATCCTCAGGTTTACCCTGGAACTTGTAGTTGACAACTTCTACTCCTTCCTGCTCCATAGCTTCCCACAATCGTGATACCAATTCAGCTTTTCTCCCAGAAGTTGCTAAATTTCGTTTTTCCAGCTCCTGCTTAAGCTCTTCAATCTTCAGATCCTGAATATTTGTCATTTTCTTCGCTATTATCCTTTGGGATTTATTTAACAATCCCACTTCTACACCAATAGTTACGTTTTTACCCTGATACGCCGATGATTTCCAAAATCCTACAAGTTCGACAACTGAATTGTTAAATAAAACACGCTCGGATTGCCTTAATGCTAACTTTATTTGTTTACAAATAATTGACAACACTTAACAACGCTATATAATTCACGGATACTTATAATTGCGCCCTCGCAACTGTAAAACTCTAAGCTTATTGCTTTACAACTTCACTCTTCAAAGTTGAATTACAATCTGAATTACCTAACGCCGTGGCAACGTCTTTTTATACTCCGAGCTGCGTACACTGTGGCAGCTCTAGAACATTATCGATCGTTATCGAAAGTTCTCGATTGCTATTGATCCATTTGCTTTTTCTCGCCGTTCTCTTTCTCGGTTTCTCTATCGTATGTCATTCGTGTTTTGGAATATCGCTACAATATAAATTAAAAATGTTAGCAAAGTACTATATACGCACGTAAGTATACCAAATATTCAGGGAGTTCACACGCGTGTTATTGGTCGTATTTCTTTAATGCGTAATTTAAATAAAAGAGGAGCTTTTGAACGCACCGTGTTATATAGCCCATTATAGTATGTGGTATTCAAGCAATTAATCTGTAAAGTAATGAATTATGTTATGCTAAGAGATAAATATGTTAAGAGATAAATATTAGAAAATACAACCCTGTACAAGTTAGCGAACATAGTCATGTAAGCGCAACCCTGTAGAAGTGTCAAAAAATAAGGAAGAAGAAGATGTGTTTTCTTAACCAATAAAAAAAATTTAAACGTATCCGCCAAATAGGTAAGGAAAATAGTGAATTTAAAAATCAGCAAAAATTCACTTTTAATAAACTTTTAATAAACTTAAACGGTCGGTTTCTTCAAAATATTGTTAGGTTTTTACCGTGATTTGCCGATAATTTCCAAAATCCTTCAGGTTCGACCACTGGATTGTTAAATAAAACACGCTCGGATTTCCGTAATGCTAACTTTATTTATTTTCAAATAATTGACAACACTTAACAACGCTATTTAATCCACGGATACTTGTACTTGCGCACTCGCAACTTTAAAACTCTAAGCTTATTGCTTTACAACTTCACTCTTCAAAGTTGAATTACAATCTGAATTACCTAACGCCGTGGCAACGTCTTTTTATAGTCCGAGCTGCGTACACTGTGGCAGCTCTAGAACATTATTGATCGTTATCGAAAGTTCTCGATTGCGATTGATCCATTTGCTTTTTCTCGCCGTTCTCTTTCTCGGTTTCTCTTTCGTATGTCATTCGTGTTTTGGAATATCGCCACACTGCCCTCCACCTAAGTCTGATCGGGACGAAATGACGCAAGCCTTTCCAAATGAACTACCTTCATTTTGTTCCTAGGTCTCCCAACTGTCTGGATTCGATAAACCACGTCAGTGGTTTTATGACTTTGTACGGACCTTCCCAGTTGCACTGCAATTTCGGGGACAAACCTTTCTTTCGTTGTGGGTTATACAACAGTACCAAATCTCCTTCTTGGAATCCTTCAGAATTCATCGCCTTGTCATACCTGGCCTTCATCTTGTCACTCATAATTTGCGTACGCTGCCTAACAAGATCATGCACTTCTCGCAACTCCTCCTCCAGGGTGTTGGACGTTTCCTTACCATTCTTGCGCGCATCAACAGTAACTCCAAACCTTAGATCGCTTGGTAACCGCAGTTCACTGCCAGAAATTACCTTTGCTTGACTTTTACCCGTTGTTTCGTGTACAACTGCCCTAATCCCTAATCTACTCGTAGGAAATGGTTTGGAAACATTCGTCGTAATACGCTTAAACTTTGTCTGACCATGACTTCGTGATTTCGGTGATTCCCAAGTTTCCTCCACTCGGTCCATTGTGGAATTCTTTGAGAACATCGGTAATTCTTGCTCTTGGGACAACTATGTGATTTCGAGAGGGTTGGCCATTCCCGCTCTCCCAAGTCCTATACAAACATCCAGATATTAACCTTAATCTGTTCCATTGCGCCCAATACGCCTTTGCGATTGAACTTTCCGCTACCATTTGCTCTTTGGTTGGCCGTGTACCCATGTGCAACCCATGCATTACTACTTTCAAATGCCGATCTTTCTGCTGGCACTTCCTCAATTGGTTAACTTCCAAATTATCCGCAGGCTTCGCTTCCCATCTGCGATAGCTAAAAGCCCGCAGAACTGCCATCCAAGACCACTTGCTTGCTGCTGAATATGCCATCATGCCCAAATCGAAGTGGTACTTTCACGTTGTTATTTGTCATCATCCGTTTGCCCAAGTCGATGTTCATTCCCTGACTCATTAGGAAGTCCATTCCCAATAAGACTTCGTCGAAAATATCCGCCACGATAAATTTGTGTACTACGACCACATTCCTAATCGCAACTTTGCAGATTACTTCTCCTATAACTCGCGTGTCCTCACCAGATACTGTCCTCAACTTTACTCCAAATAAGGATCTAACCTCCTTTGTGACCAGATCTGACCGAATGATGGAATGTGATGCTCCCGTATCCACACTTAGTACTCGCTTACCCGCAAACAGCGATGTTGTTTGCTGTCCTGCCAATTCGAAGCATATCGATTCTAGGGCATTCAATTGCAGGAGCCAGCCTACGCCCACGCCGGCTGGCTCGTTTAAGTTAATGACTGGTTAGAAATCTGTTCGTCTTCAGCTCTGCGCATACGGCCTACTGAATTCTTACTTCTATCATAAGCTGTCTTACACTAGCGTGCAAAATGGCCTGCTTCTCCGCATCTGAAGCATTTTCTAGTGTCAATCTCTTTTCCTGTTGAATCAGGGCTGATTTTACCTGCGATCGCTTTAAGTGTTTTAAGCATTTCATTCTGTTTACGCCAGCTGTTTACATCAGCATTCACAAGTGGATCTGCCATTGTGAATTACTATAATTCCACTTGCAGATGTCGCTGTGTTAGTACGGGAACAGGGACTCGTTACTTTCTCTCCCTTTTCTCGAGTCCTGTTACCCGTCCCGTTTGATGGGTTTCGCCTTCTGCGAAACTCCTGCACTCTTTCACTTTGTGAAGAGACGCCCCCAAAGCCACACGTAAGGTTTTTGCATTAACATACTTATTTAACCCAACTTTATTTTCAGCAGTGTTGATTTTATCTTATAAAATAAACTGCTTGTCGATGACAAGCCCCCCTTTTGCATTATAAATTTAATATAACTTGTGTGTTTTACTTGCGAGTGCAATACTGCGATCGGCTTATTAATTTAACGATCATAAATTTTCAGAAGATCGGCATCCTATTTTTTCGAACCCCGTTGCCGTGGAATTCATGAGGAATTCCCGGCCCCTAATTCCTCCCCGATCGAACACATTCATTACATCCGGTGATTCTACTTCTACTCGGTGTGCATTTTATGCAGGACAACTTAAGAGCGGTGCTGTCTCCTGGGTTTGGGCATATGAGACAGTTTCAGCAAACGACGTTCTCGGATTCGCATGTGTTGCTCTCTTCGTATATGTGTCTCGTATTCCATTGACAAACTTCTGCATTTTTACTCTTTCAAGGAATTCTCCAGATGCATCTCCAAAAGCCAAATGAGCCAACCTCTCAATTTCGGAAGCAAATTCTTGCAAAGTCTCGTTCGTTTTCTGGTACGATTCTGCAACTCCATCTGATAAATTTGTCTCCTATGCTCCTTGTCCCTATCTTCCACCATCTTGCGTTCGTCTTCCGTATCCTCAGGTTTACCCTGGAACTTGTAGTTGACAACTTCTACTCCTTCCTGCTCCATAGCTTCCCACAATCGTGATACCAATTCAGCTTTTCTCCCAGAAGTTGCTAAATTTCGTTTTTCCAGCTCCTGCTTAAGCTCTTCAATCTTCAGATCCTGAATTTTTGTCATTTTCTTCGCTATTATCTTTTGGGATTTATTTAACAATCCTACTTCTACACCAATAGTTACGTTTTTACCCTGATACGCCGATGATTTCCAAAATCCTACAAGTTCGACCACTGGATTGTTAAATAAAACACGCTCGGATTGCCTTAATGCTAACTTTATTTGTTTACAAATAATTGACAACACTTAACAACGCTATTTAATTCACGGATACTTATACTTGCGCCCTCGCAACTGTAAAACTCTAAGCTTATTGCTATACAACTTCACTCTTCAAAGTTGAATTACAATCTGAATTACCTAACGCCGTGGCACCGTCTTTTTATAGTCCGAGCTGCGTACACTGTGGCAGCTCTAGAACATTATCGATCGTTATCGAAAGTTCTCGATTGCGATTGATCCATTTGCTTTTTCTCGCCGTTCTCTTTCTCGGTTTCTCTTTCGTATGTCATTCGTGTTTTGGAATATCGCCACACTGCCCTCCACCTAAGTCTGATCGGGACGAAATGACACAAGCCTTTCCAAATGAACTACCTTCATTTTGTTCCTAGGTCTCCCAACTGTCTGGTTTCGATAAACCACGTCAGCGGTTTTATGACTTTGTACGGACCTTCCCAGTTGCACTGCAATTTCAGGGACAAACCTTTCTTTCGTTGTGGATTATACAACAGTACCAAATCTCCTTCTTGGAATCCTTCAGAATTCATCGCCTTGTCATACCTGGCCTTCATCTTGTCACTCATAATTTGCGTACGCTGCCTAACGAGATCATGCACTTCTCGCAACTCCTCCTCCAGGGTGTTGGACGTTTCCTTACCATTCTTGCGCCCATCAACAGTAACTCCAAACTTTAGATCGCTTGGTAACCGCAGTTCACTGCCAGAAATTACCTTTGCTTGACTTTTACCCTTTGTTTCGTGTACAACTGCCCTAATCCCTAATCTACTCGTAGGAAATGGTTTGGACACATTCGTCGTAATACGCTTAAACTTTGTCTGACCATGACTTCGTGATTTCGGTGGTTCCCAAGTTTCCTCCACTCGGTCCATTGTGGAAATCTTTGAGAACATCGGTAATTCTTGCTCTTGGGACAACTATGTGATTTCGAGAGGGTTGGCCATTCCCGCTCTCCCAAGTCCTATACAAACATCCAGATATTAACCTTAATCTGTTCCATTGCGCCCAACACGCCTTTGCGATTGAACTTTCCGCTAGCATTTGCTCTTTGGTTGGCCGTGTACCCATGTGCAACCCATGCATTACTACTTTCAAATGCCGATCTTTCTGCTGGCACTTCCTCAATTGGTTAACTTCCCAATTATCCGCAGGCTTCGCTTCCCATCTGCGATAGCTAAAAGCCCGCTCAGAACTGCCATCCAAGACCACTTGCTTGCTGCTGAATATGCCATCATGCCCAAATCGAAGTGGTACTTTCACGTTGTTATTCGTCATCATCCGTTTGCCCAAATCGATGTTCATTCCCTGACTCATTAGGAAGTCCATTCCCAATAAGACTTCGTCGAAAATATCCGCCACGATAAATTTGTGTACTACGACCACATTCATAATCGCAACTTTGCAGATTACTTCTCCTATAACTCGCGTGTCCTCACCAGATACTGTCCTCAACTTTACTCCAAATAAGGATCTAACCTCCTTTGTGACCAGATCTGACCGAATGATGGAATGTGATGCTCCCGTATCCACACTTAGTACTCGCTTATGTCCGTCCACATACCCGCAAACAGCGATGTTGTTTGCTGTCCTGCCAATTCGAAGCATATCGATTCTAGGGCATTCAATTGCAGGAGCCAGCCTACGCCCACGCCGGCTGGCTCGTTTAAGTTAATGACTGGTTAGAAATCTGTTCGTCTTCAGCTCTGCGCATACGGCCTACTGAATTCTTACTTCTATCATAAGCTGTCTTACACTTGCGTGCAAAATGGCCTGCTTCTCCGCATCTGAAGCATTTTCTAGTGTCAATCTCTTTTCCTGTTGAATCAGGGCTGATTTTACCTGCGATCGCTTTAAGTGTTTTAAGCATTTCATTCTGTTTATGCCAGCTGTTTACATCAGCATTCACAAGTGGATCTACCATTGTGAATTACTATAATTCCACTTGCAGATGTCGCTGTGATAGTACGGGAACAGGGACTCGTTACTTTCTCTCCCTTTTCTCGAGTCCTGTTACCCGTCCCGTTTGATGGGTTTCGCCTTCTGCGAAACTCCTGCACTCTTTCACTCTGTGAAGAGACGCCCCCAAAGCTACACGTAAGGTTTTTGTGTTGATTTTATCTTATAAAATAAATTGCTTGTCGATGACAAGCCCCCCTTTTGCATTATAAATTTAATATAACTTGTGTGTTTTACTTGCGAGTGCAATACTGCGATCGGCTTATTAATTTAACGATCATAAATTTTCAGAAGATCGGCATCCTATTTTTTCGAACATCGTTGCCGTGGAATTCATGAGGAATTCCCGGCCCCTAATTCCTCCCCGATCGAACACATTCATTACATCCGGTGATTCTACTTCTACTCGGTGTGCTTTTTATGCAGGACAACTTAAGAGCGGTGCTGTCTCCTGGGTTTGGGCATATGAGACAGTTTCAGCAAACGACGTTCTCGGATTCGCATGTGTTGCTCTGTTCGTATATGTGTCTCGTATTCCATTGACAAACTTCTGCATTTTTACTCTTTCAAGGAATTCTCCAGATGCATCTCCAAAAGCCAAATGAGCCAACCTCTCAATTTCGGAAGCAAATTCTTGCAAAGTCTCGTTCGTTTTCTGGTACGATTCTGCAACTCCATCTGATAAATTTGTCTCCTATGCTCCTTGTCCCTATCTTCCACCATCTTGCGTTCGTCTTCCGTATCCTCAGGTTTACCCTGGAACTTGTAGTTGACAACTTCTACTCCTTCCTGCTCCATAGCTTCCCACAATCGTGATACCAATTCAGCTTTTCTCCCAGAAGTTGCTAAATTTCGTTTTTCCAGCTCCTGCTTAAGCTCTTCAATCTTCAGATCCTGAATTTTTGTCATTTTCTTCACTATTATCCTTTGGGATTTATTTAACAATCCCACTTCTACACCAATAGTTACGTTTTTAGCCTGATACCCCGATGATTTCCAAAATCCTACAAGTTCGACCACTGGATTGTTAAATAAAACACGCTCGGATTGCCTTAATGCTAACTTTATTTGTTTACAAATAATTGACAACACTTAACAACGCTATTTAATTCACGGATACTTATACTTGCGCCCTCGCAACTGTAAAACTCTAAGCTTATTGCTTTACAACTTCACTCTTCAAAGTTGAATTACAATCTGAATTACCTAACGCCGTGGAAACGTCTTTTTATACTCCGAGCTGCGTACACTGTGGCAGCTCTAGAACATTATCGATCGTTATCGAAAGTTCTCGATTGCGATTGATCCATTTGCTTTTTCTCGCCGTTCTCTTTTTCGGTTTCTCTTTCGTATGTCATTCGTGTTTTGGAATATCGCCACACTGCCCTCCACCTAAGTCTGATCGGGACTAAATGACGCAAGCCTTTCCAAATGAACTACCTTCATTTTGTTCCTAGGTCTCCCAACTGTCTGGATTCGATAAACCACGTCAGCGGTTTTATGACTTTGTACGGACCTTCCCAGTTGCACTGCAATTTCGGGGACAAACCTTTCTTTCGTTGTGGATTATACAACAGTACCAAATCTCCTTCTTGGAATCCTTCAGAATTCATCGCCTTGTCATACCTGGCCTTCATCTTGTCACTCATAATTTGCGTACGCTGCCTAACAAGATCATGCACTTCTCGCAACTCCTCCTCCAGGGTGTTGGACGTTTCCTTACCATTCTTGCGCGCATCAACAGTAACTCCAAACTTTAGATCGCTTGGTAACCGCAGTTCACTGCCAGAAATTACCTTTGCTTGACTTTTACCCGTTGTTTCGTGTAGAACTGCCCTAATCCCTAATCTACTCGTAGGAAATGGTTTGGACACATTCGGTGATTCCCAAGTTTCCTCCACTCGGTCCATTGTGGAAATCTTTGAGAACATCGGTAATTCTTGCTCTTGGGACAACTATGTGATTTCGAGAGGGTTGGCCATTCCCGCTCTCCCAAGTCCTATACAAACATCCAGATATTAACCTTAATCTGTTCCATTGCGCCCAATACGCCTTTGCGATTGAACTTTCCGCTACCATTTGCTCTTTGGTTGGCCGTGTACCCATGTGCAACCCATGCATTACTACTTTCAAATGCCGATCTTTCTGCTGGCTCTTCCTCAATTGGTTAACTTCCCAATTATCCGCAGGCTTCGCTTCCCATCTGCGATAGCTAAAAGCCCGCTCAGAACTGCCATCCAAGACCAGTTGCTTGCTGCTGAATATGCCATCATGCCCAAATCGAGGTGGTACTTTCACGTTGTTATTCGTCATCATCCGTTTGCCCAAGTCGATGTTCATTCCCTGACTCATTAGGAAGTCCATTCCCAATAAGACTTCGTCGAAAATATCCGCCACGATAAATTTGTGTACTACGACCACATTCCTAATCGCAACTTTGCAGATTACTTCTCCTATAACTCGCGTGTCCTCACCAGATACTGTCCTCAACTTTACTCCAAATAAGGATCTAACCTCCTTTGTGACCAGATCTGACCGAATGATGGAATGTGATGCTCCCGTATCCACACTTAGTACTCGCTTATGTCCGTCCACATACCCGCAAACAGCGATGTTTTTTGCTGTCCTGCCAATTCGAAGCATATCGATTCTAGGGCATTCAATTGCAGGAGCCAGCCTACGCCCACGCCGGCTGGCTCGTTTAAGTTAATGACTGGTTAGAAATCTGTTCGTCTTCAGCTCTGCGCATACGGCCTACTGAATTCTTACTTCTATCATAAGCTGTCTTACACTTGCGTGCAAAATGGCCTGCTTCTCCACATCTGAAGCATGTTCTAGTGTCAATCCCTTTTCCTGTTGAATCAGGGCTGATTTTACCTGCGATCGCCTTAAGTGTTTTAAGCATTTCATTCATTACATCCGGTGATTGTACTTCTACTCGGTGTGCTTTTTATGCAGGACCACTTAAGAGCGCTGCTGTCTCCTGGGTTTGGGCATATGAGACAGTTTCAGCAAACGACGTTCTCGGATTCGCATGTGTTGCTCTCTTCGTATATGTGTCTCGTATTCCATTGACAAACTTCTGCATTTTTACTCTTTCAAGGAATTCTCCAGATGCATCTCCAAAAGCCAATTGAGCCAACCTCTCAATTTCGGAAGCAAATTCTTGCAAAGTCTCGTTCGTTTTCTGGTACGATTCTGCAACTCCATCTGATAAATTTGTCTCCTATGCTCCTTGTCCCTATCTTCCACCATCTTGCGTTCGTCTTCCGTATCCTCAGGTTTACCCTGGAACTTGTAGTTGACAACTTCTACTCCTTCCTGCTCCATAGCTTCCCACAATCGTGATACCAATTCAGCTTTTCTCCCAGAAGTTGCTAAATTTCGTTTTTCCAGCTCCTGCTTAAGCTCTTCAATCTTCAGATCCTGAATTTTTGTCATTTTCTTCGCTATTATCCTTTGGGATTTATTTAACAATCCTACTTCTACACCAATAGTTACGTTTTTACCCTGATACGCCGATGATTTCCAAAATCCTACAAGTTCGACCACTGGATTGTTAAATAAAACACGCTCGGATTGCCTTAATGCTAACTTTATTTGTTTACAAATAATTGACAACACTTAACAACGCTATTTAATTCACGGATACTTATACTTGCGCCCTCGCAACTGTAAAACTCTAAGCTTATTGCTATACAACTTCACTCTTCAAAGTTGAATTACAATCTGAATTACCTAACGCCGTGGCACCGTCTTTTTATAGTCCGAGCTGCGTACACTGTGGCAGCTCTAGAACATTATCGATCGTTATCGAAAGTTCTCGATTGCGATTGATCCATTTGCTTTTTCTCGCCGTTCTCTTTCTCGGTTTCTCTTTCGTATGTCATTCGTGTTTTGGAATATCGCCACACTGCCCTCCACCTAAGTCTGATCGGGACGAAATGACACAAGCCTTTCCAAATGAACTACCTTCATTTTGTTCCTAGGTCTCCCAACTGTCTGGTTTCGATAAACCACGTCAGCGGTTTTATGACTTTGTACGGACCTTCCCAGTTGCACTGCAATTTCAGGGACAAACCTTTCTTTCGTTGTGGATTATACAACAGTACCAAATCTCCTTCTTGGAATCCTTCAGAATTCATCGCCTTGTCATACCTGGCCTTCATCTTGTCACTCATAATTTGCGTACGCTGCCTAACGAGATCATGCACTTCTCGCAACTCCTCCTCCAGGGTGTTGGACGTTTCCTTACCATTCTTGCGCCCATCAACAGTAACTCCAAACTTTAGATCGCTTGGTAACCGCAGTTCACTGCCAGAAATTACCTTTGCTTGACTTTTACCCTTTGTTTCGTGTACAACTGCCCTAATCCCTAATCTACTCGTAGGAAATGGTTTGGACACATTCGTCGTAATACGCTTAAACTTTGTCTGACCATGACTTCGTGATTTCGGTGGTTCCCAAGTTTCCTCCACTCGGTCCATTGTGGAAATCTTTGAGAACATCGGTAATTCTTGCTCTTGGGACAACTATGTGATTTCGAGAGGGTTGGCCATTCCCGCTCTCCCAAGTCCTATACAAACATCCAGATATTAACCTTAATCTGTTCCATTGCGCCCAACACGCCTTTGCGATTGAACTTTCCGCTAGCATTTGCTCTTTGGTTGGCCGTGTACCCATGTGCAACCCATGCATTACTACTTTCAAATGCCGATCTTTCTGCTGGCACTTCCTCAATTGGTTAACTTCCCAATTATCCGCAGGCTTCGCTTCCCATCTGCGATAGCTAAAAGCCCGCTCAGAACTGCCATCCAAGACCACTTGCTTGCTGCTGAATATGCCATCATGCCCAAATCGAAGTGGTACTTTCACGTTGTTATTCGTCATCATCCGTTTGCCCAAATCGATGTTCATTCCCTGACTCATTAGGAAGTCCATTCCCAATAAGACTTCGTCGAAAATATCCGCCACGATAAATTTGTGTACTACGACCACATTCATAATCGCAACTTTGCAGATTACTTCTCCTATAACTCGCGTGTCCTCACCAGATACTGTCCTCAACTTTACTCCAAATAAGGATCTAACCTCCTTTGTGACCAGATCTGACCGAATGATGGAATGTGATGCTCCCGTATCCACACTTAGTACTCGCTTATGTCCGTCCACATACCCGCAAACAGCGATGTTTTTTGCTGTCCTGCCAATTCGAAGCATATCGATTCTAGGGCATTCAATTGCAGGAGCCAGCCTACGCCCACGCCGGCTGGCTCGTTTAAGTTAATGACTGGTTAGAAATCTGTTCGTCTTCAGCTCTGCGCATACGGCCTACTGAATTCTTACTTCTATCATAAGCTGTCTTACACTTGCGTGCAAAATGGCCTGCTTCTCCACATCTGAAGCATGTTCTAGTGTCAATCCCTTTTCCTGTTGAATCAGGGCTGATTTTACCTGCGATCGCCTTAAGTGTTTTAAGCATTTCATTCATTACATCCGGTGATTGTACTTCTACTCGGTGTGCTTTTTATGCAGGACCACTTAAGAGCGCTGCTGTCTCCTGGGTTTGGGCATATGAGACAGTTTCAGCAAACGACGTTCTCGGATTCGCATGTGTTGCTCTCTTCGTATATGTGTCTCGTATTCCATTGACAAACTTCTGCATTTTTACTCTTTCAAGGAATTCTCCAGATGCATCTCCAAAAGCCAATTGAGCCAACCTCTCAATTTCGGAAGCAAATTCTTGCAAAGTCTCGTTCGTTTTCTGGTACGATTCTGCAACTCCATCTGATAAATTTGTCTCCTATGCTCCTTGTCCCTATCTTCCACCATCTTGCGTTCGTCTTCCGTATCCTCAGGTTTACCCTGGAACTTGTAGTTGACAACTTCTACTCCTTCCTGCTCCATAGCTTCCCACAATCGTGATACCAATTCAGCTTTTCTCCCAGAAGTTGCTAAATTTCGTTTTTCCAGCTCCTGCTTAAGCTCTTCAATCTTCAGATCCTGAATTTTTGTCATTTTCTTCGCTATTATCCTTTGGGATTTATTTAACAATCCTACTTCTACACCAATAGTTACGTTTTTACCCTGATACGCCGATGATTTCCAAAATCCTACAAGTTCGACCACTGGATTGTTAAATAAAACACGCTCGGATTGCCTTAATGCTAACTTTATTTGTTTACAAATAATTGACAACACTTAACAACGCTATTTAATTCACGGATACTTATACTTGCGCCCTCGCAACTGTAAAACTCTAAGCTTATTGCTATACAACTTCACTCTTCAAAGTTGAATTACAATCTGAATTACCTAACGCCGTGGCACCGTCTTTTTATAGTCCGAGCTGCGTACACTGTGGCAGCTCTAGAACATTATCGATCGTTATCGAAAGTTCTCGATTGCGATTGATCCATTTGCTTTTTCTCGCCGTTCTCTTTCTCGGTTTCTCTTTCGTATGTCATTCGTGTTTTGGAATATCGCCACACTGCCCTCCACCTAAGTCTGATCGGGACGAAATGACACAAGCCTTTCCAAATGAACTACCTTCATTTTGTTCCTAGGTCTCCCAACTGTCTGGTTTCGATAAACCACGTCAGCGGTTTTATGACTTTGTACGGACCTTCCCAGTTGCACTGCAATTTCAGGGACAAACCTTTCTTTCGTTGTGGATTATACAACAGTACCAAATCTCCTTCTTGGAATCCTTCAGAATTCATCGCCTTGTCATACCTGGCCTTCATCTTGTCACTCATAATTTGCGTACGCTGCCTAACGAGATCATGCACTTCTCGCAACTCCTCCTCCAGGGTGTTGGACGTTTCCTTACCATTCTTGCGCCCATCAACAGTAACTCCAAACTTTAGATCGCTTGGTAACCGCAGTTCACTGCCAGAAATTACCTTTGCTTGACTTTTACCGTTTGTTTCGTGTACAACTGCCCTAATCCCTAATCTACTCGTAGGAAATGGTTTGGACACATTCGTCGTAATACGCTTAAACTTTGTCTGACCATGACTTCGTGATTTCGGTGGTTCCCAAGTTTCCTCCACTCGGTCCATTGTGGAAATCTTTGAGAACATCGGTAATTCTTGCTCTTGGGACAACTATGTGATTTCGAGAGGGTTGGCCATTCCCGCTCTCCCAAGTCCTATACAAACATCCAGATATTAACCTTAATCTGTTCCATTGCGCCCAACACGCCTTTGCGATTGAACTTTCCGCTAGCATTTGCTCTTTGGTTGGCCGTGTACCCATGTGCAACCCATGCATTACTACTTTCAAATGCCGATCTTTCTGCTGGCACTTCCTCAATTGGTTAACTTCCCAATTATCCGCAGGCTTCGCTTCCCATCTGCGATAGCTAAAAGCCCGCTCAGAACTGCCATCCAAGACCACTTGCTTGCTGCTGAATATGCCATCATGCCCAAATCGAAGTGGTACTTTCACGTTGTTATTCGTCATCATCCGTTTGCCCAAATCGATGTTCATTCCCTGACTCATTAGGAAGTCCATTCCCAATAAGACTTCGTCGAAAATATCCGCCACGATAAATTTGTGTACTACGACCACATTCATAATCGCAACTTTGCAGATTACTTCTCCTATAACTCGCGTGTCCTCACCAGATACTGTCCTCAACTTTACTCCAAATAAGGATCTAACCTCCTTTGTGACCAGATCTGACCGAATGATGGAATGTGATGCTCCCGTATCCACACTTAGTACTCGCTTATGTCCGTCCACATACCCGCAAACAGCGATGTTGTTTGCTGTCCTGCCAATTCGAAGCATATCGATTCTAGGGCATTCAATTGCAGGAGCCAGCCTACGCCCACGCCGGCTGGCTCGTTTAAGTTAATGACTGGTTAGAAATCTGTTCGTCTTCAGCTCTGCGCATACGGCCTACTGAATTCTTACTTCTATCATAAGCTGTCTTACACTTGCGTGCAAAATGGCCTGCTTCTCCGCATCTGAAGCATTTTCTAGTGTCAATCTCTTTTCCTGTTGAATCAGGGCTGATTTTACCTGCGATCGCTTTAAGTGTTTTAAGCATTTCATTCTGTTTATGCCAGCTGTTTACATCAGCATTCACAAGTGGATCTACCATTGTGAATTACTATAATTCCACTTGCAGATGTCGCTGTGATAGTACGGGAACAGGGACTCGTTACTTTCTCTCCCTTTTCTCGAGTCCTGTTACCCGTCCCGTTTGATGGGTTTCGCCTTCTGCGAAACTCCTGCACTCTTTCACTCTGTGAAGAGACGCCCCCAAAGCTACACGTAAGGTTTTTGTGTTGATTTTATCTTATAAAATAAATTGCTTGTCGATGACAAGCCCCCCTTTTGCATTATAAATTTAATATAACTTGTGTGTTTTACTTGCGAGTGCAATACTGCGATCGGCTTATTAATTTAACGATCATAAATTTTCAGAAGATCGGCATCCTATTTTTTCGAACATCGTTGCCGTGGAATTCATGAGGAATTCCCGGCCCCTAATTCCTCCCCGATCGAACACATTCATTACATCCGGTGATTCTACTTCTACTCGGTGTGCTTTTTATGCAGGACAACTTAAGAGCGGTGCTGTCTCCTGGGTTTGGGCATATGAGACAGTTTCAGCAAACGACGTTCTCGGATTCGCATGTGTTGCTCTGTTCGTATATGTGTCTCGTATTCCATTGACAAACTTCTGCATTTTTACTCTTTCAAGGAATTCTCCAGATGCATCTCCAAAAGCCAAATGAGCCAACCTCTCAATTTCGGAAGCAAATTCTTGCAAAGTCTCGTTCGTTTTCTGGTACGATTCTGCAACTCCATCTGATAAATTTGTCTCCTATGCTCCTTGTCCCTATCTTCCACCATCTTGCGTTCGTCTTCCGTATCCTCAGGTTTACCCTGGAACTTGTAGTTGACAACTTCTACTCCTTCCTGCTCCATAGCTTCCCACAATCGTGATACCAATTCAGCTTTTCTCCCAGAAGTTGCTAAATTTCGTTTTTCCAGCTCCTGCTTAAGCTCTTCAATCTTCAGATCCTGAATTTTTGTCATTTTCTTCACTATTATCCTTTGGGATTTATTTAACAATCCCACTTCTACACCAATAGTTACGTTTTTAGCCTGATACCCCGATGATTTCCAAAATCCTACAAGTTCGACCACTGGATTGTTAAATAAAACACGCTCGGATTGCCTTAATGCTAACTTTATTTGTTTACAAATAATTGACAACACTTAACAACGCTATTTAATTCACGGATACTTATACTTGCGCCCTCGCAACTGTAAAACTCTAAGCTTATTGCTTTACAACTTCACTCTTCAAAGTTGAATTACAATCTGAATTACCTAACGCCGTGGAAACGTCTTTTTATACTCCGAGCTGCGTACACTGTGGCAGCTCTAGAACATTATCGATCGTTATCGAAAGTTCTCGATTGCGATTGATCCATTTGCTTTTTCTCGCCGTTCTCTTTTTCGGTTTCTCTTTCGTATGTCATTCGTGTTTTGGAATATCGCCACACTGCCCTCCACCTAAGTCTGATCGGGACTAAATGACGCAAGCCTTTCCAAATGAACTACCTTCATTTTGTTCCTAGGTCTCCCAACTGTCTGGATTCGATAAACCACGTCAGCGGTTTTATGACTTTGTACGGACCTTCCCAGTTGCACTGCAATTTCGGGGACAAACCTTTCTTTCGTTGTGGATTATACAACAGTACCAAATCTCCTTCTTGGAATCCTTCAGAATTCATCGCCTTGTCATACCTGGCCTTCATCTTGTCACTCATAATTTGCGTACGCTGCCTAACAAGATCATGCACTTCTCGCAACTCCTCCTCCAGGGTGTTGGACGTTTCCTTACCATTCTTGCGCGCATCAACAGTAACTCCAAACTTTAGATCGCTTGGTAACCGCAGTTCACTGCCAGAAATTACCTTTGCTTGACTTTTACCCGTTGTTTCGTGTAGAACTGCCCTAATCCCTAATCTACTCGTAGGAAATGGTTTGGACACATTCGGTGATTCCCAAGTTTCCTCCACTCGGTCCATTGTGGAAATCTTTGAGAACATCGGTAATTCTTGCTCTTGGGACAACTATGTGATTTCGAGAGGGTTGGCCATTCCCGCTCTCCCAAGTCCTATACAAACATCCAGATATTAACCTTAATCTGTTCCATTGCGCCCAATACGCCTTTGCGATTGAACTTTCCGCTACCATTTGCTCTTTGGTTGGCCGTGTACCCATGTGCAACCCATGCATTACTACTTTCAAATGCCGATCTTTCTGCTGGCTCTTCCTCAATTGGTTAACTTCCCAATTATCCGCAGGCTTCGCTTCCCATCTGCGATAGCTAAAAGCCCGCTCAGAACTGCCATCCAAGACCAGTTGCTTGCTGCTGAATATGCCATCATGCCCAAATCGAGGTGGTACTTTCACGTTGTTATTCGTCATCATCCGTTTGCCCAAGTCGATGTTCATTCCCTGACTCATTAGGAAGTCCATTCCCAATAAGACTTCGTCGAAAATATCCGCCACGATAAATTTGTGTACTACGACCACATTCCTAATCGCAACTTTGCAGATTACTTCTCCTATAACTCGCGTGTCCTCACCAGATACTGTCCTCAACTTTACTCCAAATAAGGATCTAACCTCCTTTGTGACCAGATCTGACCGAATGATGGAATGTGATGCTCCCGTATCCACACTTAGTACTCGCTTATGTCCGTCCACATACCCGCAAACAGCGATGTTTTTTGCTGTCCTGCCAATTCGAAGCATATCGATTCTAGGGCATTCAATTGCAGGAGCCAGCCTACGCCCACGCCGGCTGGCTCGTTTAAGTTAATGACTGGTTAGAAATCTGTTCGTCTTCAGCTCTGCGCATACGGCCTACTGAATTCTTACTTCTATCATAAGCTGTCTTACACTTGCGTGCAAAATGGCCTGCTTCTCCACATCTGAAGCATGTTCTAGTGTCAATCCCTTTTCCTGTTGAATCAGGGCTGATTTTACCTGCGATCGCCTTAAGTGTTTTAAGCATTTCATTCATTACATCCGGTGATTGTACTTCTACTCGGTGTGCTTTTTATGCAGGACCACTTAAGAGCGCTGCTGTCTCCTGGGTTTGGGCATATGAGACAGTTTCAGCAAACGACGTTCTCGGATTCGCATGTGTTGCTCTCTTCGTATATGTGTCTCGTATTCCATTGACAAACTTCTGCATTTTTACTCTTTCAAGGAATTCTCCAGATGCATCTCCAAAAGCCAATTGAGCCAACCTCTCAATTTCGGAAGCAAATTCTTGCAAAGTCTCGTTCGTTTTCTGGTACGATTCTGCAACTCCATCTGATAAAGTTGTCTCCTATGCTCCTTGTCCCTATCTTCCACCATCTTGCGTTCGTCTTCCGTATCCTCAGGTTTACCCTGGAACTTGTAGTTGACAACTTCTACTCCTTCCTGCTCCATAGCTTCCCACAATCGTGATACCAATTCAGCTTTTCTCCCAGAAGTTGCTAAATTTCGTTTTTCCAGCTCCTGCTTAAGCTCTTCAATCTTCAGATCCTGAATTTTTGTCATTTTCTTCGCTATTATCCTTTGGGATTTATTTAACAATCCCACTTCTACACCAATAGTTACGTTTTTACCCTGATACGCCGATGATTTCCAAAATCCTACAAGTTCGACCACTGGATTGTTAAATAAAACACGCTCGGATTGCCTTAATGCTAACTTTATTTGTTTACAAATAATTGACAACACTTAACAACGCTATTTAATTCACGGATACTTATACTTGCGCCCTCGCAACTGTAAAACTCTAAGCTTATTGCTTTACAACTTCACTCTTCAAAGTTGAATTACAATCTGAATTACCTAACGCCGTGGCAACGTCTTTTTATAATCCGAGCTGCGTACACTGTGGCAGCTCTAGAACATTATTGATCGTTATCGAAAGTTCTCGATTGCGATTGATCCATTTGCTTTTTCTCGCCGTTCTCTTTCTCGGTTTCTCTTTCGTATGTCATTCGTGTTTTGGAATATCGCCACACTGCCCTCCACCTAAGTCTGATCGGGACGAAATGACGCAAGCCTTTCCAAATGAACTACCTTCATTTTGTTCCTAGGTCTCCCAACTGTCTGGATTCGATAAACCACGTCAGTGGTTTTATGACTTTGTACGGACCTTCCCAGTTGCACTGCAATTTCGGGGACAAACCTTTCTTTCGTTGTGGGTTATACAACAGTACCAAATCTCCTTCTTGGAATCCTTCAGAATTCATCGCCTTGTCATACCTGGCCTTCATCTTGTCACTCATAATTTGCGTACGCTGCCTAACAAGATCATGCACTTCTCGCAACTCCTCCTCCAGGGTGTTGGACGTTTCCTTACCATTCTTGCGCGCATCAACAGTAACTCCAAACCTTAGATCGCTTGGTAACCGCAGTTCACTGCCAGAAATTACCTTTGCTTGACTTTTACCCGTTGTTTCGTGTACAACTGCCCTAATCCCTAATCTACTCGTAGGAAATGGTTTGGAAACATTCGTCGTAATACGCTTAAACTTTGTCTGACCATGACTTCGTGATTTCGGTGATTCCCAAGTTTCCTCCACTCGGTCCATTGTGGAATTCTTTGAGAACATCGGTAATTCTTGCTCTTGGGACAACTATGTGATTTTGAGAGGGTTGGCCATTCCCGCTCTCCCAAGTCCTATACAAACATCCAGATATTAACCTTAATCTGTTCCATTGCGCCCAATACGCCTTTGCGATTGAACTTTCCGCTACCATTTGCTCTTTGGTTGGCCGTGTACCCATGTGCAACCCATGCATTACTACTTTCAAATGCCGATCTTTCTGCTGGCACTTCCTCAATTGGTTAACTTCCAAATTATCCGCAGGCTTCGCTTCCCATCTGCGATAGCTAATAGCCCGCTCAGAACTGCCATCCAAGACCACTTGCTTGCTGCTGAATATGCCATCATGCCCAAATCGAAGTGGTACTTTCACGTTGTTATTCGTCATCATCCGTTTGCCCAAGTCGATGTTCATTCCCTGACTCATTAGGAAGTCCATTCCCAATAAGACTTCGTCGAAAATATCCGCCACGATAAATTTGTGTACTACGACCACATTCCTAATCGCAACTTTGCAGATTACTTCTGCTATAACTCGCGTGTCCTCACCAGATACTGTCCTCAACTTTACTCCAAATAAGGATCTAACCTCCTTTGTGACCAGATCTGACCGAATGATGTGATGCTCCCGTATCCACACTTAGTACTCGCTTATGTCCGTCCACATATCCGCAAACAGCGATGTTGTTTGCTGTCCTGCCAATTCGAAGCATATCGATTCTAGGGCATTCAATTGCAGGAGCCAGCCTACGCCCACGCCGGCTGGCTAGTTTAAGTTAATGTCTGGTTAGGAATCTGTTCGTCTTCAGCTCTGCGCATACGGCCTACTGAATTCTTACTTCTTTCATAAGCTGTCTTACACTTGCGTGCAAAATGGCCTGCTTCTCCACATCTGAAGCATTTTCTAGTGTCAATCTCTTTTCCTGTTGAATCAGGGCTGATTTTACCTGCGATCGCCTTAAGTGTTTTAAGCATTTCATTCATTACATCCGGTGATTGTACTTCTACTCGGTGTGCTTTTTATGCAGGACCACTTAAGAGCGCTGCTGTCTCCTGGGTTTGGGCATATGAGACAGTTTCAGCAAACGACGTTCTCGGATTCGCATGTGTTGCTCTCTTCGTATATGTGTCTCGTATTCCATTGACAAACTTCTGCATTTTTACTCTTTGAAGGAATTCTCCAGATGCATCTCCAAAAGCCAAATGAGCCAACCTCTCAATTTCGGAAGCAAATTCTTGCAAAGTCTCGTTCGTTTTCTGGTACGATTCTGCAACTCCATCTGATAAATTTGTCTCCTATGCTCCTTGTCCCTATCTTCCACCATCTTGCGTTCGTCTTCCGTATCCTCAGGTTTACCCTGGAACTTGTAGTTGACAACTTCTACTCCTTCCTGCTCCATAGCTTCCCACAATCGTGATACCAATTCAGCTTTTCTCCCAGAAGTTGCTAAATTTCGTTTTTCCAGCTCCTGCTTAAGCTCTTCAATCTTCTACACCAATAGTTACGTTTTTACCCTGATACGCCGATGATTTCCAAAATCCTACAAGTTCGACCACTGGATTGTTAAATAAAACACGCTCGGATTGCCTTAATGCTAACTTTATTTGTTTACAAATAATTGACAACACTTAACAACGCTATTTAATTCACGGATACTTATACTTGCGCCCTCGCAACTGTAAAACTCTAAGCTTATTGCTTTACAACTTCACTCTTCAAAGTTGAATTACAATCTGAATTACCTAACGCCGTGGCAACGTCTTTTTATACTCCGAGCTGCGTACACTGTGGCAGCTCTAGAACATTATCGATCGTTATCGAAAGTTCTCGATTGCGATTGATCCATTTGCTTTTTCTCGCCGTTCTCTTTCTCGGTTTCTCTTTCGTATGTCATTCGTGTTTTGGAATATCGCTACAATATAAATTAAAAATGTTAGCAAGTACTATATACGCACGTAAGTAAACCAAATATTCAGGGAGTTCACAAGCGTGTTATTGGTCGTATTTCTTTAATGCGTAATTTAAATAAAAGAGGAGCTTTTGAACGCACCGTGTTATATAGCCCATTATAGTATGTGGTATTCAAGCAATTAATCTGTAAAGTAATGAATTATGTTATGCTAAGAGATAAATATGTTAAGAGATAAATATTAGAAAATACAACCCTGTACAAGTTAGTGAACATAGTCATGTCAGCGCAACCCTGTAGAAGTGTCAAAAAAGAAGGAAGAAGAAGATGGGTTTTCTTAACCAATAAAAAAAATTTAAACGTATCCGCCAAATAGGTAAGGAAAATAGTGAATTTAAAAATCAACAAAAATTCACTTTTAATAAACTTTTAATAAACTTAAACGGTCGGTTTCTTCAAAATATTGTTAGGTTTTTACCGTGATTTGCCGATAATTTCCAAAATCCTTCAGGTTCGACCACTGGATTGTTAAATAAAACACGCTCGGATTTCCGTAATGCTAACTTTATTTATTTTCAAATAATTGACAACACTTACCAACGCTATTTAATCCACAGATACTTGTACTTGCGCACTCGCAACTTTAAAACTCTAAGCTTACAACTTTTCTCTTCAAGCTTTAATTACAAACTGAATTACCTAACGGCGTGGCTACGCCTTTTTATACTCCGAGCTGCGTGCACATTTTTTAACAAAAGTAAGCCTAAAATGATGATAAACAGAAATAGCTGATTGAATAACACATACAAATAACACACTTAACATACCTTTCAGAGTTGTATTATTATACGAAATTTTCACATGTCAAATTATAACAACACGTATAAGTAGTTAGTTCTAATAAGCGGTACGACGAACTACTTGATACGACAGTGCTTGTGAACTCCCTAATTGTGTATTGCACCAAATAAAAGTGATAATTATTATTTTGACTGACAAATTCAGCACATCACTACCTATCCAATTTTAAGTATATACAGACGGTGTAAAAAAAATTGCATTTTACAAGTATTAAACATATGAATTTGGAATTTAAAAGAAGTTTTTACAGTTCAGAGGTACTGTTTTCTGAATGTTTAATATAAGTATTTTACTGTGGCATTTTTTTTACTTAATGTAAATGTGCGCAAATGGACAAAAATATATGTGCTTTCACAATTTTTAACTGCTTCTGTTTACTGAGTATCCATAATTTATTTATGAATCAGTAACTAATTTTTGGGTTAATGTGGTATTTCTCGTAAGGTGGTTGTCGTATGGCTGAACGCGCCTGTTATATTAAACTTCACGATATACATTAACCATACCAAGAGGAATAACCTGGCGTTTTGAGGAAATCTACTTCCCGGCCAAGAATCCAGAGCTAAAAAAAAAATGTGGTTGTCTTCCCTTTCTAAAAACATCACCCAATTTGTTAGTCGCTTTTCTAAAGTTGTGTAAAATTTCGTTATAGTGGTGCTTAGGAAAAATTTACTTTTTAGTTTGATGGAGGGGGTTGTACACATCTCAAAACAAAACAAATTACGACGAAACTCGTGGGCCGGTTTTACAATGCATTTAAGTCTAGTTTACGATTATTCACCATCCATTTTTGAGCAATACTTATAAACGACCTAAGTTTAACTTAAGTTGCGGCGCTTTTCATTAATAAATAAATATTTCGTAATATATTGAAAATTGGCTTAAGTAAAGAATACGGACCGTTCAGCTAGAAAAAATTAAAAAGTGGGCGTGAACCGCCTTTTCTCACTGACTTCGATGGTGTAACCTTTTTTGGTGCTAACTAATAGGGTCGTCGTTATGGAGGGGTAAAGGGGGAAATTTCAATATTTTATCGTTAAAAAGATAATTAAAAGACCTTTTATTTGATATGCATATGTTTATATAAATTATATATACATATATTTTGAGAAAAAAAACAAAAACTTAAAAACGCACATTTTTTTTAATAAAAAACTAGGTTAATATTCGGTATAGCGCCGCATAAAAAGGGGGTGGTGGGCGGTGAAGGAGGGGGCGTGGCACCCTCCCCAGCACACCGTTAGAAAGGGGAAAGAATAAACTTTTCCATGAGCCCCCTCTGGTTCCTCTAGACCCTCGGTGAGGCCCTAGGGAAGCCTTTGAAAATGGGCAAAAATCCAACTTTTTCCATACAAAAGGGAGACAAAGTTACCCAGTAAACATTTTTTATTAAACTCCACACAAAATGTGAGTTCATTACACATGTTAAAATGCGCGATTTTGAATAACAAATTTTTAATATATTACGAAATATATATTTATTAGTAAATAGCGCCGCAGGCGAAAATTTGTAATAAAAAATCGCGCGATTTTTAATTATAAATTTTGAATATTTAGCGAAATATATATTTATTAGTGAAAAGCGCCGCAGGCGAAAATTTGTAATGAAAAATCGCGCGATTTTTAATTACAAATTTTGAATATATAGCGAAATATATATTTATTAGTGAAAAGCGCCGCAGGCGAAAATTTGTAATAAAAAATCGCGCGATTTTTTATTACAAATTTTCGATATATAGCGAAATATATATTTAAAAATCGCGCGATTTACATCACGAAATATTTATTTTTGAAAAATCCCACAGACCTTAATTGTGGTGTATATACTTTTGAACCGTATTTCACAACTACTTTCCGCGTACTTTTAGCTTACTGGGTTATATTAACTTCCATTTTGTTTCTCCTTCGCTCGTTGTTTTCAGTAGTTTGACAGAAGCATTTGGCAAGAATTTTAGTCTTTTGTGCGGGGCTTAAAAATGCAACTATTTATTTAAGAAATGTAAAGTATTTAAATAGTTTTAGTTTCTAAAAACAGTAAAAGCTGATAGCACAATGTGTTAGTAATATGTGTGTGCCAAAATGAATGCATTAGTGGCTCGATATTAACTGCAGTGAATGAAATTCCAACACCATATATGTGAAAAATGCAAAAAAAGGGCATTTTTAAAGTTAAATTCTGTTAAAATTTGTGGACGGATTTTTGCAAAAAGATAGTTAAACAAAAGTTTATTTTGTTGTTCATCTGTGTGCATTGGAATTTTTCAATTTGGTTTACGCGTTTAGCCACAGTAAACCAAACTTATGCGGCGCTATATCGAATCCCACCCAAAAACTATATTTTTCTTTAAAAAATACGTAATTAATAGTATGTAAGGGTTGGGTTTAGTATAGTGCCGCATAAATTTGGTTTACTGTGGCTAAACGCGTATATCAAATTGAAAAATTCAAATGCACATAGATGAACAACAAAATAAACTTTTGTTTAACTATCATTTTGCAAAAATCCGTCCACAAATTTTATCAGAATTTAACTTTGAAAATGCTCTTTTTTTTGGCATTTTTCACATATAGAGTGTTTGATTTTCATTCACTGCACTTAATATAGAGCCACTTATCCATTCATTTTGGCACACACATATTATTAATACATTGTGCTATCAATTTTCAACGTTTTTAGAATCAACATATGCTTAAATACTTCGCAATTATTAAATAAAAAATTGCATATTTAAGCCCCGCACAAAAAACTAAATATGTATAATGCCAAATGCATTTGTCAAACTACTGAAAAACAACGAGCGAAAGAGAAAACAAAGCAAATTGATATAACCCAGTAACCTAAAAGTACGCGGAAAAGAGTTCTGCAATACACAATTAAGGCATGTGGCGGTTTTCTTAACTAAATCAATACCTTGTAATAAATTGAAAATTTTTAATAAAAAATACGCGGAAAAGAGTTCTGCAATACACAATTAAGGCATGTGGCGGTTTTCTTAACTAAATCAATACCTTGTAATAAATTGAAAATTTGTAATCGCGCGATTTTTTAATACAAATTTTCGCCTGCGGCGCTTTTCACAAATATATAAATATTTCGTAATATCTTGAAAATTTGTAATTAAAAATCGCGCGATTTTTTATTACAAATTTTCGCCTGCGGCGTTTTTCACAAATATATAAATATTTCGTAATATCTTGAAAATTTGTAATTAAAAGTCGCGCGATTTTTTATTACAAATTTTCGCCTGCGGCGCTTTTCACAAATAAATAAATATTTCGTAATATATTCAAAATTTGTAATTAAAAATCGCGCGATTTTTTATTACAAATTTTCGCCTGCGGCGCTTTTTACAAATAAATAAATACATCATTTATAACATATGTATGTCATGAACCTACATATTGTCCGGAGTTTAACAAAAAAAATGTTTGCTGGGTAACTTTATGTCGATTTTGTATGCAAAAAGTTGAATTTTTGCCCATTTTTAAAGGCTTCCCTAGGGCCTCACCTAGGGTCTAGAGGAACCAGTGAGGGCTTATTAAAAAGTTTATTCTTTCCCCTTTCTAACGGTGTGCTTGGAGGGGTGCCACGCCCCCTGCTTCACCGCCCACCACCCCATTTTTATGCGGCACTATACTAAACATTTCCCGTATGTAAAAATAAGTTTGTCTTAAAGCCTATAAAAATACCTTTAATTTGATATATAATTTTATATATTAATACTTAAATTTTGTAAGATATTTTGTTTTATTTGTGTTGCTGACGATAAGAGAATCGGTAATAATGAGGGTAATGATCCAGAGCGGCTTCGCGGAAAGGTATTAACGATGTGTTTTATTTAATTTTTCATGTCGTTTTATTTAATTTTGAAACCTAAGTATAAAAAAGTATTTCCGTGCGGAACGTCTTTCCACGTGAGCGGCCTTCGGCCGCGCTTTGAAAAACTAACCCTGGCCGGACAGACTCCGGCTACGCCATCAACAGTATTTCCGCGCAGAACACCTTTCCGCGTCAGCGGCCTACGGCCGAGCTTTAAAAAAATAACCCTGGCCGGACAAACTCCGGCTACGCCATCAACAGTATTCCCGCCCAGAATACCTTTCCGCGGCCTACGGCCGCGCTTAAAAAAAATAACCCTGGCCGGACAAACTCCGGCTACGCCATCAACAGCATTTCTGCGCAGTACTCCTTCCCGCTCCTTCGCCGCTCTGGATCATTACCCTCATTATTACTGATTCTCTTTTCGTCAGCAACACCAGTAAAACAAAATTTTTTACAAAATTTAAGTTTTAACATAAAAAATTATACATCAAATTAGGGGTATTTTTATGGGCTTTAAGACAAACTTATTTTTACATACCATTAATTACGTACTTTTTTAAGAAAAATATAGTATTTATTAAAAAAGATGTGCGTTTTACATATTTTGTTATTTTTCTCAAAATTTATATGTATATAATTTATATAAACATATGCATATCAAATAAAAGGTTTTTTAATTATCTTTTTAACGATACTAATATTGTGAAGATCGGATAAATTGTTTTTGAAATATTAGCTTTTCAAAATATTGAAATTTCCCCCTTTACCCCTCCATAACGACGACCCTATTAGTTAGCACCAAAAAAAATTACACCATCGAAGTCAGTTAGAAAAAGCGGTTCACGCCCACTTTTTAATTTTTTCTAGCTGAACGGTCCGTATTCTTTACTTAAGCCAATTTTCAATATATAGCGAAATATATATTTAATAGTGAAAAGCGCCGCAGTCGAAAATTTGTAATAAAAAATCGCGGCGTTTTTAATTTCACATTTTCTATATATAGCGAAATACATATATATTTATTAGTGAAAAGCGCCGCCGGCGAAAATTTGTAATAAAAAATAGCACGATATCTAATTACAAAATTTTCAATATATCACGAAATATTTATTTTTGAAAAATGCCACAGGCCTTAATTGTGGTGTATATACTTTTGAAATGTATCTCAGAACTCCTTTTCGCGTACTTTTAGCTTACTGGGTTATATAAATTTCCGTTTTGTTTCTCCTTCGCTCGTTGTTTTCAGTAGTTTGGCAGATGCATTTGGCAAGAATTTTAGTTTTAAGAAATGCAAAGTATTTAAATAGTTTTTGTTTCTAAAAACAGTAAAAGCTGATAGCACAATGTGTTAGTTATATGTGTGTGCCAAAATGAATGCATTAGTGGCTCGATATTAAGTGCAGTGAATGAAGTTCAAACACCATATATGTATGTGAAAAATGCAAACAAAAGATAATTTTTAAAGTAAAATTCTGTTAAAATTTGCAAAACGATAGTTAAACAAAAGTTTATTTTGTTGTTCATATACATACATATGTACATATGTGCATTTGAATTTTTCAATTTGGTTTAGGCGTTTAGTCACAGTAAACCAAAATTATGCGCCGCTATATCGAATCCCACCCAACAAAGTAATTCGGGCATTTCTTAATTGAATGATAGTAAGATTTTCGCGACCGGTTTCGAAATAAATTTTAGAAAAGTTAAACGTGTATAAACGCAAAAATAAGCAAATATGTATTTATGTATGTATGTACATACATGTGTACATTTGTATTTGTATTTATTTATTTATTTATTGAGTCTATTAAACATATAAAAATTTCCTTACAGACAGATTTTCACAAAAATTCAATACAAAATAAGTACAATCAAAGGCGACTATGACTATTTTTCTTATTCTTTTATGCACATCACCGATATGGCAACACACTCATCTAATATTATTGTCAACCATTTTGCTTGTATGCAAGTTGCGCGATTAGTTTAATTTTATTTATTTAATATTTATTAATAAAACGTTTAAATATTAATTTTCTTAATTGTGCGGGTCCGGGAATGTTAATTAGACGTCTGCATGAATGTACTCATTGGCCGTTTTAACACATTCACATGTAAGCGCAACATTCTACGCATTCTGCTCACAGCAAGCGCGATGACTGGAAGATCACCACTTCCACAACAGTCGGTTCTACGCTACCGAAGTGACTCGGATTTCATCCGACCAAGGACTGTTATTTCGGCGACCTAACCCCACTTAGGCTGCCGGACACCCCCAATCTTATCTCCCCTTGGGTGCAATACCTCGCAGCAGGATTGCTACTCATACTTCTGGCCAGGGCGGGCGTCGAGCCTAACCCTGGCCCAGAAACCTATTTCTGCTGCATATGCCAGAGAAGGCTCCATCCGAATTCCACGTCGGTGAGGTGTAATTCGTGCAACGGATGGTGCCATCTTAAGGTCTGCTCAGGCCTTAAGAAAACTAGGGAGTGGTCCACATCCTATGTGGGCCAGTGTTGCTCGCGCACTCAAGCGCCCCAAGCCTCCACGGCATCCCCCCTTGCGCCCCTCGCGCCGGTGCCTCAGAGCACCCCTCCTGCCTCTACGGCCCCCCGGAGCTCACAGCAACACCAAACCTCCCCACCGCCCCCTCGCTCCACCACACGTGGGGCCAACCAGCAACTACTGGTTGCCCCCACTATCTGCTGTGTATGCCGGGCCAGAGTGCACCGGAATGCCTGCTCAGTCAGGTGTAATGCCTGCCAGGGCTGGTGCCACTTCCGGGCGTGCTCTGGCCTACGCACCACAAAGGACTGGTCCGTGAGCTTTACCGCCTCCTGCTGCCGCAACAACCCCCCGCCAGTGTCGCTCACGACACCGCCCACAACAACCGCTGGGCCTTTACCACCACTGCGGGATGCACAGCCGGGGCGGGCCGGCCCTCGGATCCAGTCCCTCACCCCCCTTAACGCGACAACCTTACCGAGACAGACGAGACTCCTACAGTTCAACTGCAACGGACTCTCGAGCAAGATCTCGGAGGTGGTTGCCTTCATGGCTCGGCACGGGCTGTTAATAGCTGCGGTCCAAGAAACGAAGCTACGTCGCAGCTCAACGTTAACGAACTGCGACGGTTACAACGTGCTTCGTAGAGATCGCGAGCGAGATAATGGTGGAGGCCTAGCCTTCATCCTACACAACACCGTGCAGTATCGTCTTATCGATGCAGACATCGACCCAAGGGACAGCACCTTAGAATGTCAAGGGATTGCTGTCCGGTCAGGCGATGTCGAGCTCGAAATATTCAACACTTATATACCCCCTGTCTCCTGCTGCCCCGCTGGATATCACCCTGACATAGGTGCGCTCCTCAGTGGTGAAAACCGTTTGGTAGTCGGAGACTTTAATGCGCACCACGATCTTTGGTTCTCAAGCCTATCAAATGATCGTAGGGGAAATATTTTGGCAGAGCAGATAGACGATTCGACATTCTGCACCATGAACGACGAAGCCCCCACCAGGATTGTGGGTAGTTGCAGCAGCTCGCCAGATCTAACAATAGCTAGCGCAGGTCTGATAAATAGCATAACATGGCGACCTATGCTATCGCTTGCATCAGACCACCTGCCCATAGTCATCTCGATTGACAGACCTGCCAACTATGTTGCCTCAGACCGCCACACCTATGTCAACTTCAAAAAAGCTGACTGGGAGCGGTTTGAGGAATTCACTGAAGACGCCTTCAGTGCTCTCTCAGCTCCAACCGACGTTCGCGTAGGCGAGCGCCTGTTCCGCAGGGTGGTGAAGTCCGCTGCAGCCCGCTTCATCCCGGCAGGGAGGATCCCTATGATCCGTCCTGACTTCCCGGGTGAGGCGGTGTCTCTAGCGGATGAACGCGACCACCTCCGACAGGCGGACCCCGGTAATCCCCGTATTAGGCAACTAAACGGGGAGATCCAACGCCTGGTCAACGATCACAAGCGGAACAAGTGGAGGGAGCACCTGAAGTCCTGCAACCTCGGTGCCGGAGTGGGCAAACTATGGTCGACCGTGAGGTCCCTGTCCAACCCGACGAGGCGTGATGATCGAACAGAAATCTCCTTTGGAGACCACGCCTCGTCGGACCCGAAGCGATGCGCGAACTATTTTAGTCGACAATTCACGTTGCATCCTTCGGCCGACAGAACCAAACGGTCAGTCACCAGAAGGCTGCGCAAGTCAACACCAAGCGCACCAATTGTCCTCTCTAGCACTGAGGTGAAGGAAGCCATCGGGAAGGCGAAAGCCCCCAAATCCATTGGCCCAGATGGGTTAAGCATGTTGATGCTGAAAAAATTGGGCACCGCGGGAGTAGCATATCTCACCAAGGTCCTCAATCTGTCGCTATCCACCACAATCATTCCAGATATCTGGAAGACTGGTAGGGTGATACCAGTGCTGAAACCAGGGAAACCGGCCGGCCAAGGCGAGTCTTATCGGCCGATCTCCCTGCTTTCTCCAGTGGTCAAGACACTTGAGGCCCTGCTGCTCCCGCATTTCAACCACCATCTCAGCCCGGCGAAGCATCAACATGGCTTCCGGAAAGTGCATAGCACCACAACGGCACTTAACGCCATAAACACTCAGGTTAATCGTGGTCTCAACGGCAACCGCCCCTGTGAGAGAACCGTCCTCGTGGCTTTGGACTTGTCGAAGGCCTTCGACACAGTCAGCCACTCCATCTTATTGAAGGACGTGGAGGCCTCACCTCTCCCAGCGGCGTTGAAGCGATGGACCGCGAACTACCTGTGTGGTCGTCAAGCGTCGGTGTGCTACCGTGACTCAGTGTCAAAAGCGAGAAGAATCAAGCAGGGGGTACCACAGGGTGGCGTCCTATCCCCCCTACTATTCAACTTCTATATCTCGCGACTCCCTTCCCCGCCAGAGGGAGTCACACTGGTCTCGTACACCGATGACTGCACGATAATGGCTACCGGCAATGGAATTGATGGCCTGTGTTCCAAAGTGAACAGCTACCTCCCCGACCTTGCTCACTACACTTCCACAACAGTCGGTTCTACGCCACCGAAGTGACTCGGATTTCATCCGACCAAGGACTGTTATTTCGGCGACCTAACCCCACTTAGGCTGCCGGACACCCCCAATCTTATCTCCCCCTGGGTGCAATACCTTGCAGCAGGATTGCTACTCATACTTCTGGCCAGGGCGGGCGTCGAGCCTAACCCTGGCCCAGAAACCTACTTCTGCTGCATCTGCCAGAGAAGGCTCCATCCGAATTCCACGTCGGTGAGGTGTAATTCGTGCAACGGATGGTGCCATCTTAAGGTCTGCTCAGGCCTTAAGAAAACTAGGGAGTGGTCCACATCCTATGTGGGCCAGTGTTGCTCGCGCACTCAAGCGCCCCAAGCCTCCACGGCATCCCCCCTTGCGCCTCCCGCGCCGGTGCCTCAGAGCACCCCTCCTGCCTCCACGGCCCCCCGGAGCTCACAGCAACACCAAACCTCCCCACCGCCCCCTCGCTCCACCACACGTGGGGCCAACCAGCAACTACTGGTTGCCCCCACCATCTGCTGTGTATGCCGGGTCAGAGTGCACCGGAATGCCTGCTCAGTCAGGTGTAATGCCTGCCAGGGCTGGTGCCACTTCCGGGCGTGCTCTGGCCTACGCACCACAAGGGACTGGTCCGTGAGCTTTACCGCCTCCTGCTGCCGCAACAACCCACCGCCAGTGTCGCTCACGACACCGCCCACAACATCCACTGGGCCTTTACCACCACTGCGGGAAGCACAGCCGGGGCGGGCCGGCCCTCGGATCCAGTCCCTCACCCCCCTCAACGCGACAACCTTACCGAGACAGACGAGACTCCTACAGTTCAACTGCAACGGACTCTCGAGCAAGATCTCGGAGGTGGTTGCCTTCATGGCTCGGCACGGACTGTTAATAGCTGCGGTCCAAGAAACGAAGCTACGTCGCAGCTCAACGTTAACGAACTGCGACGGTTACAACGTGCTTCGTAGAGATCGCGAGCGAGATAATGGTGGAGGCCTAGCCTTCATCCTACACAACACCGTGCAGTATCGTCTTATCGATGCAGACATCGACCCAAGGGACAGCACCTTAGAATGTCAAGGGATTGCTGTCCGGTCAGGCGATGTCGAGCTCGAAATATTCAACACATATATACCCCCTGTCTCCTGCTGCCCCGCTGGATATCACCCTGACATAGGTGCGCTCCTCAGTGGTGAAAACCGTTTGGTAGTCGGAGACTTTAATGCGCACCACGATCTTTGGTTCTCAAGCCTATCAAATGATCGTAGGGGAAATATTTTGGCAGAGCAGATAGACGATTCGACATTCTGCACCATGAACGACGAAGCCCCCACCAGGATTGTGGGTAGTTGCAGCAGCTCGCCAGATCTAACAATAGCTAGCGCAGGTCTGATAAATAGCATAACGTGGCGACCTATGCTATCGCTTGCATCAGACCACCTACCCATAATCATCTCGATTGACAGACCTGCCAACTATGTTGCCTCAGACCGCCACACCTATGTCAACTTCAAAAAAGCTGACTGGGAGCGGTTTGAGGATTTCACTGAAGACGCCTTCAGTGCTCTCTCAACTCCAACCGACGTTCGCGTAGGTGAGCGCTTGTTCCGCAGGGTGGTGAAGTCCGCTGCAGCCCGTTTCATTCCGGCAGGGAGGATCCCTATGATCCGTCCTGACTTCCCGGGTGAAGCGGTGTCTCTAGCGGATGAACGCGACCACCTCCGGCAGGCGGACCCCGGTAACCCCCGTATTAGGCAACTAAACGGGGAGATCCAACGCCTGGTCAACGTTCACAAGCGGAACAAGTGGAGGGAGCACCTGAAGTCCTGCAACCTCGGTGCCGGAGTGGGCAAACTATGGTCGACCGTGAGGTCCCTGTCCAATCCGACGAGGCGTGATGATAGAACAGAAATCTCCTTTGGAGACCACGCCTCGTCGGACCCGAAGCGATGCGCGAACTATTTTAGTCGACAATTCACATTGCATCCTTCGGCCGACAGAACCAAACGGTCAGTCACCAGAAGGCTGCGCAAGTCAACACCAAGCGCACCAATTGTCCTCTCTACCACTGAGGTGAAGGAAGCCATCGGGAAGGCGAAAGCCTCCAAATCCATTGGCCCAGACGGGTTAAGCATGTTGATGCTGAAAAAATTGGGCACCGCGGGAGTAGTATATCTCACCAGGGTCCTCAATCTGTCGCTATCCACCACGGTCATTCCGGATATCTGGAAGACCAGTAGGGTGATACCACTGCTGAAACCAGGGAAACCGGCCGGCCAAGGCGAGTCCTATCGGCCGATCTCCCTGCTTTCTCCAGTGGTCAAGACACTTGAGGCCCTGCTGCTCCCGCATTTCAACCACCATCTCAGCCCGGCGAAGCATCAACACGGCTTCCGGAAAGTGCATAGCACCACAACAGCACTTAACGCTATAAACACCCAGATTAATCGTGGTCTCAACGGCAACCGCCCCTGTGAGAGAACCGTCCTCGTGGCTTTGGACTTGTCGAAGGCCTTCGACACAGTCAGCCACTCCATCTTGTTGAAGGACGTGGAGGCCTCACCTCTCCCAGCGGCGTTGAAGCGATGGACCGCGAACTACCTGTGTGGTCGTCAAGCGTCGGTGTGCTACCGTGACTCAGTGTCAAAAGCGAGAAGAATCAAGCAGGGGGTACCACAGGGTGGCGTCCTATCCCCCCTATTATTCAACTTCTATATCTCGCGACTCCCTTCCCCGCCAGAGGGAGTCACACTGGTCTCGTACGCCGATGACTGCACGATAATGGCTACCGGCAATGGAATTGATGGCCTGTGCTCCAAAGTGAACAGCTACCTCCCTGACCTTGCTCACTACTTTACAGGACGGAATCTGACGCTGTCTCCTGCTAAGTCCACGGCGACCCTTTTCACATCTTGGACGAAGGAGGTCGGGCTCACCCTCGACATCCATATCGAGGGGACCCCCATCCCGACGGTTAACCACCCGAAGATCCTGGGAGTCACCCTCGACAGCCTGGTCTCCTTCTCAGCGCATACAACCGCAATCGTCAATAAGGTACAGAGCCGCAACAAAGTCCTCAAGTCGCTCGCCGGCAGCACTTGGGGCAAAGACAAAGAAACGTTGTTGGCAACATACAAGGCGATTGGCCGGCCGGTTCTAAATTATGCCGCGCCAATCTGGTCGCCTGGAACTAGCAGGACTCAGTGGTCAAGACTGGAGACCTGTCAGAACGCCGCACTCAGGACAGTGACGGGATGTCTCCTGATGACGCCTGTGGATCACCTCTACCATGAGGCTAACGTGCTCCCAGTGCAGGAGCACAACATTATGCTCACAAAGCAGTTTCTACTGGGATGCCACCGTCCGGGGCACCCCAATAGAGACCTGCTCGCGCTGGAGCCGGCACCCAGGCACATCAGGGGACATCTCTCACAACTGACGGACGAGGTCCAGACATACGTACACCGACCGCTGGACCCAAGGACGTACCGACAGGCTCTGGACAGCATCCACAGGGAGTCGGTGGCCAAACACATCGACAGCCGCCCTGTGAGTGCAGTCCTGGGAGTCCAACCACCACCCATTGCAGCTGAGGAGCTCCAGCTGCCTCGTGAGACCCGCGTAACTCTGGCCCAGCTCAGATCTGGATATTGTAGCAGGTTAAACTCCTACTTATCCAGGATCAACCCCGACACCCCCAACACGTGCCCGGCATGTGAAGAGTCTCCGCACGACACCAATCACCTATTCACATGCCCGGCCAAACCTACTCAACTAACACCCCTCTCCCTATGGTCCGACCCTGTTGAAACAGCTCGTTTCCTGGACCTTTCGTTAGTTGAGCTTGACGATAACGATTGAGGGAGTCCGCCAACCCAGTGGGGTGTAGCTAGCCGCTACAACAACAACAACAACAACAACAACCTTGCTCACTACTTCACAGGACGGAATCTGACACTGTCTCCTGCTAAGTCCACGGCGACCCTTTTCACATCTTGGACGAAGGAGGTCGGGCTCACCCTCGACATCCACATCGAGGGGACCCCCATTCCGACGGTTAACCACCCGAAGATCCTGGGAGTCACCCTCGACAGCCTGGTCTCCTTCTCAGCGCATACAACCGCAATCGTCAATAAGGTACAGAGCCGCAACAAAGTCCTCAAGTCGCTCGCCGGCAGCACTTGGGGCAAAGACAAAGAAACGTTGTTGGCAACATACAAGGCGATTGGCCGGCCGGTTCTAAATTATGCCGCGCCAATCTGGTCGCCTGGAACTAGTAGGACTCAGTGGTCAAGACTAGAGACCTGTTAGAACGCTGCACTCAGGACAGTGACGGGATGTCTCCTGATGACGCCTGTGGAACACCTCTACCACGAGGCTAACGTGCTCCCAGTGCAAGAGCACAACTTAATGCTCACAAAGCATCCACAGGGAGTCGGTGTCCAAACACATCGACAGCCGCCCTGTGAGTGCAGTCCTGGGAGTCCAACCACCACCCATCGCAGCTGAGGAGCTCCAGCTGCCTCGTGAGACCCGCGTTACTCTGGCCCAGCTCAGATCTGGATATTGTAGCAGGTTAAACTCCTACTTATCCAGGATCAACCCCGACACCCCCAACACGTGCCCGGCATGTGAAGAGTCTCCGCACGACACCAATCACCTATTCACATGCCCGGCCAAACCTACTCAACTAACACCCCTTTCGTTAGTTGAGCTTGACGATAACGATTGAGGGAGTCCGCCAACCCAGTGGGGTGTAGCTAGCCGCTACAACAACAACAACAACTGGAAGATCACAGCAAGTCCTGGAACTAGCAGGACTCAGTGGTCAAGACTAGAGACCTGTCAGAACGCCGCACTCAGGACAGTGACGGGTTGCCTCCTGATGACGCCTGTGGATCACCTCTACCATGAGGCTAACGTGCTCCCAGTGCAGGAGCACAACATGATGCTCACAAAACAGTTTCTACTGGGATGCCACCGTCCGGGGCACCCCAATAGAGACTTGCTCGCGCTGAAGCCGGCACCCAGGCACATCAGGGGACATCTCTCACAACTGACGGACGAGGTCCAGACATACGTACACCTACCGCTGGACCCAAGGACGTACCGACAGGCTCTGGACAGCATCCACAGGGAGTCGGTGTCCAAATACATCGACACCCGCCCTGTGAGTGCAGTCCTGGGAGTCCAACCACCACCTATAGCAGCTGAGGAACTCCAGCTGCCTCGTGAGACCCGCGTTACTCTGGCCCAACTCAGATCTGGATATTGTAGCAGGTTAAACTCCTATCTATCCAGGATCAACCCCGACACCCCCAACACGTGCCCGGCATGTGAAGAGTATCCGCACGACACCAATCACCTATTCACATGCCCGGCCAAACCTACTCAACTAACACCCCTCTCCCTATGGTCCGACCCTGTTGAAACGGCTCGTTGCCTGGACCTTTCGTTAGTTGAGCTTGACGATAACGATTGAAGGAGTCCGCCAACCCAGTGGGGTGTAGCTAGCCGCTACAACAACAACAACAACTGAATGAGTGTGCAGATAGCTGAGAATACTGCGCTCAGTCGCATTCAGAAAGAGAGGCATTCGTTGTACAAAGAGTGCCAAATATGTTGTACAACTAGTCATGCGCATTCGGATGTATGAGACCACATCCGGCTGTATGAGACCACATTCGACTGAAAGATTTTATGACGGCGCCAATTTTTGCAAATGATAGCGGCTACATTATATAAGCAATTAAATAGACAAAATTCAATAATTGCATGTCTCTTCATATTTACGTACATACATACATGCATAATCTACATGGAATTTTACTGAAATTAATAAGTAAATAAAAAATTAATGCAGACACTTATAATAAAGTCAATGCACATTTGTATGAAAATATGTTCATATGTAGGCGGAAAGAGAACACATGTATTTAGAAAAAATGTTCACAATGTTTTTATATACATACATAATTTCTTAAGACTCTCATTAATATGTTAGAGATTTTCAATTTCTCATTAAAACGTTAGAAATTTTGGATGGAAAACTTTGATATTTGGAAAATGTTTGCACTCTGTACAAGTTTTGAAACTTTAATTGATATGGTTCTAGTTAAAGAATTCGATATTATTTTATAAAGAATTAACGGAAAGGATTTGTGTTAAAAAACATTGTAAGTATTGCATACAACGGTAACCTGCTTTTGACGCTGAGGTGCATACATATATATATACGTATTTATATACGTACATATGTCTATTTATGTGTGGGTATAATGTATGGTAGTAAAACCCTTTTATAAATATTCGCTAGCTTCTTCACATCCGTAAATATGCATGTATGTACATGTATGTATTATATGCAGCCTACTTACTGAGCGCCAGGCCATTTGCTCAACTTGGTGATTATCCATTTTGTATTTATGTACACATATCCATATATACATACATAGATGTGTATTGTACGTATGCATAGAGTGTGCGTCAGCGCTTGTGAACACATACATATGTATGGGTGTATGTATGTACATACATGCATAAATATATTCTATTCCTGAAATTGTGTTCCTATATCATATTCTGTATACCTTTGAAAAACAAATTATAAAGTTTCTGGTTCTGATTTTTGAAAATGGAAGTACACTATAGTTTCAATGGTATTATCAAACATATTCATACATAAGACATTTCGAATTTATTCCAAAAAAACCTATATAATTAATTAATACCTATATACATACATATGTACATTGAATTGTGAAAAAGTAATAATATCAAACAAACAACTCAGAAAATATTTAAATATTCAAATTTCAAATTATCTTTGAGGATTATTTGGATAATTTAATGAAGTCAAATGTCCACTAATATTTTATTCAAATCAATATTATTTAAGTCTTAAATAATAATAGTATTGTATAAATAACATGAGTTAAAAGAATTTTATAATCAGTTATCCATCCGCTTTAATAACAAAGTAGTAAGCATAAACGAAAACAACGCATATGCTAAGCGTTGTTACGAACACACGTAACAGCCATCGCTAGCTGCGCCTTACATATGTATGTATCAGAGACCTGCACGAGTAATTAAAAAAGTAACATGTTAGCAAGCGGCGATGCCGATGCGGCGAGTACACGCTACGTAACGGTACTTTGGCATCGTGGGCATCGGCATCGTGGGTATCGGCATCGCGGCATCGCCGATTACTAACATGTTACTCAATTAGTATTGTGCTCGAAGAAAAGAACTGGCATTTTCGCATTAGCAAAGTTTTTGCATTTGTGCTATTATTTAAATCTATATAATGGAAATTTTACAACGTATTAAAAGTGGTGTTTATGTTTTAGTTTGGCAAACCGTATATTAGAAGAAAGAAGAACAAATTTGAAAGGAGAAAATCTGGACGCCATTTTATTTTTGCATTCACAACAAAAAAATTAAGTTCATATTAAATATTTTTTATTTTTAATTCGTTGCTTATTTTGATCGAAAATAACGAAATATATTTAATTTATTTTTATTTATTGAATTAATTTATGTTGTGTTATGTTATGTTATATTGAATTAATTTATGTTTAAATGAAGAGAATTTTTTTAATTTTTTCCTAATATAAGGTAAATACGAAAGAAAAATCGCAAGAATTTGCTTTTATGTATGTACTTCGTTTCATTTGCCATTGACGATACCAGATAGTAATCGTACGATGCCACGATGCCGCGATGCCGATGCGCAATGTTACCTTCGCATCGTGGTAATCGTCAGAAGTGTTACTTAGTAACGTAATCGTACGATGCCTACCTTAATCGTGCAGGTCTCTGGTATGTATGTGCCTTTGGTGGCGTCTCCCTGCACAACGTCCGCCACATTCGTCACATTCGTGCAATATCCGGACAGGCCGTGAATGCCTAAATTATCGATGACTTTAAATGAGCTTAGCGAAGAGAAAAATTTGTACATCCCTTAAATCATAAGCAGAGAGTACCCATATTGGTCTCTTTTTTCTCTGTAAGTACACATATTTATGATCGCATGAGTGCCTAAATTGAATTAGCACCGCATTCACATTCGTGTAATCCGGCTAACAGAAGAGATGAATGTGCTCATGCAGCCCTCTAATGTTAATAATTTGCATTTTACAAATGGTAGATAAGTGTTTATAGTGTAATTTTCAGTGAAATAACCAATATAATAGTGTGCATTTTATAAATTTTAAGTGTTAATATCTCGTAAACTATAAGGCTCCGGCAGCTAAAAACTATATATTTGTTGTTTCGTAAACTTCGCTGAGGAATGTTAAAATTAAGTTTTACTAATAGAATAGGGCAATCAATAGCGCCATTAACCAAATTAAAAATAAAAGACAAAGAGAGTATGGATCTTCCAGAATCCAACGATTTCAAATTTATTAAAAGTAGGCGTGAACTATACGAAGGTACTGGTTCCGAAAAATTTAAAGAGCGTAAAGCAAACTTAAGGAATACTTTTTGGACACGATCAATTCTGTTTATTGAATTGGCATGGTATGGTCTCCAAATGATCGTTGCATATTCTAAGTTAGAGCGTACAAAAGACGTATATAATAATTTAAGTGTGTAGGGATCAGAAAATTTCGTGCTATTACGCCTCACAAAACCTAACATCGCATAAGACTTTGCAACAATATGAGAAATATGACTGTTAAAAGTAAAATTAGAAGAAAAAATTACGCCAAGATCCTTGATTTCATTGAGAGATTCTAGGACTGATGAAGCAATACTATAACACGTGGGCACACTATTGTAAATTTTAGCAAAAGTCACTTTAAAGCATTTGCTGATATTCAAAGGAATGCGGGATTTAATGCACCAGCATTACAGCTTGTATAAGTCAGCCTGAAGCTTAATTGCATCAGCTGAGCTTTTTATAACCGAAAATACTTTTAAATCATCAGCGTACAGCAGAAAATTAGCAAATGTGAAGCAATTGGTAATGTCATTTATAAATAGCACAAAGAGTAAAGGACCTAAAATACTCCCCTGAGGAACCTCAGAAGACGCTATAAAAGGCTGAGATGTTGCACCATCTACCATAACTACACAGCGTCTATTCAACAAATAAGATTTAATCCACTGCAAAAAATTAGAATTAAAGCCCATGCAAGATAACTTGCTAACTAAAATCCATTGAGTACATTTATCAAAAGCCTTTGAGAAATCTGTATAGACACAATCAACTTGAAAACCATCCAAGAAGGAATTAATACAGTACTCACTAAAGACCGCTAGATTAGAAGCAGTCGACCGTGTTAATTCACGAGCTCGCCTTTTATTGAAACAACTTTTTACAGTAGAACTTCAGCTTCATTTTTTGGTATATTTCATCAGATAAATTTAATCTACTTTAAAAAACATTTGTTTCTTTTGGAGTGTGCAGGCGAACTGTCCCGCACCGAACGTCATTTGTCTTTTATGTAATTTTATCACGCCACTTTTTTACCGCAAGTGTCGTGTATACAATAGCGGGGAAGATACATACATACTTGAGTACGTTTGGAATACATACATACATGAAATATACCGCTTATGTTTATGTAACCACTAGAGAGTCGCGCGCATAGCCATCCAATAGGAACCGGGGCAACATTCCCCCCTTCGTTTGCGAACCCGACGAGCTTACTTATTTGGATTGCTGACGTCAAGCACGGCTAGTTGCGTTGTTGGTCGAACTAGAACTCCGCGCGCTGTTTTCATGGTTGCCCGCCTCACCTGGCCGTCCTTAGCTGTGACGCCAGTAGTTTCTGGCCATAGCCTCGTCGTCGATTACTACTACATCGCCGACCTTTAGTGGCGGTTGTTTCTCGAACCACTTGGACCTCCGCGTTATCATCGGCCGATATTCTTGGACCAATCTCTGCCAAAACCTGTCCACGTACAGTTGCGTTTGACGATAGCGATCGGTTTGTAGCCCGAGGGTGAGCCCATTAGCAGGTGGTTCGGCGTGAGCGCTTCATCGTCGCATCCTTCAACGGTAACGAAGGTGAGCGGTCTCGAATTGATCATGAACTCTACTTCTACTAGGGCGCTATGAAGGGTTTCATCGTTAAAGTTGTGCTGAGGTTTATTACATTTAGCACGGGTTTGATTGACCTTATAAGACGCTCCCACGCTCCGCCCATATGAGGCGCCGCTGGTGGGTTGAACTTCCACTGTATATCCTCAAACTTAGTTTGGATAGTTGTGTAGTCGCTTTGAAGTTCGTGCCGTTTTCGGTATAAATTTCTGTCGGCACTCCGCGTCGAGAAATAAAATAACGTAAACACAGGACGCAGGAGCTCGTATCTAGGCTGTATGCGACCTCTACGTTTATGGCTCTAACCGTGAGGCACGTAAATATTACGCCCCAGCGTTTTTCTCGGAGCCGGCCAACAACGACGGACATTGGACCAAAGTAATCAATCCCGACGTAGCTAAATGTTCGCTCGAAACTCGCAAGTCTAGCGGCGGGCAAACGAGCCATTTGTGGTGGCCGAGGTGTCGCGGACTTATTCTTGCATGGTTGACACATTCGACGCACTGTTCTATACAAGACACGGAGCCGCGGTATGTGGAATCTCCCTCTTATGTCGTTTATAGCAGTTTCGTGTGATATGTGTTGATACCTTTAGTGGGCGTGCTATAACGTAGGCGATGTGGTGCTTACCCGATAGCACCGCGGCACTGCGAGCTGCCAGAAATTCGTTCTGCCCTCGAACGCGTATGATATCGTACTAGTCTACAAATACATCAAGCGCTTTTAATTTACTACATTTTTCAAGACTTACCGGTTTTCAGATTAATTAGATCATTTCCATACTCGCTGAGCTGTGCCTGGAGTATTAGTACCGTTTTCGCGGCTTTAATCAAACGTGACCTTGTCGGGAAGTTCTTGCGACCGCGACTTAGCTTTAACTCTTTCCACGTATAGCATGAATCTACTCAACGCCCGATATAAGCTCCTCCAGTCTGAGAAGTGTTTAAACTCGATAGATAGTTTTCTCTGTTCTGACTTGTGGATATGCAGAACGTCGTTTTTTATTTCGCTGTTGTCAACTGACCCCAAATCGTTGCGGTAGGGCCATTTGCTTTCGTCGTCTTGCAGGAAAGCGGGTCAGTTAACCCAAAGGTCTGTGTCAAATTTAGACTCGACCTTAGTTGCTAGGTCCAAAGGGTTTAGGAGCGATGGCACTCACTTCCACTGCTTTACATTCGTACGCTCTAGAATGTCGGCGAATCGGAACATGACGAATTGGTGGAACTGGCGGGGATCCATACTGAGCCATTTTAGCACTGTTGTTGAATACGTCCAGTATATTTTTCTTTTTATTTCTAGCCGTGATATGGTTTGTATCTTTGAAGATAGTCTCGCACCAAGCACTGCTGCCTGAAGTTCCAGGCGGGGAACTGAGATCGGGCTTAGTGGGACTACCTTTGATTTAGCAGCTACGATAGAGACGTCGGTATGAGAGCCGCTTTTGACGCACAGGTATCATACTGCCGCGTATCCGAATTCACCAGCATCCATGAAGGTATGCAGTTGAACCTCGTCACCAGCGTCAAGGTAGATGGAGTAGCACCTAGGTATTTCCACTTTGGATATGGATGATAGGGTGGTCTTCCACTGGCACCATTTTGAATTCATCCTGGCGTCGACCTCCTCGTCCCATCCTAATCCTGACCACCATATCTCCTGAAGTAAAATTTTTAATGTCATTACATAGTGAGATAACAGGCCGATCGGATCGAAAATTGAAATTAAAACTTAAGGGATCTCACGCTTTGTAGGTGTTGTTGTTGTTGTTGTAGCGGCTAGCTACGGTCCACTGGGCTGGCGGGCTCCCTCAATCATTATCGTCAAGCATAACTAACGAAAGGTCCAGGAAACGAGCCGTTTTAACAGGGTCGGACCATAAGGGAGAGGGGTGTTAGTTGAATAGGTTTGGCCGGGCATGTGAATAGGTGATTGGTGTCGTGCGGAGACTCCTCATGCTGGGCAAGTGATGGGGGTGTCGGGGTTGATCCTGGATAGGTAGGAGTTTAACCTGCTACAATATCCAGATCGGAGTTGAGCCAGAGTGACGCGCGTCTCACGAGGCAGCGGGAGCTCCTCAGCTGCTATGGGTGGTGGTTGGACTCCCAGGACTGCACTCACAGGGCGGGTGTCGATATAATTGGATACCGACTCCCTGTGAATGTTGTCCAGAGCCTGTCGGTACGTAGTTGGGTCCAGCGGTAAGCGTACGTATGTCTGGACCTCGTCCGTCAGTTGTGAGAGATGTCCCCTGATGTGCCTGGGTGCCGGCTCCAGCGCGAGCAGGTCTCTATTGGGAAGCCCCGGACGGTGGCACCCCAGTAGAAACTGCTTTGTGAGCATCAGATTGTGCTCCTGCACTGGAAGCACGTTAGCCTCATGGTAGAGGTGATCCACAGGCGTCATCAGGAGACATCAAGTCACTGTCCTGAGTGCGGCGTTCTGACAGGTCTCCAGTCTTGACCACTGAGTCCTGCTAGTTCCAGGCGACCAGGCATTCCCTACGATTTGAGGCTCCTGTTCTTTCCTATGCTTCGCGGCTTATGCTAATTAACCTGGATCCTCTGGAAAAGAGAAGGACAGTCCATTCACTTTCGTTCACTTTCAATATTATTAATGGCATAACTGATTGCCCTGTTTTACTTGAGCGGATTAGCTTTAATGTTCCACAAAGAAGTCTTCCCAATTTTTTCCCTTTTTACGTAGAGAACTTTAAGACTAACTTTGCAAGTAACGCCCCAATAGCTCGTGCACTTCGGGAATTTAATGCATTATCTAATTCGAGAGTACTTGATTTCGCTTTACCTAGAAATAATTTTGTGAAAACTCTAGGTTCAATAGCTTAGCATGGTATTGATATTAATTGCTAGTATTATATTAGCCAAATTTGGCCACTCTATATTATTTTTCTTAGTCTGTAAGGTACTTTGTACTGTAGATTAATAATTTAAATAAATAAATATTGGCGCAGCATAATTTAGAAACGGCCGGCCAATCGTCTTGTATGTTGCCAACAACGTTTCTTTGTCTTTGCCCCAAGTGCTGCTGGCGAGCGACTTGAGGACGTTGTGGCGGCTCTGTACCTTGTTGACGATTGCGGTTGTATGCGCTGAGAAGGAGACCAGGCTGTCGAGGGTGACTCCTTAGGATCTTAGGGTGGGGAATGGGGGTCCCCTCGATGTGAATGTCGAGGGTGAGCCCGACTTCCTTCGTCCAAGATGTGAATAGGGTCGCCGTGGACTTTGCAGGAGACAGCGCCAGATTCCGTCCTGTGAAGTAGTGAGCAAGCAATGGGAGGTAGCTGTTCACTTTAGAGCACAGGCCATCAATTCCATTGCCGGTAGCCATTATCGTGCAGTCGTCATGTGACTCCCTCTGGCGGGGAAGGGAGTCGCGAGATGTAGAAGTTGAATAATAGGGGGGATAGCCACTTTGTGGTACCCCCTGCTTAATTCTTTTCGCTTTTGACACTGAGTCACTGTAGCACACCGACGCTTTACGACCACGCAGGTAGTTCGCGGTCCATCGCGTCAACGCCGCTGGGAGAGGTGAGGCCTCCACGTCCTTCAGCAGGGTGGAGTGGCTGACTGTGTCGAAGGCCTTCGACAAGTCCAAGCCAGGAGGACGGTTTTCTCTCAGGGGCGGTTGCCGTTGAGACCACGATTAACCTGAATGTTTATAGCGTTAAGTGCCGTTGTAGTGCACTACCCACTGCATTTGACTGTGACGAAACTGAAACCGAAGATGAAAAAGTCGAAGCAGTAACAGGACCATTAGTTAAATAATTCGAAGCAGTAGTATTATCAGCAACAACCACATGCGAATAAGAAGACGAAGAAGTCGAAGCAGTAGCATTGTCACCAACAACAGCTTGCACATAAGATGATGGGGTGAGAGTCATTACACTCTGCGAACTTGTTTTAGCGACTAGAATCGGTAATTGAGCATTATCAGCATTACAAACAGCAGCTATTGGCGAAGGTTTAGCAGCAGCAGCATTGATGCCAGCGATAGAAGTATTGGAGACAACCCTCTCAGCAACAGGCATCTCAGTTGACAATTGCTTAGGTTATTCCCACTCAAATTAATGTATTTGCGAAGATCATAAACAAATCGTACGCAGAAATTTGTGTCTAAATCATCTGTTAACGATGTACATACATATGTAGGTACATATGATGCATATTCATGGAATTCTGCCTTTAATTAACAAATACTTATCAAATGGCGTATAAATGTTCTTTAATATCTGTATATATTTCGGCCAATATGTGAAATTAAAAACTTCGAATTTTTTATTTTCGGTTGGCAACGCGGTTGATAGTTACAATCGGATTTTAGCATACCAATTTTCGAATTTGCGGAACGGAGCTACGACTTCGTAACTACGAACATTCGGATTCCAGCATAGGGGTTTAAGCGTGTATAAACGCAAATATGAGTAAATATTCATTTATGTATATACAGGGTGTCCCAGAACTCAACGTCAAGCCGCAACGGGGTGACAGGAGTGATTGCAACCATCATGCGAAAAATCAGAAAAAAATTTATCCCATGCAGTTTGAAAATTATGGGCATTTAAGAAAAACCTAGAAATTTGGTCAAGCTGTAACCATTTTTCGGTTATTGTGGTTAATTTTTATTATTTTTGTTCATTCAAACTTTGGAACCTTAACCCTAAATAACATTTCTAGAACCTAAGTCAAAAATAATTACACAATAGCCCCAAATTTTCTAGAATTAAGACTATTTGTTAAACTATGAATTTAAAATTTTTATAATTTGTCGAATTTGAAAGGCCCTCCTTTAAAAAAAATGCCCAAGAGTGCCTTGGCAAGTGCCATTAAAAGTTCGCGTATTTAATCAGGATTGTAAAATGGTAGAATACTTGTTAGTTTCATACTAAAAAAACGAGTAAAAAAAATAAAAACCTCAAGCAACCCGATTTCTTCTAACCCATTTTACTCAGTCCAAATGTTTTTTATTCGCACCAGCTCTTGGTAGGTTCTTAATTTTACCGCAAAATGATGAGAGAGAAAGATAGTGGACATGTTTGCCATGAGCGAGCGAGACAGATAGTGACCACTTTTACCAAAGTCAACAAAAGTAAGTAAAATTAATAAAACAATGAAAAAACTTGACCTAGTTTAGTTTAGGTTTATTCGAATAAAAGTCGACCATAGTTTGCCCACTCCGGCCCTAAGGTTACAGGACTTAAGTGCTCCCTCCATTTGTCCCGCTTGTTTTGATTGACCAGGCGTTGGATCTCCCCGTTTAGTTTCCTAATACTGGGATTACCGGGGTCCGCCTGGCGAAGGTGGTCGCGTATATCCGCCAGAGTGACCGATTCACCCGGGAAGTCAGGACGGATCTCGGGGATCCTACCTGCCGGGATGAAACGGGCTGCAGCGGACTTCACCACCCTGCGGAACTCGCGAACGTCGGTTGGAGCCGGAAGAGCACTGAAGGCGTCCTCAGTGAAATCCTCGAACCGCTCCCAGTCAGCTTTTTTGAAGTTGATGTAGGTGCGGCGGTCCGAGGCAACATAGTTGGCAGGTCTGTCAATCGAGACGACTATGAGTAGGTGGTCTGATGCAAGCGATAGCTTAGGTTGCCACGTTATGCTATTTATCAGACCCGCGCTAGCTATGGTTAGATTTAGCGAGCTGCTGCAACTACCCACAATCCTGGTGGGGGCGTCGTCAGTCATTATGCAGAATGTCGAATCGTCTATCTGCTCTTCCAAAATATTTCCCCTACGAGCATTTGGTTGGCTTGAGAACCAAAGATCGTGACGCGCATTGATGTCTCCGACTACCAATCGGTTTTCACGTTGAGGACCGCACCTATGTCAGGGTGATATCCAGCCGGGCAGCAGGAGGCAGGGGGTATATAAATATATTTTGTTGTTACTAGTTTTCTTCGAATAAACTAAACGCGTAAATAAGTAAACAAGTTGTTTACAAGAAGTAGATAGGACTACGGTACTTTGTTTACCAGAGTGCGAGCACATGTGTGCACAGTTGTTGGTACTTGTTCACTGCCAATAAGTAGTAAACAAGTTGTTTTTCGTTTGCGCTATGCGTGCGTTTGTTGCTAGTTGTTTACCAACTGTGCGTGGCGTGATATTACTAGTCGGGTGGGAACAGTCGCGAGTGGCTGATACCAGTACAGTGCGATTGTTGGTGCTTGTTTACTTTTTGCAAATAGTGTGGCTGTACTAGTGTAGTGCAATTTCTGTCATGGTTGTTGTTGTTGGGAGTGCCCTAACAGTGCCAGTGGAGCGTCAGCTCACCGCTATGGGTTTGTGTGGTTCTTGGCCGCCTTCCTGCTGGTGCGCTGTGATGCCGGCTGCGGCTGGTTGCGTGCGAGCTCTCACATACTTGGTAGGTCAGCTCTGCGGACGTCTTTTATTTATTTATTGATTGTTTACAGTCTTGCGACTTTAAAATGTACAATTTTACAAAGTGATAATATATTTTCTATTAAAGCGTAAGTACATGTTAGATATATTTTTACAAATCATATATAAAATTGCTTAAAAATAATTGCGTAGTTGGGTACTTGGGTAGCTGGAAAGGCCTAGTTTCCAGTCTACCATTATGTGCCACGGGCGGAAAGGCCTAGTTTCCGCTCCGCATTTCTGGTTCATTTGGTTTATAATGGTCAGAAAGCACGAGTTTCCGATCCATATTCCACTTCTTACATTTCATACGAACAGTTTGTCATGGTCGAAAAGGCCGTGTTTCCGATCCATGGTCATATCGCCTTTATTTGGTGCTAGGACGGATGGAAAGACCAAGTTCCATGCCGCGCCCTTACCGGATAGCCAATGTTTTGCAATGGTCATACAGTAATTTCTAGAAACTACTAAAGTTAGTGCAGTTTTTTATGTGCGACGGTTATTTATTAAAACACTTTAGCCGTTTATAGAAAATGTTTCTTTTATCCACTCCGGTTCTATAGAAGGGTAGCCTAAAGCTGTTGTTCTCTGTTAGTAGGTATGAGTGGGTGTCGCTAATGTATCGAAGATTGTCACTTAAATAATCCGGAAGTCTGCCTTCTTTTATGTTAAACACAAATTTCTTAGCATGATAAAAAACTTGCTGCTTCAAACTCAGCCAATGCATATTAGCGATCATATCCGGCGTGGGTGTATCATTAGGCTTATTTAGTAAAAAGCGCATAGCTCGGTTTTGCAGTTTTTGCAGTTTATCTGCTTGGGTATCGCTAACTATGAAGAATATCGTTGGACAATATATAAAGTGGGGTTTCATTATAGATCTATATACAATGGTTTTGTATCTCCTTCGTAGATATATACAAGATCTTTTTATAAAGCCAATTTTTTTTTTGCAATTTTTTTAACAGTATTCAACATGCTCATCCATTTTTAATTTATTATCAATGTATATAAGTATTTAATGAGTTTAACTTCTTTAATAACTTCATCATTTATATTTATTCTGTAGTTTGAGCATCCGTTATTGACTGCCCTATTTAAGACCACGAACTGCGTCTTATTAACATTCAGCTTTAGTTTATTAGAGCATAACCAGTTATATAAGGAATTCAGGTCTTCTTGCGTTTTTTCAATCGCATTCTGCACGTTCCTATCACTGGCTGTTAGGATTGTGTCATCAGCGAACAATTTTATCTTACAGTGTTTTAGCACCATATTAATATCATTGATATAAATATTGAAAAGAACTGGTACTAACACCGAGCCCTGTGGTAACCCATTGTTCACGGCTACTTTTTTTGACACAGTTGACTCGATCACTGTCTGCTGCATACGATCGGTAAGGTAGCTCCGAAACCAGCCAAGCTCTTTGTCTATCATACCAATATGCTCAAGTTTTTTCAGCATTCTATCCCTGTCAAAAGTTTTAAAAGCTCTTTTGAGATCAATAAACACCGCTACGATATTCAACTTTGAATTAAGATCTTTCCACTGGGATAGTACCAAATTTAGTGCAGTCTCACACGAGTGCTTCTCCCGGAAACCTGATTGCTCTTTTATGAATATGTTATTAGTTTCAATATGACATAACAACTGCATTTTAATCACATTTTCCAGAATTTTTTTAATGTTTGGAAGAGTGTTAATTGGCCTCATTTCTTCAGCTTTTATAGTACCCTTTACTTTTTTAACGGGGACAATCGTCGAAATTTTCCAATCATAAGGCACTATTCCTGATTCAAGGCTCTTATTTATCAGTAAAGAGTAGAAGTGTCCCATATACTCTACTGAGTCTTTAATTACACCCTTAGACAATAAATTTGTCCCTCCTATTTTCCTCTTCCAATATCTTTAGAGTTTATCTGGTGGAATTCAAAGTTATTTACCTGATTAGCCTGCGGTATAAAGTTACTGCTAATGTCTTCTATGTTTCTGTTTATCTAGACTTTACTTTCTGCGAAGAAATCGTTTTCGTTTTTGTACTTGTTGAATGGTATATCACCCCGATCTGCCATTTAGTCTGGCAACTTTTCCGTTGGATGACAACGCTCCATACATTATTATTTACCGATTTTTTGACCTTTATCTTGAACTCAAGAGTGTCACGTAAAATAATAATCACACCGCCTGTATGTCTACTGTGTGAAGCGCACCTTATTACCTGGTATGTTGGAAAATTTATCTCCGAGTCATCTATTTCATGTGTAATACATGTCTCGGAGTATAGCACCATGTCTGGGTTGACATTTTCTATGAGTCTTTCTAGTTCAATTTTATTAGCTAATAAACTATTTATGTTGAGATACACGCATTTTAATGAACATTGGCGATCTTTTCTTACGTCTAGTTGCTAACATCCCACTCTCTGTTTCTCTATCTTTAGTTTTCTAACATAGACTGAACACTCTCGGCTAAAAACACTGTTCTACATCTAATTTTAGACCTAGCTCTTGGTTAGCGTCACAACAATTACCGCAAATTAATTTTGGACTACTCTCTGTGCAATTTTCTGCTTTATGCTCCCCCATGCATTACTACTCCGTATTTTCTTTGCACAATTATTAGCATTGTGATTGAAACCAAGGCATTTATAGCATCTTTTCACTGATTGCCAATCGTATACCGGACATCGATCCCATCCAATATTTTTTTTTTCTTATCTAGCACCTGTAAGAAAAATGTATGTTCGACCTCAATTATTGCATTAAAAGATGTTAATTCCACATTTCTACGTTTCGACTTGAATACTGGGCCTTAATTTTATAAATTACCCCGATTTCACTATATTCTGGATTCGTATGTGTGACTAATATTCTATCTTTCTCTTCAACACTATTCGCATTTATAACTACGGCCCCGTTTTGCTTATTTGACACTCTATCTATTTTCATATTCTACCCTAGTTTTTTCCACTGCTTGTTTACTCTTTTATTAGTGGAGGTACTCCCTTTAAAGCGCTAGCATATGATACACCCACACCACTTGGTTTGTTATCTTTGTTAGTGTTTGCCACTTTCTTTATTTCGCTCACAATATCTTTCTTTTGCTTGCAGAGCTCGGCAGTGGACGAATCAACTCAAGCCATTTGCTCTTTACTGGCTTTGCATAAATTCGCTACTCTCTTTATTAACTCTAAGTTTTCTTGGTTTGTCTTCATTATACCTTCCATCACCCTACTTAGCTCTTTGTTGTGCTCACTTAGCATTTTTCGATGTCACCCTTTTGTTCTCTGATGTTTATTTTGTTTGTCTCAGCTATACTCATCATCTGTTTAAGGGCATCATCAACAGTGGAGATATATGTCATGCAGTCATCGCACATAAACCGCAAAAGCCGACAGTTTTCCACACCTTGCAAGCCGTATTCATCAACATCCGCGCAAGCAATAGTTTTGTGGTATACTCTTCCACAAACTCCCTCGCATCGAACGCCCGACTCTCCTCTGATGACTTTTCGGCATCTTCCGCACTCAGGCATTATCATATACACCGGTCAACTGCTATTTTATGTTTATATGTATGTATATTTATATGTACATATATTAAAACCGCAACTAGTTCAAGTGTTTTTTCTTTATTTTTGCCAATTTTATTCCCTTACTTTATATACACCGAACAGCGATTCACCTTTATATAGTCGCTATTTATCCGAATATTGACTATTTTGTTATACAATTATTATTTGGCAAAATACTATATTAAATAATATATAATGTTAAAAACTTCCCGCAATCAACAACATGTCCGCACGTAATGAAGTATGCACACGCAATTCTTCGTCTTCGTCGGCGTTGCTGCCCTGCGCGTGCAAGACGCTTCTGGTGTTGTGGTTTTTGTTCAGCGGGTTGCGTTGCTGCAGCTACCGATCCGGCTGACCCGTTCCTGTGACGGGGAACAAATGTTCTGTCCGGCAGGACTTGGCGATAGCCTTTCCGGTTTATACCGGGTTCGGTCTGCAGCAGGTGGATTTCGGCTCTAACCTCCCGTAGGGGTCCTGCGCTAGTCAGCAGGCTCGTCAGTGGGGATTCGCCCGGGGTAGTGCGTCATCCGGGCCAACAAGGAGCGCTACCTTGTTTTTTGTGTGTGGTAAGCGCGCGGCTGTCGTGGTCGGTTGGTACGGCGAGCCGGCGGTTGGAGGTCAGAGGCCGGCATGCCGCTCATGCGGAAGAAGAAGGCCAGTACCCTCGCTGGCAATGGGGACTCAGTGTCCTCTGTTGTGTATGTGTTTACGTCAGAGACGGAGAGAGTGAGGGGTCCGCCCCGAGAAGCTTCGCGCGCGTAAGCTCGCCAGTTGGTGCGGTTGGGAAACCAGCTGGAGTGGTCCAGTTGTCGACAGAAATTAAGCCCCAGCAGGTAAGTCTGCGGGGGAGGCGCCTGTGTCTGCTAGGGACCCGGTGTCCCAAATGCGAGGGAAGGCCGGTACGGCCACAATTCCGGCGCTTAAATTAATCACGACTAAATTTAGTAGCGCAGTATTCACGTTAGAGGGGATGAACCTGGTTACGGCGAAGAGGCTGTTGGAGTTTTCCTCAGAGTAGTGGAGCTCCTGATGACGGCATTATCTGAGAATGCCGGTCTTCGCGGCCAAATTGAGGTCTATAGCAAGGGTGCGCACAGGATCGAGGCTCCTCACACACCGGCCATTGCGACTCTAGTGGGTTTGCTGCCAATGTCGGCGCCGGGGTGCTTGCGCCGCTGATACCTGATGCCCAAGCCGGTGCAGACATGGTCGGTGGTGGAGAGAAGCTGGAAAGCCGAGGAGTCATCCCTAGAGGTTGTCTCTAGAGTGGTGAAAGAGGTGGGCCCCTCATTGGGTGAGAGGGTCCACGAAATGAAACCACTTAAAGGGGTGGTGCGATTATTCGTACTCCCTCCGTGGCGGAGATAGAGAAGGTGGCAAAGAATGCGAGATTTGCGGAGGTAGGATGTGACTGTAAATAAGAAGCTGGGACCTAGGGTTGTGGTCCAGGGAGTTCACACGGCGATGAGTTCATGGGGGAGTTATGCCGGATGAATTTCCGGGACTTCAGCCCTGGATGCCTCGAGAGGGACGTCAGGATGGTGAGCTGTCCCTGGGTTATGAATCCTGACGGGGTGACTAACGTCGTCCTGGAGGGTATAGACAAGTTAATGTCCACTCTCCTGGCAGCGGGACGTTGCTACGCTAAATGGTTTTCCTACCGGGTGCGGCCGAAAATCCTGACGCCAGGCTGCTTCAGATGCATGGGTTTCGACCATAGAGTGGCTGACTGTTGGGCAGGAGGGGCACCGGATGGCCAATTGCACCAATGCGCTGCATTGCCATAATTGCGCCTTTAGGGGCAAACCGGCTGGGCACCGTGCCGCCGCCGGACATTAATGGGGGGTATACTGCATATGAGTTGTCAGGGGGGGGTACAATGTTATGTGTAAGTTTGGTGAGTGTATGTAAGAAGCGGGTTGCGGCATTGCTTTGCTCCAGGAACATTACTCCTCAAATGGGGTTGTGAGGGGCCTTCCTGGAGGCCTACCGACCTTGGAGTCAATGCCGCGGTGGTTGTATGTGATCCCAACTACGACTGTGTAGTTGTGGATAGATCCGAATGGGGGTGTGTGTCTCCATGTTCTGAATGAGCCGAGTGAGTGGTATACATACGTTTGATGGGCCTATGGGTGCCAGTGATATTGACGTTATGCTACTAGGGTTTTAGTGTTTGAGTGGGAGGTAAGGGGGGCTGGGGAATAAGTGATCACAATTTGATTAAAATTGTGGTTGGCCCCATGCTCCCTCTGCCAATGAGAGTCTATTGAGGAGATGGTGCACCTCTGCTACAAACTGGAACCAATATGGGCTGTGTGTGAGGGAAGCGGTGTCATGTTTGCCGCTTAAATAGTTTGTGGAACTGAGTGTGGACCAGCAATTAGCTCGTCTGAATGAATGTGTGTGGAGCGTGAATGATAGTATGCTTAGAAAACCTCTGTTAGGTAGTGCAAGTATGTTTCAGCGTACGCGGTGGGCCAACTCTGAGAGCGCGCCCCAGCTCAGGTGTCAACTTAGGGAAATGAATGAGTACAAGAAAATGTTGGTCGACATAAAGGAATCTGAATGGAGGAGTTTTGTTGCGGGGAATAATGTCGAAGTGTGGAAATCACCTCCCTCCGCGTTTGTAACTCTATGTTATCGACGTGGGGATGCACACTCTCCCTCTGGGGCTCTGTTAGGCGCGTTCTTTTCAAGGGCGGAGGAACAGGTTCCTCATGCTCAACGGGTGCCTGTCCTTCCACTAGAAGTTAGCGAGCTAGAATATGCGTTTGGCCGGGTCAGGTCTAACCGGTCGCCGGGTCTTGATGGTTTGAACGGAGAGATGTGCAAATGCTTGTGGAAGTTCATTCCGGAATACTTGGAGGCCATTTATGATAAATGCATATGGGAGGGATACTTTCCACTCGTGTGAAAGAGTTCTTGGGTCGTGCCTCTCCTGAAGTCACCTGACAGAGTGAGGAGCAATCCGCTTGCAGTTGTACTTGAATGGGGCGTGGATGTGGGGGTTAACATATCGGTGGAAAAGTCGGCGACAATGCTGCTGAAAAGCAGACTGTCTGCTGAACGTCCACCGATTGTCCGTGTGAATGGGGTCAGTATGCGGTATGCGACGCAAGTCAAGTACCTGGGTCTGACCATGAGAGAGCGGATGTGTTTTACTCCACACCTGGTGAATGTGAAGGTGCGGCTGCAGGCAATAGTGTGCTACGTTTGGAGGAGGTGCCTGTCTGAGGAGGCGGGTTGCTCTTTCGGGACCCGGAGGGAGGACTGGGCCATGTCTTAGCGGAGTGGGGATTAGCTGGACTGATTGACGACTGAATGTTAGTAGTGTGTTGCACTCCTGTCAAAATGTCGATAGATTGGAAGTGTATGCTCGTGAAGTGTTTGGGCGGCGAAGGCGTTCATTGCAGTAGGTAGGTTAGTATTTGTTGTGTGATCGAATGGGGGTTAAATGCAAGATTGGGCATGTGAGAATGTAGTCCAACCCTTGGTCACCAGTCCAGAGTAGTATGGAAACTCAACTGGCCGAGGCTACGAAGTCTGACCGAAGACTTTCATCTGGTACCACGGGGAACAGGAGCCCACAGAGCTTGCTTGGGTACGGCCCCTCGGGGAGTTTCGTGGTGGCTGTGGTTTACACCCAAATGCGGGTAGAGTTTGGCCTTGGCGTTCTGGGTTCTGGGGCGTTGATTGACGCATTGTATTGATCCGTTGTGTTTCTAGAGCACCGTGAGGTTAGGCCGTCGTCCGCAGCGACCCACGTTAAGCACACCGGCAGATATAGCTTGGTGTAGTTATATATGATAAACCTTGGTATATCCTTGCCTGCAAAACCAATTTTGATTGTACTTGTCGGTGTGTATGTATTACCATCTTCATTTCTGCGCGTAAAGCGCTGAACTCATAAAAGGGATACTTGATTTGTCTTTTATTTCCTCATCTGCACACCAAGTAGGAATGCCCCTTACCACACCATAGGTTTCAACTTAGGTTCTAGGAATAAAAGCTATTAGCCCTAAAGATTTTACTTTTTCGTTTAAAACAAAGTTGTTAGCAAAAGCTGCATTGCGAAATGTTACTTTGTAAAGAATTTTGCCTATGGCATAGATTAAATCCATATCTTTATCTTTAAGTTGTTTGATTTTGTTAAAAAGATTTAGTCCATTCCTGACACGCTCATTGTTTAAGTCCTGGCATTAAGATGAATCTACCAACACTATATAAGTAAACGCAAAACAAGCAGAATATGTAACTGCTTCATTCTTGTCCTGTGTCGGTGTATTTTCCATATTCGTTTTACCCGCGCTTTTTAAGATTTTTGGCGCCAAAAGCGGACAATCGTCACTCGTTTTCTCTCCGTTATCCGTGTCTACAATCTATGTATCGTCATTTTCTAACCTAACCTTTGTTTGATTTGGTGCACATCTGACACCTTTCATTAGATTAAAATCCTGACTTTTAATATTTTAGTTAGTTTTGCTTCAGATTCCTTTCGAAACCTTTTGCCTTTTGCCACATTCGACTTCGAGAGGGCCTGAAAATCATCGACTCTTGGTTTGCCCTGGGCGGCACGGTCTAGCTGAAAAAATATGTCGCCACCTTAACACTTTAAAAAAATCACTCACCTGCCGATGCTAACGCCACTTCAAAAAAGGTGTGATTATCTGTAGAAAACTCTAGTATAATTTAAATATAATAACGCTGACGCCAAAAGGAAAGCTTAAAACACGTCAGATCACACTTTAAAAACTCTTAGAAGCACATAAAAGTGCCAGCGCGCCAAAAATCTACAATTCACTAAGCAGTTAAAATTTGCGCAAAAGCACGCCCACAGTAATAACATATACTTTTAACCATATACCATTGTACAATTTCAACAACGAGAAGACAAGGCATGGTCAATATTAAGTTTGCCAGTCGATTAAGCACCAAGTCAATCTCTTGCGGAGCTAAATTGCTTCTTCTCCTTGTATCTGCTACTTTTTTGTAATTAAATAAATGTAATTCTGTAATATTTCAATTTGAAAATACTTTTTCAATAAACCACACAAAAATCTATGTAAAAAATCGTGTACAGCTCCAACCGCCAACCAAATAGAAACATAGAAAGTTATTAATGAGGTTTTTCTTTCAGATACTTAATGTATATTAAGCCAATTTTTTGTAGAACGTTTATTTAAAATGGCCTTTTTATTCTAAATCCAGAAAATAATGATTTTCTTAAATATTTTGCACCTTTTCTTGAAAAAGTTTTGTTTTAATAACTTAACCAAATATTTTTAAATAAGGTGATTTCTAAACAAATAAAACAATGAAAACTAATATGCTCAGATTTATGAAAAATATCGATTTTGTCCACTTCGTCACATGATTCGTATCCAACTAGTTATAATTCACAAATGCTAGTTTATAAATCAAGTAGAAAATTCCTTGTGTCCTCATATTTCAGTCCCGTTTATTGTAATGAAATATTTTTTTTTTATTTGGCATAGCATAATATATTATGCACAACCTACGTTAAGCTTAGGCATTTGCAAAAATATAAAATTATTTGCCTACAAATTAATAACAGCATGTTTTTATTAAACCATTGCATATACTTAAAGTGTTTCTAAAGGGTTGGCGGGGTACTTACTTTATATATATGAGTTGTTTTGTAATTGAAAAAAAAAAAAAGCACATCCTTGTGCTACCATGTTTCAGAATTAAATATTTTGGGGAATGTTCGATATAGCGCCGCATAAAAGGGGTGTGGTGGGAAAATAATAAACTTTCCAATAAGCCTTCACTGGTAGCTCAGACCCTTTTTTCTAACAAATTCGAGACAATGCTAACCAGCATCCATTTTTGATTTAACTGCAGACAAAATGTATAGGTAAACTTAATTTTCTAATGTATCATGAAGGTAGATAGAAAGATATATAGATAGAAAGTTGTAGGAGGAATGCACTGCGACCGATGGGACTATTGTGTACTCCACGGCTCACATCATAGCTCTTCAGTAAGCCCCAGCTCCTCCAGAAAGCCCAGAATGGTTGCCGCCGGGAACAGTGAGTGTACTATGTGCTGATTTTCCGACCACGGTCGTCCAAGGGTATTTCCCCTTATGCGCGCCACAGCATCACACTCCATGAGCAGGTATTGTGGGGTCTATTTTTGTCTGAACAGAAGCGACACAGGTCGCTTAATAAGATTCCAAGCCGATGTAGGTGACCCTTCAATCTGCAGTGACCTGTCAGAACACCAGTCTTCTCAGGTTGTATCCTCCAAGGAGACACTTGGCCTGCCGAAGGTTGGATTTTGCTTATTTAGTAATCAACAAACAAGTTGCTTACAGACTATATAATAAATACATTTCAAATTCAAAGACTTGACGACAGGAGTCGTATGAGTAAATTCTTAAATGTAGACTTAAAGTAGGTAAAATCAAAGTCTAAGGAAGAAGAATACGCATTAAATTGTGATAGCGTCCTTCTAAGAGATGCATTCATACCATAGACAGTTTTAGCAAACCCGACAAAAAATAAATCATTACAGCAAAGTATACGTGAGGGAACACTAAAATGAATTTTCATGAATAAGTATAGACAATCAATTGAGTCGGTACATAAATCAAAGACAAAACACATCGACAAAAGATCACGCCTAGACTCTAAAGACATGAGGATCTATAAGTAAACACCGAGAGTGATTCGACGGAATAGGATCTGCAAACTTTATCGTGCGCAAAGCAAAACGCATAAAAGCTCTTTGGACAGTGTTAAATATCTGAGATACGACAACACCTTCTATTGGAGTTCTTAGCCTACTCCATTCGTACACGTCACATCGCTATATATAAAGTTGGTCAACTGTCAGGTGACAGTCTTTTCACTTGCTTTTAGTTCACGAGCAGAGACACATGTTCATATAAAGATTTGTAAAGTGTCGTTATTAATAAAGTCATATCAAGTATCGTTGAGTTTATATTTCTTAAATAAAGCATATTTAATACTGGCGACGAGGATGGGATTTATCCCTACATTTTAAACTCGATATCAACACGCATGACTTTCGGCAAACACTTACAATTTCATCTACAACGTTGAGTGACACAGCTAAGCACAACCAGTGAAGGCGAACGTTTTGACCGCTGCAGGTGTCCTGAAGGTCGTATAACCTGTTGCTTCACTAAATTAATTGCAAGCACGTGCTCGCGTTATTAGCCGACATATACAAACATACGAGTTATTTCGCATTGACTCTCGAAGTCAATGCCACGGAGGCTCAAGCAAGAGCTGGTTTCGGAAGGAGCGTCGTCAACGGCAAAAACATCAACCAGCTCAGAAGAAGACCCTACGGTGTCGTCGGATAGTATAGTTTCGTCGAACATTTGCAGCAACGAACGTACCATGGCAACTGTAGGAACATTGGAGCCGTTCGATATTAATCATCCGGAGAACTGGGCTACATACATTGCGAGATTCGAATGTTTCCTCCAAGCCAATGACGTACAGGCAGCCGAGCGCCAACAGGCAATTTTCTTGACGTTGGCTGGCGCACCGAGGAAGATTGCGGTGGACTGCAACTTTGGGGATGCCTTAGACCGCATGCTCCGTGACCGTTTGGTGTGTGGGTTGCGAGACGAGTCGCTTCAACGTAACCTGTTAGCGGAGCCTGACCTCCAACTACAGAAGGTCATAGAACGTGCTACCACCGTAGAAGCGGCATCGAGAAACGTTCTCGTAATTCGTCAGCCCGAGCAAGTCAATCAAATTGGAAAGCGTAACCAACAGCACTTCAAGAAAAGTAAGAATCAACATAACTCTACTTCTTTTAAACCGTGCAATGGCTGTGGCGGCGCACATGCTCGCTCGCAGTGCTCTCATAAGGAAACAATTTGTTCTGCATGTGGTGTCAAAGGTCATTTACAACGCGTTTGTCGGTCGATAAATTCAAGTTGTACCATGGAGCGTGCCGCAGTCCCCCCAAAAGGTCGGCACCAACACAGCAAGTCGAGATCACAATCGATTAATCAAATTTTAAGTAGTAGAAGTCGTAAAAAGTCAACAACAATACACATCAATGGAAAACCTTGTACGTTGGAAGTAGTTTCTGGGTCGGACTATACGATAGTGTCATCCAAGACGTTCGATCAATTGTGGCCAGCATTTAAGCCAGAGCTATATGGGTGTGCTCTTGAGTTGAGGGATTTCCAGCAGAATGGGGTGCCTATCAGAGGTGTCCTAGATGTTGATATAACTTATAATAATCGCAAAGTTAGAGATTTATCCCTTATTATAGTAAATGGCAATCAAAGTAACGTTTTAGGTTGTAATTGGTTTGATGCGCTGGGCATAAGTGTTCAGGGTGTTTTAGCTATTCCCGAGTTGCGCACTATCAAATCGGTGTTAGCCAAATTTGAGCACCTTTTCTCTGCGGAACTGGGAAAATTCACTGGAGAGACTGTTGCATTAAAGACAAAAAATGATATTCAACCAATTCGACTTCCAGTACGCCGTATGCCAATAGCTATTCGTTCTCTAGTTGAGGTTGAACTTGACCGTTTGTGTGCGCAAGGAGTTTTCGAACCTGTTGAATATTCGGACTGGGCAACGCCTATCGTCCCAGTTCCTAAAAGCGATGGTTCAATCAGGATTTGCGGGGACTATAAGTCGACCCTGAATAAGGCACTCTTGCCACATAATTTCCAAATTCCGTCCATAAACTCGCTCCTTTCATCGATAGAGGGGGGAACATTTTTGCAAAATTGGATCTTGCCCAAGCTTATCAACAACTTGTCGTTGACGAAGAGTCAGCAATGATGCAAACTGTTATCACACATAAGGGAGCATTTAAAGTAAAACGACTTCAATTTGGCATTTCCTCGGCTCCGGGAATCTTTCAGAGCTTCATTGAAACGCTTCTGCGAAATATTCCTGGCGTTCTACCGTATTTTGACGACGTTGTCATTATGGGAGGAACCGAATCGGAATTGTCTGAACGTTTGAATGAGGTTCTGACACGTTTCGATAAATCCGGCCTGCGCCTTCGCAGGGATAAATTCGGAGTCTCTACCGTAAATTTTTTAGGTTATAAAATAGATAGTTTTGGAATCAGACCCTCACCTGAAAAGATAAAATCTATAAGGAATGCCCCGGTGCCTGGTAATAAGAAACAGGTTCAGGCATTTTTGGGGTTACTGAACTTTTATCACTCTTTCCTGCGAAATAAGGCTACTACTGCAGAACCTTTGCATCGCCTTCTAGAATAGGATAGGAATTTCGTTTGGAAAACTGAACACCAGTCAGCTTTCGCTAAACTAAAACAGTTGGTCACCTCTGATAGTGTACTAATTCATTATGATGAAAAGTTACCTCTCGTACTCGTTTGCGACGCCTCACCATATGCCCGGAATAAACCCATGTTGATTAGGACATAACATATGCTTAACAGCAAAGTATATCTTTTCCTTAACAACTCATTCAAACAGTTTATACACAGTTGTTAGCTTGGAAATCGGTCTATAATTCTCAATGATAAAAGTTAATTTCCAATCATCAAGGAAAACCCCAGCAGAAAGTGACAAGTTGAAAATGTGCCTTAAAGGCGTAATTAAAGCGGGACAACTTTTATAGAGAACAGCCGAAAGACCATCAGCATCAGTACCATTGGATGGCTTAAGCTGATTTATGCCAAAAATAACATCATCGTCTGTCAGATTTAATTTCCCGAGGTTCACGGAAGTATCTAAATTTAACATATCATCAGAGACATAATTATATGCGGTATTGTCTGTGATAAAATTGGAAGAAAAAATCAGCTGATACCCGTTTAAGATGTACAGATGCAGGTGTATTAGAATTTTTTCAATTTTTCTTGGTTTTTATGCAACTCCAAAATGATTTGGGATTACATTTAAAATTGCGTTCAACATTACGAATATAATCTTTATACAAAGATTTATTGAGTGTGTTGAATTTACCTCTATAAAACACATACGGCGAAAATTCTTATCGTTAGAAATCTTATGTTTTTTATAAAATTTATTCTTTAAGTTCCTTAGATGTTTGAGCTCTTTCGAGAACCAAGGACGTTTCGAAGTTTTGGAGCTAAACATTGGTATGTGAAGCGCACAAGTGTTAAATATTATAGATTTAAAAATATCATAACAGCCAGCTACATCTATATTTTCAAATTGATGAGACCAATCCACCTCAAACAAACTATTTAAATCAGCAAAATTACAGCGTGAGTAATTAAAAGCAACCGTTTTACTGGTACTTGGCAATTCAAAATATTTAAAAAAGTCAATTTCCAGCACCAGTGGACTATGATGCTGATTCGAAGATGAAATGTAACTAGCTGCATGCGAAAGCTTAAAATTAATATTACAGCTAACAAATATTAAGTCTAAAATTCGGTTAAGTTCGTTTGGAAAGCCATTTATCTGTGTTAAATCAATGCATAACAAATTATCTATTAAATATAATTCCGAAATACTAGTTACATTTAATGGAGTAAGAAAGTTATTATTATCCATAAAGCTCCAGCAAATATTACCCAAGTTAAAATCACCCAAGACACAAAGTTGGTCGTCACCAATTTGTTCATGAATTGCAACTATGTTGTCAATATGTGCCTTATATATGACATCAGAGCTACCTGGCGGAATATAAGACACGCAGATATACAGCAGTCCACACGCACCGTGCATTTTAACGCAGAGTTGATCCAACAAAGAACTAGCATCTGGTAGCTCATAAAGAGATGCACGAAGATTATTACGTGTAGCAATAAGTACCCCTCCACCCCTACTGACACCAGTTCTAGCGTAATCTCTATCTTTGCGAAAAACGTCAAAGAGAGCTGTATTAAAGAACTCTGCATCAAAGAAATTGCCATTTAACCAAGTCTCTGTTAAGACAAAACAGTCGTAATCCAGTTCCGAGCTAAAAATGTAGACAGATTCAGATTTGGTCCTGAGTCCCGAACAGTTTTGGTAATAAACGCCTATTTTTCGGCCACCAAAAGTGAAAGGGCTTTTTACTCCTTGGGCTGAGGCTGCAGACCTTTTTGAAAAAAATCAAATGGCCGGATAGAGACATTTGAAGGCCAAATATTTGACGTCAGCAATTTATTATAGTGACATTCTGGAATTCCAAGCTTAAAATTTATGTATTTAATTTCATCCGAATTAGCATTTTTCTTGAGAAGTTTATAGCATAAAATCTCTTTCCTGTTGATAGCTGCATGTTTGGCTACATAATCAATTATGTCATCGGTCTTAACGGAGGGCAGAAACGAAGAAATATGCAGCCATTTGTGACGAAGAACAACTCCAAGCTCAGAGTTCTCACAAGTACCATATACACAAGGCCTACGTTTTTTATGAAGGCGATTTTTCGCCACATCAGACCACTGTGGAATATTCGGCTGCGCATTATTAGTACCATTGTTAGTTATAGTACTTCTCAACTTAACATTATTTGCAACAGTTGCAGCATACGAAGTAGAAGCAGCAACGCAAGCGGGCTGCACAGACGAAGAGCCTGTGTAGGCATATACAGCTGGTAACTCAGCAATACCGGTAGTCGGCGAATTAGCAGAGGTAGCAACAGCAGAATAACCAGTATTACTACCAGATGTTGCTAAAAAACCAGTATTATTACCAGGCGCAGCAGAAACAGAATGCATTACTGAGATATCACCAGTAAGTTCATTATTAGCAGCAATATCTGTAGCGATAGATGGCACAATCGAAGCATGCACGTGTGTATGCGTTTGTGCAATCACACATTCACTGCCAGAACTTAGAGCAGACGAAGTCCCAGACATAGTAGGCGAAGATGCAGCAAAACCGGTATTACTAATAGGAGTAGTTGCAAAACCGGTATTATTACCAGGCGCATTCCCAGCTGGTAGGCTAATAGCAGCAACAATATCATCATTAGATGAGCACAATTTTGTGTGCTTTTGCACTTTAGCTCGCTGAGCAACAACACCTTCACTGGATTTACTTTTAGAACGAGTAACGCGTTTGTTTTCACTTGTACCAGAAGTTGGCAAGTTAAAATCAACATTCACTGATTCAATAAATGTGAGAAAAGAGCTTTTTATTTTGTCCAGGTCCGAAATCACGTTCAAAATTTTATCTCTCAGTCCACTATGGGCTAAACAATTATTGCATAAACTCATTATTGCGAGCAAAAGATAAGCAAATCGAAAATTAACAAAAAATTGGTACAATGTAGGTAAAATCTTTTGCAACGTAGATGGAAATTTTTTCTAAATATGTTTTCTTTTTATTTACATTTGCGCCTACATATGAACATATTTTCATACAAATGTGCATTGACTTTATTATAAGTGTATGCATTTATTTTATAGTTACTTATTAATTTCAGTAAAATTCAATGTACATAGATTATGCATGTATGTATGTACGTAAATATGAAGAGAAATGCAATTATTGAATTTTTTCTATTTAATTGCTTATATAATGTAGCCGCTATCATTTGCAAAAATTGGCGCCGTCATAAAATCTTTCAGTCGAATGTGGTCTCATACAGCCGGATGTGGTCTCATACATCCGAATGCGCATGACTAGTTGTACAACATATTTGGCACTCTTTGTACAACGAATGCCTCTCTTTCTGAATGCGACTGAGCACAGTATTCTCAGCTATCTGCACACTCATTCAGTCATCGCACTTGCTGTGAGCAGAATGCGTAGAATGCTGCGCTTACGTGTGAATGTGTTAAAACGGCCAATGAGTACATTCATGCAGACGTCTAGTGCGCAAACGATGTACTTTATGATTTTTGTGGACTGTATTTCGGTGATAAAAAGCTGGTTGATCTTTCTGTAGTGAAGTGTAAAAATCTTAAAATTTTTCTCGGCAAGTCTAGGACCATGTAAAACCGCAGGTAATCTTTGCTTGTAAGCTCAGGTTTACCAGGGTTTTATTCGGCGTGATTGTAAGAAAAATAAAAGAAAAACGCAATGGTTTTAGTTCTTCGGTACAAATATATGTGTATGTGTGTATTTAAAATATTTTTATGGATAATATTTTACAAAGATTATGTTACCTGGATGAGGCTAGTAGCTCGATGTCTTCACTTGAACTCGGTCAAAAAAAAGTGTTAGCAGAAGCAAAACGGTTTTGTGTCCGAACCGTCGGACAATAATAGTCAGGGGAAAATTAACGAGAAAATGTTTATCCGGCGGGAAAATATAAACGGAAGAAATTGAGTGAAAGTGTTAATTTGTACGTGTGTGTAAACTTATGTGTGTGCTCATCCACACACACACACAACTACATGAGAGCCGTGAATAAGTGTGACCGCTGCACATTAGGGTGGGTCGTTTAATGACACTTTAAATACACTTATAATAAAGTCAATGTACATTTGTATGAAAATATGTTCATATGTAGGCGCAAATGTAAATGGAAAGAAAACATATTTAGAAAAAATTTTCACAATGTTTTTATATACAGAACTTCTTAAGACTCTCATTAAAATGTTAGAAATTTTCAATTTCTCATTAAAACATTAGAAATTTTGGATGGAAAACTTTGATATTTGGAAAATGTTTGCACTCTGTACAAGTTTTGAAACTTTAATTGATATGGTTCTAGTTAAAGAATACGATATTATTTAATAAAGAATTAACGGAAAGGATATGTGTTAAAAAACATTGTAAGTATTGCATAAAACTGTAATCTGCTTTTGACGCTGAGGTGCATACATATATACATATATACGTATTTATATACGTACATACATATGTACATATGTCTATTTATGTGTGGGTATAATGTTTGGTAGTAAAACCCTTTTATAAATATTCGCTAGCTTCTTCACATCCGTAAATATGCATGTATGTACATTAGGGTGACAGTTAATTTCGAAAGTGATATTTTCTTTGGTCTCAGTATTTTTTTATGTGTAGTTTTATTTAAAAAAAATTCTAGTAAAATTTCAAGGTCGTAGGAAGAGGATTAGGGGCGCGTCGGCCCCCCAAAGTTACACAAAATACGTTTTTTCACGCAAATTCTTACTTTGACTGCTTGTAACTTTCTCTGTGTTTTTTTTTTTTTAACATTACTGGCGAAAGATGTTCATTAATATGTCTACAATAACATCTGTCAATAACATTTTTGTCTAATGTTAATATTTAATGAAAAAAACTTAAATATAGGAGAAAAAGTACGCCTCAATGTCGATTTATTATACTTAAATAAAACTACTTATGTATATGATTTCTCATTTTATTAATATTGTTTAAAGCACTTGAGACAATGTCTTTTTATTACAGTCCGGAAACCGATGGCGGTAATCGCTAACAATTTTTAAAACAAATTGTTTTTGGCGTTCATTTTTGGTAAATAGTTTATTATACTATTCCATCAATTTAACCCCCCTTTCGGCAGTGTCATTTGTAACATTTAATTTTTTCATCAGTTCAGCCGCTTTACAATAAGATTGGTCCTGCTCCCATTTGTCTGGGTTTAATTTAAAAAAATCAGTTTTTATTTGAAATCTTTCAAATAATGCTTTTGTTTCGGCAGAGACGAACTGTTCAATTCCGTCATGGAATATTTCAACGATTTCTCTATCATTTATTGTAGCTCGCTTTGTGTTTTGCTCTTGTTCAAAATCATTTTCCAAAGCCGCCACCATTTTTTGTTTTGAAAAAAGGGATACGTTGCTGTCAAAAAATGCAAGACCAACCGCCTCAGGGCTTAAATACCACAAGTGGTTCCTGAACTTTTTAAGAGCAACATAAGATATAGCAGCATCAATTTTTTTGAAGTTTTCAAGTTTTTGTAAAAATAAAAAATCTTGATATGGCGCTTTAATGGCCAAAGGAGCAGAAAACCACGCTTCGACATAGACTTCAGCAATAAAAACACAAATTTGACGAAGCCCATTTAATTCAGTTGCTGAAAGCTGGAACTCGTTACGGAATAAAAATATTTTTAGACAGTAAATCGCTTTTGCCATCCACCTTGCATGGTGAACAGCTCCTGGCGATCGAAACATTAGGCTGTTTGGATGTGTCTTTTCTGGTTTTTGACCCAGGAAGAGCAACGTGAGTTCCAAGAATTCTTTATAGTCTTCCCTGGGTTGTTTTTCTTCCAAGATATTATTTACTGCACCGATAATGCGAACAGCAGACTCTTTCATGTACGTCTTGACAGTTGGATCGTTGATGCCATACTCATAGTTTTTAGCATCAATCTTAGCCCAAGCATTTTTAAATTTCTCAAACATTTTAACGTTTGGACTTCCATAACAGCTTATTTTTTCTTCGAAAACGCATCTTAAAACAATCTCGTATATATGATGACGGCATGGTAACCATAAAAGTTGTCTTTGTAAATTATTTTCAATTAACGTACAGGTACCATTGAAACGCCCAGTATTGACCGCTGTTGTATCAAACACTAAAGCTTTGATGTGATTTTGCAGACCATATTCATAAATAGCATCGCATACAGCGGATGCCTGTTCTTTTCCAGTACCGGAATCAAGTGCAGGTATTTCAAGAAGCTGTTCAACTTTACCGCTTGATATTATTATAGGCAACCTATCAACTTTATCATTTCCCGTCAGCGCCGGCAAAAGTTTACCATCCCAATGAAGGCAGATAGCGTCGAGCTCATTTAATTTTAATTTATTTTTTAATGCTGAAATTCTTTCTTCACGGATTTGTTCCCTTTCCTGGTGTACAGAGGCAATTTCACGATTATTCCGCTCCACTTGTTGTAATAAATTGTTGTTGCGTTCTTCAAGTCGGCACTCTCGGCGTACTTCTTCGTAATCGATACCATACATAAAGCCTGGGCGCCCCGTTTTTCGTTGACTTATCAAGAAATCAATATCTTCTTGATTCGACATTATTTTTAATGCACTTGCATGCGCCACGTCAAAAAGCATATCCAATTTTTCTTTCCACGTGTTTACTTTGCTCTTATGGAAATTAGAAGTCTTCTTTGAATCTTTTTGAAAGCTTTACCATTCTTTATACAATTTCTCTACATTTGTAATGCAGTGTTGTTTATCCTTGACCGGAATGCGGGCTTTTTCCCAGAACACGAATAGTTCTTTTACAACTAAATCTGAACTTTCCCGTAAATTTTTTTTTACTACACGTAAATTGAAAAACAAAACTTTCAACACTTCTATATTGGAGGGTAGTTTACTTCCCGTTAATGAGTTGGTACAATAACCAATTAAATATATGCGTTCACGTAAATTTCTAGCAGACATTTTCGACTTTTCACATTCAAATATTCACTTCGAATGATTTTTTTGCAAATTTAATGCTATTAAAAAATGTTTGCGGCTGCTGCATATAACTGTAAAATAAGAATCTATTTTCCGAGAAACATTGGTGCTGATTTTTTGTCGGTAGCTTACGCAAGCATTGAGAATAATATTGTTGAGGTTGTAACGGGAATATTCTCGGTCACAATTGTCAATATTATAGATCGCTTCAGCATACAGGCAAAAAAATTTGAAGCAAACTTTTAAAGACAATTCTTACACTTGAAAACAAAAGTAAACAAAAAAAGTCTGAAGTTCGGACTAGCGAGGTCTTACTGTATATAATTGTTGAAGCTACTCTTACGTAAATCATAAGGTATTTTCTATATGAATCTTTAATTAAATAAATCTGAACAAAATCCAAAATTTGAATCATATAAGTAATTTTATTTAAGTATAATAAATCGACATTGAGGCGTACTTTTTCTCCTATATTTAAGTTTTTTTCATTAAATATTAACATTAGACAAAAATGTTATTGACAGATGTTATTGTAGACATATTAATGAACATCTTTCGCCAGTAATGTTTAAAAAAAAAAAAACACAGAGAAAGTTACAAGCAGTCAAAGTAAGAATTTGCGTGAAAAAACGTATTTTGTGTAACTTTGGGGGGCCGACGCGCCCCCTAATCCTCTTCCTACGACCTTGAAATTTTACTAGAATTTTTTTTAAATAAAACTACACACAAAAAAACACTGAGACCAAAACAATAAAGAAAAAAAAAATGCTCCATACATTTAATTGTCACCCTAATGTACATGTACATATGTATATGCAGCCTACTTACTGAGCGCCAGGCCATTTGCTCAACTTGGTGAATATCCCTTTTGTATTTATGTACACACATACATATGTACATACATGTGTATTGTGCGTATGCATAGTGTGCGTCTGCGCTTGTGAACACATATGTATGTACATATGTACATACATGCATGCATACATATATTCCCTTCCTGTGTGTGATCGTATATCATATTCTGTATACCTTTGGGTGCGTACAGAGTGGCCGCTTGTTGCCGAGCCGAGCCGACTGACGCTTATTGCGAGAACCAATGCGAGAAAACTGGTACTATACAAATTACTATAAATGAGCGTAGCGAAGAGAAAAATTTGTACATCCCTTAAATCATAAGCAGAGAGTACCCATATTGGTCTCTTTTTTCTCTGTAAGTACACATATTTTTGATCGCATGAGTGCCTGAGTTGAATGAGTATCGCATTCACATTCGTGTAATCCGGCTAACAGAAGAAATGAATGTGCTCATGCAGCCCTCTAATACATAAGTATTAAAAAAATAAAATAAAATAGATCATTATTATGTTTCTAGTATAAATAAATTAATAAAATTAAACTTATTTCATATCTATTATTCACTATCATCAATTCCTTCTTCAAAAAGAGGCAACCTTTCTATGGCTGTGTTAAGAAAACTTGGGTTTAATTTTACCAGCAAAATATTTTCAAGAACCTCGTGACTAATTCGATTGCGATAGTAAGTAAGCACCAGCCTTAATGTCGAGAATGCTCGCTCAATCGTGACCTGTGGCAAATGAAAATTATTAAACTGTGATCTACATATTAATAATTAAGGTACATTTACCTGTGTAGGTGGAACTGCAAAACATACATTACTTATTTCGCACAGTTCTGGATCCGTGTACTGTTTTCTTTTCCAAAACGTAATTACATCTACATCACTTCTTTGTATATATGTACGTCGCATGTTCCGCTTATATTTTCTTGAATCCCTTGCACCAAATACTCGTTTAAAAGTTCATCTTCCTCGTCAAAAAATTGGTTAAGGGATGGATTTGCAGTTGAAGTCTTAGTGGGACACAAAGAGCTAACAGGATTGAATTCACGAATTCTATCACAAACAGTCTTCAGGTGAAGAACGGCATCGTGTTTTTGTTGTGTCGTCAAAGTATTTATGTTGGAAACGAGGGTCCAAAAAAAAAAACACGAAATCAAGAACTTATAATTCAACAATATTGGCGTCCGTGTTTCTATTGACTTTAAAATCTTGTTGCCAAGTGTTATTATGAATTCTTGATTTGATTCTCGTTTTATTTTTTCGGTACATATTTTTAATTTTAACCATTGAGGCGTAAAAATTTCCATAGTGCAATTGCTCTTCTTGAAATTTTTTTATGGCTTTTTGCAAGGGACTGAAAACTATGCAATAGCTTTCAACTAAATCCCAAAATGACGATCCTATTTCGAAGTTTTCATCTTGATTTATATTTTTTACGGATTCAATTTTGTTAAGCACATCTCTGGCAGCTAGTAAATCTTGCAGCATTGTATATGTAGAGCCTCATCTGGTTGGGCAATCTAGTTGGGGAATTTTCAATTGTTTCAATTCAAATATTTCGCGATACCCATTTGACGTCTTTCTGATATATTTTGTTAGGTTACGACAATTGCATAGGTATTTAAAAATGTCTTTCGATTTTGCCACGTCGATAGCAACCAACTGGGATGTTTGTGCAGCGCAACGGCAAACTTGAATGTTTCCTACTAGCAGGTTTGGTACTTTTTCAACATGGGCTATTTTTTCTAAATAATCTTCAAAATAATATAAAATAAAATAAATAATCAAAAGATAAAATGTTTGTCGCTTTAAGCATATTTGCGCCATTAGCCAATGTTATCGAAACGATTTGGTTTAAGTTAATATTATATCGCTTTAACACATTTAACACCTCCATGGCAAGATTTTTGGATGTGCTCGATCCAGTTCCTTTCAATTCGATCATTCCCAAAATAATGGATTTTATTCTCACCGCATCAATAAATTGTGCACTTACACTAAACATATTTCGGGACAGCCGTGTAGCACTGTCTATTTTTAAAGAAATTAACTTGTGCTTCACTTCATTTGTGAATTTAGTTAGTGGCTCATATTTTCTATGAATTAAATTTTTCAGAAGTCTGGCTCCTCTGTGGGCGTTGGCATTTTTATACCCGAGCGTACTTGTACACAGGGGTATTATAACTTTGTTCGCATAACGGTTGTTTCTAACAGCAAGAAATAATCGAGATAGATATAGACATACATAAGTATACTAAAATGATCAGAATGAAAAGAGGAATCGATTTAGCCCTAACTGTCTGTTCGTCCGTGGTTACAATAACTTGAGTAAAGATTGAGATATCTCAATGAAATTTGGTACATATTGGATTGCCCTTTTGACACGGTAGGTTGGTATTGAAAATGGTGAAGATCGGTCATTAACCACGCCCACCTCCCATATAACGAAAGTTTTTGAAAAATGCAAAAACTCCGATTTTTCGGTATCCATTAAAGCAAATTAAGTGAAATTTGGTATTTGGAGCGATTTTGAACTAAGAAATTTGGTATTTTTGAAATTTTGAAAAATAGCCGTTGCCACGCCCATTTAGGAACAAATTTCTGTGTCTCAATAACGTTGTACGGTATCGTCACAAACCTTGGTCGACATATTTTCCATGATATCGTTATTATTATCGTAGACAATTTTTTAAATCGGATCATAACTACGCGCACCTCCCATATAACGAAAGTTTTGGAAAATGCAAAAACTCCGTTTTTTCGGTATCTATTACAGAAAATTGAGTGAAATTTGGTATTTGGAGCGATTTTGAACTAATAAATTAGGTATTTAGGTAATTTTGAAAAATAAGCGTTGCCACGCCCACTTATAAAAAAATGTCTGTATCTCAATAAAGGTGTAAGGTATCGCCACAAAATTTGGTGAACAAATTTTCCTTAATATCGCTGTTATCACCGTCAAAAACTTTTGAAATCGAACCATAACCATGCCAAACTTCCAAATAACGGAAATTTTGAAAAATGCTAAAAAGTTCGTTTTTCAGTATTTGTTGGAAGAAGTTGAGTAAAGTTTAATACTAGCAGCGATTTGAAACAAAGAAACGGGGTTTTTATGAAATTATGGGCACCGACCATACAAAAATATATCGCGAGGGTATATAAAAATCGGTTTCGCCCGAATTTAGCTTTTCTTACTTGTTTTATATTGCATTTATTAATGTTGAGGAGAGAAAATATAGTTGATTATTTTCAGCATATTTGCGCTTTATTAAACGAACTTACTTGTTTGACGTCATCTTACAAATGTTTATGTCAAGACATCAAACTGCCCACCCATAAAAATTGACAAAACCTTTTTAATTTTTTCCTGCCAAAATGACATATTTTAGAACATCAGCTATTTTCTGCGGAGATGTCGGGTAAAAAAAACCCGACCTCGAGAAAGTGGTGCTATTGTGAATAATCATTGGAAAGTACCAAGGGAAATTGGAAAATTTTCGCTAAACATCAAACTAAGTAAAAAACCAAGATAGATCAGACGTAAGTCAAATCGCCTCTTATAAGAATTACTCATTTTGTTTTGTTTTGCTAGCAAATTTTACAAACGACCAGTAATTTTTACAGAAAGTGTATTCAAAATATAAGAGAGTTGATTATAAGCGAGTTGGACGTTCTTTTGCTAGTCGCTTACAAAAAATGACGACTAGTTGGGGTACACCTGGAGGACAAAAATATACAAGAAAAAAGTGTCATGGACCGAGTTTAATAAAATACAAAGGCACTATTAATATTATTATTCAAGGTAGGTACTTAGTTTATTTAATTAAAAATATTTTAAGCCGTTAATCAATTCACACGCCCACGTCCACTGTTCCTGCAACACTTACTTCTATTTTCTTCAAAGTTTGTTTTTTAAAATACAGGGTTGTGTTCGTATCTATGTCAGAAACGCATGTAATAGATAGAAAAATATAATAAAAGTATAAGATGAGAAAAGGAAATAAAATTATAAATCAAAAGTTGGATATTTTCACACAAAAATTTAACTTGGCTAACAACTTCAAAAAAATTTCGTACACGTACCGTGCGCATGCATATATGTATGTATGTTTAACAGAATCTCTAAATTTTTGCACATAATGGTTCTAAATTTAAATAACAATACAATGGATAGAACATTAGTATATTAATATATGTACTCTCTAATTAATAACTACAATGTTCTATTGGAAAAAAAAAACAAGGCTAAGCTCCCGTTTTTTTTTACAAAACATTTGAATTAATTAAGCTAAATAAATATTTATTGTTATTACGTCTTACATACATACCTTTATTTTACAAAGATGAAACCGCTCGCATGTCGACATTTCCTCCGGCCTCCGCTCCATGGTGGTGTTTACATGTGATCTGGAAAAAATATTGTTATTTGTAATTAATACCAGTTTTCAATATTTTTTGTTGTTTTTTTACTCCGACAAGATCGGAAAATCGTTCCAAAATACATCAGTTTTCGATATTTTTTTTTATCATATGCACATATGGATGGTTAAATAAAATAAGTCTTATTATATTATCTTTCCCAACAAGCAAACGCACAGAAATTGATAAATTTCAATTAGATTGCGGATGTTGGACATTTGCATCTATGATTGAGAACTTGCGACACTGACGGATTCTTTGTTTCCATTCAACAAATATTTTCACTACACTTCACCAGCTCCTAAACGCAATTCACTTTACTCACTTTTTCCAATGGTGCTTCTGCAGTCATTTTTATTTATTTATTTATTTATTTATTAATCAACAAACAAGTTGCTTACAGACTTTATGATACATTTTAATTTCAAAGGCTTAACGACAGGAGTCGTATGAGTAAATTCTTAAAAGTAGACTTAGAGTAGGTAAAATCAAAATCTAAGGAAGAAGAATAAGCATTAAATTGAGATAGCGTCCTTCTAAGAGGTGCATTCATACCATAGACAGTCTTAGCAAACCCGACAAAAAATATATCATTACAGCGAAGTATGTGTGAGGGAACACTAAAATGAATTTTCGTGAGCAAGTATGGACAATCAATTGAGCCGGTACATAAGTCAAAGACAAAACACATCGACAAAAGATCACGCCTAGACTCTAAAGACATGAGGTCTATAAGTAAACACCGAGAGCGATACGACGGAATAGGATCTGCAAACTTAATCGTGCACAAGGCAAAACGCATAAAAGCTTTTTGGACAGACTCCAATCTTTTGATATATACCGCATGAAACGGTCGCCAAACGAATACCGCGTATTCTAACCTGGAACGAACTAGGGACGAGAAAAGCATTTTGAGGGTATAGGGATCACAAAACGCAGAACTATTTCGACGAATAAAGGCTAACATTGCAAATGATTTTGAGACAATATAATTTATGTGAGTTGTAAAGTTCAGCTTGGTGTCAAAGTAGACACCAAGGTCTTTAAATTCTGTAATTGTTTTTAGCGGTGAATTTAATATGCTATAAGAAGTTGGAACAATATTTAGAACCTCCGCGAAAGAAGTGTAGTGACATTTACTAATATTGAGCTGCAAATGATTACGCAGACACCAACTATATAAGTTGTTCAACTCATGCTGGAGAATATGGGAATCTCCCGGATTTTTAATTTCGTAGTAAATGATGACCTGAAGATCCGCATATAGAAGATAGTTACATTTAGGAAAACATGAGGAAATATCATTGATAAAGAGGATAAATAGTAACGGGCCTAAAACACTACCCTGCGGAACACCAGAAGAGGCAACAAAAGAGTAAGACGATACGTTATCGAGTCGAACGACACAGCTCCTATTATCTAGATATGAAGCTATCCACTTAAGAAATTGAGAGTGAAAGCCTAATACGCGAAGTTTAGTTATCAAAATAGAGTGAGATACCCTATCGAAAGCTTTAGAAAAATCTGTGTAAATTGCATCCATTTGAAAACCTCTTTGAAAGGTCTCCAGACAATCCTCCGTAAAAGCTGCTAGATTAGTTATCGTAGACCTGCCTGGAATAAACCCATGTTGATTAGGACATAACATATGCTTGACAGCAAAGTAAATTTTTTCCTTAACAACGCATTCAAACAGTTTAGACACAGTTGTTAGCTTGGAAATCGGTCTATAATTCTCAATGTCATTTTTATTACCGTTTTTCAAAATAGGGGTGATAAAAGTTAATTTCCAATCGTCAAGGAAAACCCCAGCTGAAAGTGACAAGTTGAAGATGTGCCTTAAAGGCGTAATTAGAGCAGGACAACTTTTAAAGAGAACAACCGAAAGACCATCAGCATCAGTACCATTGGATGGCTTAAGCTGATTTATGCCAAAAATAACATCATCGTCAGTCAGATTTAATTTCCCGAAGTTCACGGAAGTATCTAAATTTAACATATCATTATAGATATAATTATTTGCGGTATTATCTGTGATAAAATTGGAAGAAAAAAAATTGGCAAAAAGATTAGCAGCATCAGAGATGGAGTCAGCTGATACCCCTTTAAGATGAACAGACGCAGGTATATTAGAACAGTTTTTTTTGGTTTTTATGTAACCCCAAAAGGATTTAGGATTACATTTAATATTGCTTTCAACATTACGAATATAATCTCTATACAAAGATTTATTGAGTTTGTTGAATTTACCTCTATAAAACACATACTGCTCGCGAAAATTCTTATCGTTAGAAATCTTATGTTTTTTATAAAATTTATTCTTCAAGTTCCTTAGATGTTTGAGCTCTTTCGAGAACCAAGGACGTTTCGAAGTTTTGGAGCTAAACATTGGTATGTGAATCGCACAAGTGTTAAATATTATAGATTTAAAAATATCATAACAGCCAGCTACATCTATATTTTCAAATTGATGAGACCAATCCACCTCAAACAAACTATTTAAATCAGCAAAATTACAGCGTGAGTAATTAAAAGCAACCGTTTTACTGGTACTTGGCAATTCAAAATATTGAAAAAAGTCAATTTCCAGCACCAGTGGACTATGATGCTGATTCGAAGACGAAATGTTACTAGCTGCATGCGAAAGCTTAAAATTAATATTGGAGCTAACAGTTAAGTCTAAAATTCGGTTAAGTTCATTTGGAAAGCCATTTATCTGTGATAAATCAATGCATAACAAATTATCAATTAAGTATAACTCCGAAATACCAGTTACACTTAATGGAGTAAGAAAATTATTATTATCCATAAAGGACCAGCAAATATTACCCAAGTTGAAATCACCCAAGACACAAAGTTGGTTGTCACCAATTTTTTCATGAAGTGCTAGTACGTTGTCAATATGTGCCTTATATATGACATCAGAGATTATCGGCAGAATATAAGACACGCAGATATACAGCATTCCACACGCACCATGTATTTTAACGCAGAGTTGATCCAACAAGGAATTATCAACTGGTTGCTCATAAAGAGATGCACAAAGATTACTTCGTATAGCAATAAGTACACCTCCACCCCTACTGACACCAGTTTTAGCGTTTTTGCGAAAAACGTCAAAGAGAGCTGTATTAAAGAACTCAGCATCAAAGAAATTACCATTTAACCAAGTCTCTGTTAGGACAAAACAGTCATAATACAGCTCCGAACTAAAAATGTAGACGGATTCAGATTTGTTCCTGAGTCCCGAACAGTTTTGGTAATAAATGCCTATTTTTCAGCCACCAAAAGTGAAAGGGCTTTTTACTCCTTGGGCTGAGGCGCAGACCTTTTTGAAAAAAATCAAATGGCTGGATAGAGACTTTTGAAGGCCAAATATTTGACGTCAGCAATTTATTATAGTGACATTCTGGAACTTGAAGCTTAAAATTTATGTATTTAATTTCATCCGATTAGCACTTTTCTTGAGAAGTTTATAGCATAAAATCTCTTTCCTGTTGATAGCAGCATGTTTCGCTACATAATCAATTATGTTATCCGTCTTAACGGAGGGCAAAAACGAAGAACAACTCCTAGCTTAGAGTTCTCACAAGTACCATTCACACAGCCTACGTGTTTTATGGAGGTGATTTATCGCCACATCAAGCCACTGTGCAATATTCGGCTGCGCTTTGCTTGCTCAGTGTTCGCTAACTGGGTTCTTATGATACCCTCTTTCTCGAGATTAGAGGATTAGGCATCTAATTGCCTATTGTAACGCCCATTATTTCCTTTCTTACCCTAGTCACTAACGTTGGCGTACGTCCAACATTGTGGATACATAGGTTCTAGCTAATTATATACTCTAAAAGGCACTTACCGCGACGGTTAGTATCCGTGCTGTCGCACTCGCCGCTTATAACTAGGCGGAGTCTGCCTCTTGTAGTTCTCCACCAGCTGCTGTACTTCGAGGGGAGACACGTTGGTGTCGTTCGCCGAAAAATAGGCGGCAGCGAAGGCGACATCAATAATTTGCTCACCCACCATCACCGTCGTCTGCACTGCCAGATCTTGCCTTAGAAACTCTGTAATGCAAACGTGTTTAACATTGTACTTAAGCACTACACATGCGCTAGGTCAATCACAGGAGATGTCCCAAATTACCTTGTTACTCCTGTGGTTCGGGCCTCTTACCTGGCCCCTGTAGACCCACGGCTCTTGAATCAGTATAATGCTTAGGTCGTCCGGGATAAACCTCATTGCGATAACGTCTGAAGCAGCCACCGCATGGTGAAAGTTGACCTGGGCTACAGACCATCCTGACGGACTCATAACTCGAAATTTTCTAGCTCCGAGACCAGTATGCCGCCCTCGCTAGCTGGAGAGCGCACTCCGCCGGTTCATCGGCGATTCTCGGTAGAAAGGCAGAGACGTTGTGCAGTTGAGGAATCGCATTCCCCCTCTTAACGCGCATCACTGGCCCCTTCACCCTTTCTAGCTTGTGTGTTGGTCCTATTGTAGTTGTTATGGAAAACTCCTCTTTAGAATGAAGCAGAGAGGATTCTGCCGTTCATTAGGCAGCCGTTAGGTTGCCGAAATGTTTTGAGAAATAAAACGCCAGTTTTAGCTGTCAGAATTATTCAAATTTTATTCAGTATAACTTACAACTATTTATATGAAATAATCATTTAAAGACATTTCCATAACTCCACCCTTTATTCCAATGCCTTTGTTGCCGATGGAAGGGCAACCAATCAAAACAGTGCATGCAGTTGGCTATGCACATTCAGCGATTGGCTTTGTTGTATATTTTATGTAGGTCACTACACCCTTACCCTTCAGAGGAAAACATTTATTTCGTTCGCGTAATGAAATACATTTTTTTTTGTGGAGATATGCAATTGTTTTACATGTGTATGATAATATTTAGCTTATTACTGTAATTTTGTTGTATTTAAACTATAATTTATGCTTATTAATTATTTTTGTGTTCTTAATGTATTTCTTTGTACTTTTTTAATATATTGTTATGCAGTTCTTTATGTTTACCATTAATATCTAATGTGGAGTTTACTCCTCTTTTGTTTACAAATTTATATGGGTCATGGTATGGACTTTGATTTTTGTTTCTATTCTCTACTTTTACATAAACTAAGTCTCCTATTTCAAAGTTACTTATATTTACATTATTGTCATATTTTTCGTTTTGTTTATTTTTTACAATATTTATGATATTCCTTGCGTTTTTTATTGAGATTTGAAGTTTCATTTTCAATTCATTGGCATAATTATCAATGTCGTAAATTTTGTTTTGTTTATTTATGTTGTCACTTAATAGAGTTGGTAGTTTACCAAATACTAATTCATACGGCGAGTACAATGTGTCTACGTGAGGTGTGGTGTTGTATGCGAAAGTGTAATATGATATCTTGTCCCATTCATAGTCGTCGGCAAATGAAAGTAAATACTCGTTAAGCGTTCTTTTGTTTTTCTCAAGGGCACCTATTGTTTGATGGTGATTTGGAGTGGAAAATATTTGTCTTGTGTTGAGTAAATTACATACGTTACTCATTAGTTCGTTTACAAAATCTGTCCCTCTGTCTGATTTTAATGTTTTAATGAAACCGTACTATAGAATGAGTTGTTCAACTAAAGTGGTTGCTATTGTTTTTGCGTCTTTACTTTCAATTGGGTGTGCTATTACAAATTTTAATAAGTCGCATTGCATTGTCAATATGTATCTGTAGCCATAAGATATGCGCAATGGGCCTACAGTGTCAATTGTTATGGTGTCAAAAGTTGTGGTTGGTGTGTCTGTCACTACAAGTGGTTCTTTTGTATGTCTAACTACTTTGTTTTGTGTGCATTTTTTGCAGTTGTTTATAAATTCTTTTACCATCTGTCTCATATTTTTCTAAATATATCTTTGTTTGAGTTTTAAAATAGTATTTCGGATTCCTAAGTGACCTGCAATATTAGAGCAGTGAAATTCGTCTATCAATTTATATTTAAGTATCATACTTTCTACTTCTCTTGGAGCTCTATATATTAGTATTTTTATTGGCACGCGTTTATTCAAAGGGCTATCTCCTTTATACGTGAACTTCTTAGTAAACCATGTAGTTTCTCCAACATTGAATATAGATTCAAAGGGTCATCGCTACAGGTTACTTGCGCTTAATTATCAATTATTTCAATTGTAGTACTACTATCTTTTTCAAAATTAAATTTCAATTTCTTCATTTTCTTTACGTCATTAAAAGATGTACATTCCCAAATATGAAGTTGATCAGGCTTCTTGAGAGCTGTATTTTCTTTATTAATGGGTGTGCCGGTATTTATATTCTTTTGCGCTAATTATTTTTCTTCAATATTCTTTAATTTTGCGGCCTTGCTCCTTGTTATAATATTAATGTTATTCTTATCTTCCTTTTCACTTTTGTTTGTTGCAATCATTGATTTGAGTACGTCACTATCTATCTTTATGCGTGATAATGCATCTGCGTTGGTATTTATTTTTCCTTATTTGTATATAATTTCAAAGTCGTATTCTGATAAGTATATTTTTATTCTTGTCAACTTCGACGATGGGTTTCTGGGCGAGAATAATGATACTAATGGTCTGTGGTCAGTTAATACGATACATTTTCAACCGTAAAGGTATGTTCTAAAATAGGAAATTCCCCAATGGATTGCTAGTAATTCTTTCTCTATAATTGGTTTGTTTATATCAAGGATGCATTTTAACGTTAAATTTAACCGTTCCGAAATGTTTTCTCTTGTTTCGGTTGAAACATTTCAAAATATTATCGTTAAAGCAATTATCATAATAAATTTCATAACGTTTTTAACCGAAACGAAATGCTGGCGTTAACGTTAAAACGTTAAGAAAAACGTTGGAGAATCACACGTGCAAACAACAGCGCAAACAGAAGCGCTGCATACTTTTAGGCACATTAAAATTAACGAAAACGGAAATTTTATAACGTTGCAACATTAACGATTTGATTTTGTTTTGATAACATGGCGCCGAAACGCAACAAACTCATTTCGTTAAGTTAATTTTGCTCGTTAACAAAACAAAATGGTATCGTTTCGTTTGTTGAGCAGCCCTGGTTTATATCATGCTTTTGTAATGATTTACTTGCGTATAATATTGGTAAATCGTGACCTATTTCTCCTTCTGATAAAATTGCTCCTAGTGCAAAGTCAGATGCGTCTGTTGTGAGTATGAATGGTTTATCAAAATTTGGATATTGTAGTATTGGTGGGTTATTTAGCTTCTGTTTTAGATTATTGAATGCTTTTTCGGATACCTCTGACCAGATAAATGGTTTTCCCATTTTTAATAATGAGTTTAAGCATTTGACTATGAGGGAAAAATCTGGTATAAAACGTCTATAATGGTTGCAGAATGCTATAAATCTTCTTGTCTCATCTGCATGTGTTGGTTTTGGGTAATTGCGTACTACTTCGCATTTGGCTGGGTCGGTTTCGATGCCGTTATCCGTTTTTAAATGTCCGTGTTGTTGTTTATTGGCTTTTGCTGACCATGGTAGCGTTGCAAGTAAGCTTGAACTAATTTCTTGTTCGCCTTAGCAACTGCAGCGCTAGTTTGCGCCATGTCAGTGATGAAAATTTTGAATTCCTCATTGCCGAAGTTTCGACCAAATCTTTGAGGTTGGTTTGCCCGGGTTGGCCGTTAAATTTCTTCAACACTACAGGTACATTGATGGGACTCGGAACAGAAGGTTTCAGTGCGTGGTTGAGTTGGGACAAATGATAAATTCTCTTAAGTTTTCGCTCGCCTTCCTCCACCGACTACTCGACACGGCATTGTCCTTGATCTTGCAATGCCTGAGTGAAGCGCTGGCGGCGGCCACAGGTAAAGCCATGAAATAGAAAATCTTGAGCGGATTCATGTTGATCACGTTTGCATGTCAGTATGAACTCAGCTTTGCTGAAAGTTTGCTTTATATTGGTCATTTAGTTTGGAGTTTTTTCAGCCTAGAAACTTTGGCTATGTGTCCTGTTTTTCAAATTTATGTAATAGTTTGCTTTTCCTATTCAAAGTATATTTTGGCAGGATCGCCATGTGTTGGTCCTATTGTAGTTGTTATGGAAAACTCCTCTTTATTATAAAGGAGAGAAGATTCTGCCGTTCATTAGGCAGCCGTTAAGTTGCCGAATTGTTTTAAGAAATAAAACGCCAATTTTAGCTGTCAGAATTATTATAATTTTATTCAGTAAAACATACAACTATTTATATGAAATAATCATGCAAAGACATTTCCATAACTCCACCCTTTATTCCAATGCCTTTGTTGCCGATGGAAGGGCGCCCAATCAAAACAGTGCATGCAGTTGGGTATGCACAATGTGTCACCGAAATATTCTGCCGGCGCAGCGATAGCGTTGCGGCAGTGCAGCGGTCAATTCGCTAAGCTATGTATGACTCGGGTATGACGTCCTGCAGCTATTTGAGGCAACGGGGAAGGAGTGGAGGGTCCTCGCCCTTCGGTGCTTCCTTCTCTGATGCTGCCACCTTATCGCATCGAAGGTCGATGAACCAGAGCGGTTGCGTGATCGTCCCGCCTGCCTGGTGATCTCTGCCGCTGGCTACTACCCGAGCGAGTTTCGGTTCTGGTGTTGAAATGAAATTAAAAATTATATTTTTTGGAGCGAATGCTCCTTCTTCAACTTCGTTTATTTCAGAACTGTTTTACATTTCAATGCTTACATCTATTTATACTACTTCTAAATAATATTTGTTTGGTGATAAAGTTATTGAATATTGTTTGTTTGAAGATAGAGTTGTTATTTTAAAGTATTTACACGTTGTGTATAATATTGTCATAATCGCTTTGTCACTTATCAGAGCAACAAAATAATATGTTTGGGTGTGTATACTATCATATTCCTTTTGTTACTTAACTATCATGTAAGGTTAAAGGCATATTATTGTTTATCGTTATTTTTGTTTGTAAACACCGATAATGTACAGTGGCAATCAAAACCGAGTTCATGTTTTGAAAAACAATGTTTAACAGTGTGTAAATTCTAAGATATTCAATCAAAATTAACCAAATTTTCAACAAGTATTCATTATTTTATTTTCAGAAAAACTACATACTTCAAAAATATACACTCCATTCAAAAATAATAATTATAAAAAGAAACGTAAAAACTGAGCCATGCACTCAGTTTTGCACGTTTTGACATCAGCAGATTTGTTGTTGTCTAACATCCAATTATTAGTATTTGGTCCAAAGACCTTTATTTTTTTGGACACTTTTGATACGTCTCGGCATGCTTTCAACCAAATGCTGTATATGTTCTGGTGGAATTTGAGCCCATTAAGCGATTACGCGATCCAATACCTCTTTCATATTGCCAGGAGCCCTTTCATAAAAACCCAGCCGTCTATTGACAAAAGACCACAAATTTTCAATTGGGTTTAAATCTGGGCTTTGTGCCGGCCACACAAGCTGCTGAAATTTTTGATCACCTAACCATTTTTGAACTATTTTTTCAGTATGTTTGGGATCACAAGCGTCCACAAAATCGGGCAAATTGTTTTGCAAAATATTAAGGTAATCTTCTTTTTTCATTATTCCTTCAATTTTGACGAGTGGTCCCATATGCCACCATGTAAAACATCCCCAAATCATCAAGATTCCACCACCAGGTTTGACGGTTTGCTTCACATGGTGCTTTTGTATACGTTCGTGTGGCCTCCGCCAGAAATATTGCTTACCGTCTGATTGGAAGCGATTAATTTTCGTTTCATCTGACCAGATGACCGGCTTCCAGTCCTCTACTGTCCAATCCTCATATTTTACTCAAAACGCCAGACGTGCTGCAATATTTTTATCCGATAATGCTGGTTTTTTCTTTTTGATTGCCGCTTTAAAACCAATTCTGTGCAATGCTCTGCGAGCTGTTGAGGCACTACCAGTCTTTCCAATGGCCGAAACAGCTTTTCTAGGTGTTACGCGCTTATCTTTTTTCAAATTTTATGCAATTAGACGAGCATCAGCATCTGTAAGCAATCTTGGTCGACCACCACAATTGGGTTCAACAACCACTTGATGTCTTTTTTTAATAGCCATGACAGTTTTTTTAAGATATATTTTCTTTCGCGATTTTGTACGAGGAAACATTGTTTTTTAGCTTTACAATAACACTTTCTTCACCTAAATTTGCAACTCTTTTCATTTTGCTCAAATGTGATCTTCTTTCAATATTAATAAACACGCGACTGTGTATAATGCATACAAGAATTTCGTAGTGAGGCAATGAGAACATAAACTTCCAAAAAATAACGGTTAACGGCACATTTGTGAGAATGCTGAGTGTAAACATACAATGATCAAAACGTGCAAAACTGAGAGCATGGCTAAGTTTTTACGTTTTTTTTTATAATTATTATTTTTGATTGGAGTGTAAATTTTTGAAGTATGTAGTTTTTTTTGAAAATAAAATAAAGAATATTTGTTGAAAATTTGGTTCATTTTGATTGAATATCTTAGAATGTACAGACTGTTAAACATTGTTTTTCAAAACATGCACTCGGGTTTGATGTAGTGGCAATGTGTGTAGTGTACTCTCCCCGGTGTTAAAATGAAATGTCCTCATTTCGAAGGTTTCAATGTTTCGACATCGTTGTAATTCGGTTAGGTAGGCTACTTCAAAGTTTCTTTGGCGTCTGATGTTTAATTGTAGTTGTCTATATGTGTGCAACTTTATAATAGTGTATGTAATTAAGACTAGTATAATTATGACTAAAATTAAATATAAAGTGAATTTCCAAGGATGTTGCTCAATTGGTATAACTAATTTATACATCTCTTGTATATTCGTAAATTTATAATCTGATTCGGAGTTTAAAATCTTTAGTACATTTACTTGTTTATGGTTAATATAAGTTTTATTATCAATAGTTGTATTAAAATTGAATTGTATTAAATGTTGACCATTTACCTTAAGTCCGTTCCATGTGTTCATAGTTGATAACACTGTTACCATTATCTAATACTTGTAAGGGAAGGTTATTTTCTTGGATAATATTACAATGAGCATTTTGTTCTAATAATAAGGGAATAGTACAATTATCGTTTGGTTCTGTTTTACAAATATGTATTTTTGCATTTTGATAAATTTGTGAATTTATTATTACATAAAGCAATTCTATACTTAAGTTGATATCTTCCGTATTTAAAGGCTAATGAGGTTAGATTATACATTTCACATTTGTTTGTTATTACAGGATAAGGATATTTGTAAATTGTAATAATAGCATTATGAAAGGTACATATGTATGTGAATATCGAAATATTCTTGTACATTTATTATTGGAATATCATATACTTCCTTTCTTATAACCTCATGTACTTCCCTGAGATTAAGTATTCCAGAGAAAAAATGTCCTGTTTTTGCGAAGTTAATCGTATTTGTAATAGCTAATAATTCATTATAAGAATCGACTGGTCGAAAATAGATCTAATGTTTCTAAAATTTCTTCGAATCGGGAATTTATTTTCCTTTGCTTGTTATTATTATCTGTAATTTTATCGCAAAACGCGATTTTTTCTAATGCTATCCTTTTGTATGATTTTCTTCCTCACTGTTAGGATTGTGTCCCCACGATCTTCTTATACCTTGAGCTTATTATATTTTGTTGCGAGTTTGTTGCGGCGATCCGTTCGGCTGTATACTATGTCACCTTGATTGTACATTATGCTTTTCCTATTTTTGTTGTTTTATTGGAGTAATTTTGATTGTTTTTCTTTAAGTGTGTCCTTGATATCGGGATATTTTTCGCGATTATTCGGGTTTGTATCCTGTAGAGGAATGAATTTTCCTGTTGTAATGGCGAACTGCGTTGAATAATTCGTCCGCGGGGGCAGTTTGACAGAGTTCAATAAGAGTTCTATGTAACCGTTCAACTTGAGCGTTTGATGTCGAATGATGTACGGGCGTGACGGAGTGCGTTATTTGTAGACGGTTGTATAAGAATTTTGCTATATTTCCATTAAATACTCTCTCGTTATCAGTCATGAGGTATTTGGCATTCGGGTAAACTTGTGTGAGTACTTCTTCCATGTATTCGTGACAGTTTGTCTTTGTGTCTAGTTTTTGTTAGAAACAATATTTGGAGTATCTATCTAGTGAGCTAAGATACTGCATGTTATTAACATGTATGTACTCTTCTATTTCTGTAGGTTGTTTATTCGGTTATCTTTTGTATTTATGTTGTAAACATATTTCACAATCTACTGCTTCTTTCCTGCACATGTTTTTAATGTTGGGCTAGTAGTGGGTCAACAATATTTCATGTACGTTATTTTTGTAGTTGCTATGTGCACGTTTATATGTCTGTGTGACGATTTCCTTTCAACCAAAGAAGTTACGTCAGTTAGCTGATTTTGGACTAGCACTAAGGCACAATTTGGGAAGGTGGAAATAATTTCTTCCTTTAGGTGAAATAGTATTTCCTCATCTATTTCTATCGCGTTAGTAACTTTTGGTTTAATAGTGCCTTTAAGTTTAGAGAGCAAATCTGGGGTATCTTTAAAATATATTTTGTGTCTAGATTGACCGGGAAATGTTGTTTGATTAAGAACTTCATTTCTGTCATTTTCTTGTAAAATAATTATTCGATTTTTGAAAGAGTTTAGCGACTGTTTAACTTTTTTTATAATTTCGTTTGGAGAACTTTGTTGTGAATGATCCGAACAATTTGTTGTGTTATTGATTTGTTGACGTGAAAGCGCATCTGTAACAACATTTTGGTGTCCAGGTTTATAAACTTGTTTGGCACCGTATTCTTCAATTAGAATTTTCCAACACTTTAATTTTGCATTTGGAGTTTTTTCGGAGATCGAAAAAATTAGGGATTGGTGGTCCGTATAAATTGTTAAGTTCGCTACACCGTACAAATAATTTCTAAGTTTTTGTAAAGACCAAGCAATTGCTAGTAATTCTTTCTACTATACTATAGTTTTGTTCTGTTTCATTTCGTGTACGTGAAATAAATGCGATCGGGTGGCGGTTTTGTGATAACACTGCTCCGATAGCAAAATTGCTAGTATCGGTTGTTAAACTAAATGGTTTTGAGAAATCTGGTTGAAAAAGTTCAACTTGGTTTTTGTAGAGCGTTTTTTATTATTTCCAAGGCATGCACTGCTGATTCATCTAAGTGTAGTGGTACCTTAGCACTTTGGTTTTTTGTTACCATTCCTAATTCTCCTCTCAAATGGATCGTTAAGGGTTTTGTGATTTTAGCAAAATCCTTTATAAACTTTCTTTAGTAACTAGCAAGTCGTAGGAAAGATCTTAATTCCTTTAATTTTTTTTTGGCTGAGGGTAATTCTTTATAGTTTCAACCTTTTTTGGATCAACTGTAATTTTATAACGTGTCCTAGATATTCAACTGAATCTTGAAAAAAATTTGATTTTTCGTCAGAAATTTTGATGTTAGCATTGTGGAGTGCATCAGTTATTATCTTAATATGTTCCATATGTTCTTGGGATGTAGATGAATAAATTAATACATCGTCAATGTAAACATTCTTTAATCCGAATGGCATTCTAACAAATTCATACTTGGAATGAATGTTAGAATGCTGTCTTTTCCCAAACAGATTCTTTAATTAGTATCTGAGGAAAACCTGATTCTTAATCTATTGTAGAGAAAATCTTTGCTTTCCCTAAGTTTTGTATCGTCATATTGACATCTGGAATCGGATATCTGTCAGTAATCGTATGAGTATTAATCTTTTGAAAGTCAACAACCATTCGTCTTTTGGGCTCTCCTTGCTCATCGGTGCCTTTTTTTGGGACAGTCCATATAGGCGAGTTATATGGGCTCTTGTTTGGTTGTATTATACCGTCATTTAAAAGTTTCTCAATTTCTTTCCTGACAAAATCGTATTCCCTGTTCTCCGAGTATAATGTCAAAATCGTTTAGTTCCTTAATTTCAAAGAAGGTTAAGTGATGTCCGTACATCGTTATTATTTTTTAGAATTAATAATTGAGTAACCATGTAACGTTTTGATTTTAAATGGTTTCATTTTTTTAATAAATTTACCTATATTACAATTTATATTTATGTAATTATTAGTAGAGCCTGTGTCGGTTAATAAGGCAACGGGCGTGCCGGTTAGGCCGCATTTTGTTTGTAAGCAAGGCAGCCGTTTACTCTCCTAAAAAGTGCTTCTTCTTCTTTTATGGCGCTACAACCGTTTGTCGGTTTGGGCCGAGATCAAAATGCTTCGACAGTTCCCTCTCTCCTTCGCGAGGTTACGCCAATTACTCATACCAAGCCTAGACAGGTCCTTCTGCACTTGGTCCTTTCAGTGTGTTCTTGGGCGCCCTTGCCGTCGTTGCCCACCCATGTGTGCCGTTTCGAAGGACTTTTTCACTGGAGCATCATCATCCATGCGAACGACATGGCCAAGCCATCGCAATCGTTGAATTTTTATGCGCTTGACTATGTCCACATCATTATACAGCTCATACAGCTCGTCATTCCATCTTCTTCGGTACCCGTCGCTTTCGCGAACAGGGCCATAAATCTTGCGAAGAACACTTCTCTCGAAAGCCTCCAAAGCTTGCTCATCGCTGGTCAACATCGTCCATGTTTCTGCGCCATATGCAAGGACGGGCGAGATGAGAGATTTGTAGAGCAAAATTTTCGTTCGTCGAGAAAGGGCTCTGCTTTTCAACTGCCTACCGAGCCCAAAGTAGCATCTGTTGGCCAGTGTTATTCTTCGTTTGATTTCAAGGCTGGCATTATTGGTGGTGTTTATGCTGGATCCAAGGTATACAAAATCCTTGACTACTTCAAAATTGTAGCTGCCAACAGTGACGTGGGTCCCAATACGCGAGGATTTTTTGTTTGTTGCCACAAGTTACTTTGTTTTGTCCTCATTCGCTACTAGACCTTCCTCTTTTGCTTCCTTCTCTGACTGGAAAATGCACTGACGGCCCTGTTGTTAAGGCCAACGATGTCAATATCATCCGCATACGCAAGCAGCATCGTACTTTTGTTATATATAGTACCACTGCGATTCAGATTTGCAGCTCTTAGTACCGTTTCCAGCATAAGGTTGAAGAAATTGCACGAAAGTGAGTCACCTTGTCTAAAACCTCATTTGGTCTCAAACGGCTCGGAGAGGTTCTTCCCAACTTTGACGGAGCAAATTTAGACATGGCGTCGTACAGGCAGCTTCTATTCGTACTATCAAAAGCAGCTTTGAAGTCGACAAAAAGGTGGTGTGTGTCGATTTGCTTATCTAAGGTCTTTTCCAGGATTTGACGTGCTGTGAATATCTGGTCGATGGTGGATTTACCAGGCCTAAAACCACACTGATAAGGTCCAATCAGCTGGTTCATATATGGCTTCAGTCTTTCACACAGTATCGTCGATAGAACCTTATATGCTATATTTAGAAGGCTTATCCCACGGTAGTTGGCGCAAACAGCAGGATCACCCTTGTTATGGATTAGGCAAAGAACACTAAGGTTCCAATCTTTTGGCATGTACTCGTCAGACCAAATTGTGCTTAACAGCTGGTACATGCTTTCTACCAGCTCTTCGCCGCCGGCTTTGAAAAGCTCAGCCGGTATACCGTCTGCCCCAGGCGCTTTGTTATTCTTTAGCCGCCTAAGTGCTGTTCTCGCCTCGCCTTGGTCGAGTGGAGGGATTTGTTGTTCATCCAGAAAGATTGTTCTGGGCTCCTCTTCAAACTCCTCACCAGAGTTCGCATTCAGTAGCGTTGAAAAGTGGTCCCTCCATACCTCAAGTGTGCTCTGTACGTCCGTCACCAGATTTCCATACTCGTATTTGCAGTAACCAGCCCCGGTCTAGAAACCACTTGTTTGCTGCCTTATTTTCTGATAGAATTTTCGGGCCGCATTCCTGCTTGCTAGCATCTCAAGCTCTTCGCACTCACGCCTTTCCGCCTCTCGTTTCTTGCTCATGAAAAGACGTCTCTCTTCCCTCCTTCTCTCCCGGTATCGCTCTATTGTTGCACGCGTAGTAATTGGCTGCAGAGTGGGTTTGTAAGCTGCGTATTTCTCTGCAGCAGCCACGCGGCATTCGTCATCGTACTAATTATTTCTGCGAGGCTGGTAGTAGCCACCCACTTCCTCCGCAGCAGTGCGAAGAGATTGGGAGATGTTATCCCATTGCTCGTTAATATCGGGGCGATGAGAAGTTGCTTGCCTTAGCAGGATCGAGAGTCGAGATTGAAAATTCTCAGCTGTCCGTTGCGATTGCAGCTTTTCGATGTCGAACTTTCGTTGCGATACTTGATGAGCGTTCTTCATTGCAGAGAGGCGCATGCGAACCTTAGCTGCAACAAGGTAATGATCCGAGTCAACGCTTGCTCCTCGGATAGAACGAACATCAAGCACGCTCGAAGCGTATCTCGCGTCTATCACAACGTGATCAATTTGGTTTCGCGTTTTTTGATCAGGGGACACCCAAGTGGCTTGGTGGATGCTTCGGTTTTGGAACCTGGTGCTACTTACTACCATGTTTCGCGCCGCGGCGAAGTCGATCAGCCTCTCTCCGTTGCTGGAGGTATTTTTATGAAGGCTGAAGTTTCCGACTGTTGGACCAAAAATTCCTTCTTTGCCCACCTTAGCGTTAAAATCGCCAATCACAATTTTTACATCGTGGCAGGGGCAGCGCTCGTATGCTTCCTCCAAGCGCTCGTAAAATGCATCCTTGGTCACATCATCCTTCTCCTCCGTCGGGGCGTGCACACAAATCAAGCTGATCTTATTAAATTTAGCTTTGATGCGGATTGTGGCAATTCGTTCACTGATGGGGGTGAACCTGGAGACAAGATCTCGCAGTCTCCACCCAACCACAAATCCAACACCAAATTTGTGCGCCGTCTCATGGCAGCGGTAGTAAACGTCGCACGATGCATATTTTTTGCATCCATGCTCCGTCCATCGTATTTCCTGGACTGCAGTGATGTCAGCCTAATACTTATTTAGGACATCCAGCAGTTGGATAGAGGCACCTTCCCCATAAAGGGTCCGGACATTCCCGGTGCATATCCGTAAATCGTAGTCCTTGTTTCGTTTGTGTGGGTCGTCAACGTGTGGGGAGGTCATTATCCGAGGCTGTTTCTTTCTTTTCATTGGAATTGCATTTTACATGGTGGGTCCCAAACCCAACGCATAACCCATTGCTGGGGGTAAAAAGTTTGAGTTCATTTATATAGCGAGCCGCTTGCTTGAAGACAGACGCCCGCTTGCAGCCGCACCTCCTGGTGAACAGACGCTGCAGGCTTTAGTGAACCCTTAAACCGAATATGTCGGAGGGTTCCACTAAAGCTCCCTCTCTATTAGCCGTGACCCAAGGCTCCACACGGGTTGGTTACCGTATCTCGCACATGGGTTGCTCACGTTGCCCAGGGTGCACGAACGTGGACGTAAGAGTAGGAATTGAGTATAGCCGCGCAACTGTAGCTGCATACCCAGAAGCACCGCTGTACCCCATTACACCCCTAAAAGTGCAGCCTGTTTCAAATTGTTCCTCATAATTTGACCCTAAATCTTCTCTATTTATTTTATTGATTCTCTGGAATTTCCTGTCTTGTGGGGTAGTCGCGTTATTGTGACTGAATGCCCTATCTCTCTTATGTATATAATTTGGTGTATAATTATTACGACTTACGGCATTATTGTGTCTCGTAGTTTGTATATATTGCCTAGATTGGTCCACGTCCATTGGGACAGGTGCAGATTGTCGTTGTTGCTGATCATTAAAATTCCTGGGCTGGTAGTTGTATCTCTGAATTCTCACATTTGGTTGATAATATCTTTCTTCCCGATGTGGTTGTGTGGAATTGTTCCGGTTTTGGATGGGTTGCAAATTTGTTGGTTAATATTCGAATAGAGAATGTATTGCTTGTGTCTCGAATTCCGACTTATGTTGTCGTGAGAAATGGTACAAGCTATGGCGTATGCCGATTCCAAATTTTCCGGGTTATGGCTATACAATGTACCGCTTGTATATTTGGAGTTTAATCCAAGAATGAAGTTCTTACTTCCTCTTGATTAGCATATGTTTTCTACCTTTATTTTCGTCACTAGACATCTCAATTTCCGATAAGGCTAAATTGAGTGCTTTCGACACTCCACTATGAAAATCTGCAAGAGTTTTCCTGCCTTGCGAGAGTTTCAGCATTTTGTCCAGTAGGACGTACAGAGGGCGTTGATCCGCAAATGTGTAGTCAAGTCTGTTGACTATTGAATAAAAATTCAGTTGTGTATTGTGGTTTGTGAGTATGTCCGCGGCTGGTCCCGTAATTTTTGTACGGACGATACCCAGGGCGCTGTTATACTTCGGGTGAGTCTGGAAGTTTTTTATGGCTTCCATGAAGGTCCAGACCTGTGATCTCCATGATCTGTATTGGGCTTTGTTTCCCTCAAATTTTGGTAGAGATTTGAATGATTCCAAATTGATATCCTGTGGATCGGCGAAGTTTAGTCTGATCTCTCATCATGTAAGGTTGTGGAGCAAATTGTTGTTTTAACACAGTCATTCTCTCCGTAAACTCTGTTTGTTGCTCTTGAATGGTGTTAAGCAATGCGGCCATTTGGGCGTGTAATTGAGCCAGTTGTTGCTCCATTTCCGTTGATACTTCTAGTTTTCTGATAACGTCGTGGGTTTATCTTTCTTTGCTAACCGGAACTTCCGTAACGTATCCAGTTTTTATAACTTCACTTTTTAGAGATTTTTTGCTTATTTATACACTTTTTTCAAATATACATATAGTGTTGAACGTCTTATGTCCCGTAGAATTTATTTTTTCTATACTTTTACATTAAGGTATAGAAATGGCTTAAATACCGGTTGAGCCCCCAGTTTTGGTTCTGATGTTGAAATTAAATAATAAATTATATTTTTTGGAGCGAATGCTCTTTCTTGAACTTCGTTTATTTCAGAACTGTTTTATATTTCAATGCTTACATCTATTTATACTACTTCTAAATAATATTTGTTTGATGATAAAGTTGTTATTGAATATTGTTTGTTTGAAGACAGAGTTGTGTTTCTAAAGTGTTTCCATGTTGTGTATAATATTGTCATAATCGCTTTGTCACTTATCAGAGGGACAAAAGAATATGTTTGGTTGTGTTTACTATCATATTCCTTTTATTTTAGTTTGTAAACACCAATAATGTATGTATGTAGTGCTAATGAGTGTAGTGTATACACCAACGTCGCTAACTAGCGCAACCGACTCCTGGATCTGCCCCGGCTTTTCGACCGGTTCGAACTGCTTCCCGACACGCACTTTCCTGGAAGCTAACAAACAGGGGAAGTAGATTGCCCCCCTTCGGGTGAAATCGTTAATCTCCCTTCTCAAGAGAAGATATTATTTCGGCGATAAAAAGTTTTAAACCTTATAAAGCAACCGGGCCAGATGGTATTATACCTGCGAAGCTGGCTGAAACGAGTGATACTTCTGCAAATTTGCTACTAAGCATCTTTAGAGCCTGTTGTTAATTAAACTACGTTCCGTCGGCATGGATATCTGTTTTCGTTGTCTTCATACCCAAGGCTGGAAAAGCATCACATACGAATCCGAAGGATCTCAGACCTGTAAGCCTGTCCTCCTTTGTTTTCAAATCCCTAGAAAGGCTCTTTAATAACTACCTCTCTCTTACAATCGACCAATTACTATTGTCTAATAACCAATATGCTTACCTAAAGGAAAGTGTGTTGGTCCTATGTATGTTATTTTTATCAGAATCCTCTTCTTTATTAAGGCAGAGAGGATTCTGCCGTTCATTAGGCAGCCGTAAGGTTGCCGAAATGCTTTGAGAAATAAAACGCCAGTTTTAGCTGTCAGAATTATTCTCATTTTATTTAGTGAAACTTACATCTATTTATATGAAATTAACATGCAAAGCCATTTCCATAACTCCACCCTCTATTCCAATGTCTTGGAAGGGCGACCAATCAAATTAGTGCATGCAGTTGGCTATGCATAATGTGGCACTGAAATATTCTGCCGGCGCAGCGTTGCAGCGGTCAAGGCGCTAAGCTATGTGTTCATTTACACTGCTGTACTGCACAGTCAGCGATAATGTAATTGGCTTTGTTCTGTGTTTGATGTAGGTCACTACACCCTTACCCTTCAGAGGAAAAATTTATTTCGTTCGCGTAATGAAATACATTTTTTTTTGTGTGGAGATATGCAAGTGTTTTACATGTGTATGGATATTATAATATTTTGCTTATTGCTATGATTTTGTTATATTTAAACTATAACTTATGCTTATTATTTAATTTTTTGTTCTTAATGTAGTTCTTTGTATTTTTTCAATATGTTGTTATGTAGTTCTTTATGTTTACCATTAATGTCTAATGTGGAGTTTACTCCTCTTTTGTTTACAATTTTATATGGGCCATGGTACGGGCTTTAATTTTTCTTTCTATTTTCTACTTTTACATAAACTAAGTCTCCTATTTCAAAATTACTTATATATACATTATTGTCATATTTTTCTTTTTGTTTACTTTTTACAATATTTATGATATTCCTAGCGTTTTTTATTGAGGTTTGTAGTTTCATTTTCAATTCATTGGCATAATTATCAATGTCGTAAATTTTGTTTTGTTTATTTATGTTGTCACTTGGTAAAGTTGGTAGTTTACCAAATACTAATTCGTACGGTGAATACAATGTGTCTACGTGAGGGGTTGTGTTGTATGCGAAAGTGTAATATGATATCCACTTGTCCCATTCATAGTCGTCGGCAAATGAAAGTAAATACTCGTTAAGCGTTCTGTGGTTTTTCTCAAGTGCGCCTATTGTTTGATGGTGATATGGAGTAAAAAATATTTGTCTTGTGTTGAGTAAATTGAATACGTTACTCATTAGTTCGTTTACAATTTCTGTCCCTCTGTCTGATTTTAATGTTTTAATGAAACCGTACTTTAGAATGAGTTGTTCAACTAAAGTGGTTGCTATTGTTTTTGCGTCTTTACTTTCAATTGGGTGTGCTATTACAAATTTTAATAAGTCGCATTGCATTGTCAATATGTATCTGTAGCCATTAGATATGCGCAATGGGCCTACAGTGTCAATTGTTATGGTGTCAAAAGTTGTGGTTGGTGTGTCTGTCACTACAAGTGGTTCTATTGTATGTCTAACTACTTTGTTTTGTGTGCATTTTTTGCAGTTGTTTATAAATTCTTTTCATCTGTCTCATATATCTTTGTTTGAGTTTTAAAATAGTTTTTCGGATTCCTAAGTGACCTGCAATATTAGAGCAGTGAAATTCGTCTATCAATTTATATTTAAGTATCATACTTTCTACTTCTCTTGGAGCTCTATATATTAGTATTTTTATTGGCGCGACTTTATTCGTTTCTAATTCATTATATTTTTTCTTGAATGCATTCATATCAATGTTTTTAAATATAAAATCTTTGTCACAAAGGGCTAGCTCCTTTATACGTGAACTTCTTAGTGAACCATGTAGTTTCTCCAACATTAAGAGATTTACATTCCCAAATATGAAGTTGATCAGGCTTCTTGAGAGCTGTATTTTCTTTAATAATGCGTGTACCGGTATTTATATTCTTTTGCGCTAATTATTTTTCTTCAATATTCTTTAATTTTGCGGCCTTGCTCCTTGTTATAACGTTAATGCTTTTATTATCTTCTTTTTCATTTTTACTTGTTGGAATCATTGCTTTAAGTATGTCACTGTCTATCTTGATGCGTGATAATGCATCTGCGTTGGTGTTTATCTTGCCTTGCTTGTATATAATTTCAAAGTCATATTCAGATAAATCTATTCTAATTCTTATCATTTTTGATGATGGGTTTCTGTGCGAAAATAGTGATACTAGTGGTCTGTGGTCAGTGACTACGATTAATTTTCTGCCATAGAGATATGTCCTAAAGTAATTAATTCCCCAATGGATGGCTAATAATTCTTTTTCTATAATTGGTTTGTTAATATCGTGTTTTTGCAACGATTTACTTGCGTATGATATTGGTAAATCATGACCTATTTCTCCTTGTGATAAAAAAGCTCCTAAAGCAAAGTCAGATGCGTCCGGTGTGAGAATAAAAGGTTTGTCAAAGTCTGGATATTGTTATATCGGAGGGCTAATTAGCTTCTGTTTTAAATTATTGAATGCTTTTTCGCATTCTTCTGACCAAATAAAAGGTTTTCCTTTTTTCAATAATGAATTTAAACATATTACGATTTGGGCAAAATTTGGTATGAAACGCCTATAATAATTACAAAATGCTATAAATCTTCTTGTTTCGTCTGGATTTGTTGGTTTTGGGTAATTGCGTACTACTTCGCATTTAGCTGGGTCAGTTTTAATTCCTTTGCCTGTTATTAAATGTCCTAAATAAATTACTTCTGATTTAAGGAATTGACATTTGCTTGCATTTAATTTAAGGTTGTAGTATTTGAGTCTTTCAAAAACTTTTAAGAGGTTATTATTGTGGTGTTTTAACGAACATCCAAAAACAATAATGTCGTCTACGTAGAGGAATGCTTCTGATTTTAAACCACTAAGTGCAATTGTTAACATTCTTTGAAAACTGTTTGAGGAAATTTTTAATCGGAATGGCAGACGCTTGAACTGGTAGTGTCCGTATTGTGTGGAAAACGCGGTTGGTGGTCTTGAATCACTTTGCAGAGGTATTTGGTGAAAAGAACTTGTCATATCTAGAGTTGTGACATATTTGGCTCTTCCTAATACATCTAATAAATCCTCTAATCTTGTTAGTGGAAATTTGTCAATTACTAATTTATCATTTAATTTTCTGTAATCAATTACTAAACGCCATTTCTTGTTATTATCTTCACTTTTCTTGGGTACTAAAAGTAGTGGCGAGTTCTAAGGGCTAACGGAAGGTTCAATGATGTCATTATCAACCAATTCTTGTACTTGTGATTGTATTTGTTCCTGTTGTGTTTGTGGTAGTCTATAATTTTTTATGTATACTGGTGACTTGTCAGTTAAGTCAAGTTTTTGTTTGTAAAAGTTATTTGTTGAAAGTTTTTCTCCTTCTAAGTGAAAAATTGATTGGTATTTGTGAAATATTTCTTTTAATTCTGTTTCTGTATCTCTATCTAGGTTTTTAAGTTTTAGTTCTTTCATTAGTTTACCAAATCGTTCATTTCCGTACGTGTTTGATCGGTTATGTGTATTTAAAATATTGTAGTTTGCTAATTTATCTGTCAAAGGTTTTACTTCTTTAATATTTACGGAATGACTGTTAACGTTGATAAGATTTACATGACAAATTCCTTTGGCTGGTGCAATGGAGTTTGCTTAAAATACTCCTTTCTCTATTTCTTGGTTGAAAATAACGCTGTCTTCTTGTATATTTAATTTTATAGGTAGAATAACTTCTGTTCTAGGTGGTAGTTCTATACTTTTCTTTAAAGGTAATTTCGTGTCTATTGGTAAAATGTATTCTTTGTTTTTGAGGTTTATGGTTATTGTGAATGTTTCATAATCAATTTTACAAAGGTAGTTTACTAAAAAGTCTCTTCCTAGGATTCCATCTGTTGCAATTGGAAAATCATTATCTACTAGCTGAAAGTTGATAGTTGTTTTGTTTTTATCTATCAGAAAATTGAGATATGATGCACCTAATGAGTAGATTGCTACATTTGTTATTCCTGTTAATTTACATTTTGTGTCAGTATCAAAGTCAAAGTTGTTATTGAATGGGTTTTTGACAATTGAAATACATATCTGCACCTGTGTCTATTAAGAATGTCATTTCTTTGTTGATTTCTATATTATGTACTGTTATATAGTTGGTTAAATTTTGAGTTATTACATAAATGTTTTTATAATTAATGTTTTCAATTAGTCCCTGTCCCCCGGAGGAGTGCTGTAGTTGTCCTCCGGGTCGCCTACGTTTCCCTGAAATTGAACAACGTTCATTTGGCGACCATTTCTACCCTGATTTCTATATTGGTGATTGGCGGGCAAGGATCTTTGACTACTCCTATTGTAGTTATTCGCCTGTCCTTCATGCGAATAATTTCTCTGATTATTGCTATAATTTGGGTTGTTTGGTCTCCTATTTGTATCATAATTACGATAATTGGTGTTCTGTCTCTGGTCCTGACTGTTTCTAGTATTATTTTCTTGTCTTCTGTTGTTATTATAAGTGTTATTGTACCTGTTATTGGGTTGACTGTTACTGTAGCTATTTGAATTATGTCTATAAGAGTTATTGGAATTGATTGTGTAATTGTTATGTGTTTAGGCCTACAGCCTAAATAACCACCCTAATGTTTAACATAACTCAGCGTTGCCTAAAGTAGTTTGTTCTATTCCTGATAAACGCTACACTTCTGCTATTATGTTGTTGATTTCCTTGCTCTATTTCTAGAGCTAGTTCAACAGCGGTGTCAAAAAATTTGGGCATTGCGGCAGTACTGTCTGTTTAAATTGTTCATTCAGTCCGTTTTTAAATATTGTTAGACTGTACTGTTCGTTAAGTTGTGTAATTAGGGTTTTTTGTTCAGTGGTTGCATTAACACCCAATTGTCTTATTTGTAATGTATTTAGTTCAGAAATTAATTGTAAAATTTTATTCTTGAAATTTGTAATGCTTAGATTCTCTTGTGTGATATTAACGAGTTGCGTCTGTAGCTGTGGTATGGTTATTGTACTTTTGTATTTATTTGTTAAAGAGTTTTTTAATTCATTTTTGGTATTTTTATCAGAATCCTCTTCTTTATAAAGGCAGAGAGGGAGGATTCTGCCGTTCAATAGGCAGCCGTTAGGTTGCCGAAATGTTTAGCTGTCTGACTTAGCTTTACATGAACCACAAAATCTATTAGCTGTGTTTTGCCTGTTTCGCTAAGGCTGTTATAAATTATTTCGGTAATTTTTAAAAATGCATCTAATTCTTTGTGGTTTCCGGAGAAATTTGGAATAGCTTTCATAGCTGTCCCTAAATTAAATTCAGACATTTTGTTTTCACTTTGAATTGACTTCTTGCTTAGAATTTCTATTGGAAATACAATTTTTGTGCTAATAGAATGAGCTATATTAATTTCAAAGTCGTATTTTGATAAAATAAATAACCCACTTTGGTCGCCTTTCGCACTCACTTTACTTAAAATTAAAAGGTTTTTACTTTTCTTTCGATTTCTAAATTAAGTAGTTCATTAAATTTTACGCTTTTTTTTCTTTTGAAATATATATATTTTTTCAATCACTTCTGTTCAATTTCACAAAGTATGTATCTACAAGTATGTATGTACACTAATTACACATTGATTGCATACAATAAAGATCGATGGAATTAACTTCTGGCGCGTGCGCGGTTTCCGGGTGTAGTTTGTCAACTGCCCAACCAAATCGATGCCGGTGGCGGGCTGCCGTTGGGATGGGCGGCTGTGCTTCTTCGCGTTCGGGCTACTCCGAAAGCCGAACGGCTTGAACGCACGGCCGGTTGGTTTTTAACGCGCACGGCCGCCTAATTGTTTAAGCGGCGGCTTGAACATCGTCCCCGCCCTGCAGGGATGCGCTCGTCAGTGCCTCCTGCAGCTCTTTCAGCTGGTTTGCGCTTCTGTACCCTTGCGCGCTGGTTGGATAGCCGTTTTCGCGCTTTTAGGCGCCCAGTACTGGCTGCTGCCATGTGCAACAGCGTGTGGTGCGCGAGCCCGCAAACCTTGCAGCTGACGGACGAATCGCATTCACCGGTGGTGTGGGTGAGTGCGAGGCAGTTGACGCAATATCCTTGCACCCGGGTTACGGCTGACCGTTGCGGTGGCTTCATTGCCTTGAAGGCTGGACAGGTCCGAATGGCGTGGTAGCGATGGCAGAGTCTGCATTGCAGACAGTTGTCTGTCTCTGCGGGCGGAGCTAGAGGGCATGCCTTTCGTGTCGCCATTATGGTTTTCGGTCTGAAAGTAGAAGAACAAACAAAGAAACGAGAAGTACTTGGGGATAGCATTTAAAGCGAGATGTTTAAATCCATAATATACAGGGATGGTATACGATTTTTTTTTTTTTTGTTCTTTACTGTGAGTCGCGCGAAGTGAAGCACAGTTTAACTAAAGGGCGCGTGACAACCCCGTTTTGCGTGCGGATCTCCACGACGCGTACATGGTTATCAGGCCCGTGGTGAACCCTTTCGATTTGTCCCAGTCTCCACTCTGTGGGCGGGAGCGAATCCTTTATCACGACGAGATCGCCTGGTTGAGGATTGTGGTTTGGATTTTTCCACTTATATCTTTTTTGAAGATCTTTGAGATATTCCTCTTTCCATCTATGGCTGAATTGATGGTGAAGCGCTTTGACTTTCTCCCAGCGGTTAAGTAGAGAGAGGTCTTCAGCGTTAGGCTCGAGAATGGCCAATAGCGGTGCACCTCGAATGAAGTGACCTGGAGTAAGCGCTGTAAAGTCAGCCGGGTCCTGTGATAGTGCGGACAAAGGTCTCGAGTTGAGAACCGCTTCAATTCGCACCAATATCGTCGTGAATTCTTCAAATGTGAACTTGTGGGATGCAGCGATTTTCTTTAGATGGATTTTAAAGCTTTTTACTGTGGATTCCCACAAGCCTCCGATGTGTGGGGCTCCGGGTGGTATATATTGCCAATTGATGCCTTGAGGAGCATATTTTTTCCATTGTCACTCATCATTTTGGAGGGGAAACCTCGTCTGCCGACGAAGCGAGCAAACGCTGCTCGAAAAGCTTCGGTTGTGAGGTCAGAGCACAACTCGAGGTGAATTGCCTTTGTGGCAAAATATACGAATACTGCTACATAACCTTTGCGAAGCGTAGTGGATCTTAATACCGACGCTTTAATTTGGAATGGCCCCGCAAAATCTACGCCAGTGGTAGAAAATGGTAATGAGAAATTACAACGCTCAGGGGGCAGAGCGGCCATTATTTGTGTGCGTGTTCGTTGCTTATAAAGAGTGCACACTTTGCATTGGAAAATGCATCGTTTAATTAGAGGTTTTAGCTTTGGTACGTAATACTCTTGCCTTACCATTTGAAGCATCAATCGCATTTCTGCATGAAGAAGCAGCGAATGTAGAAATCCAAATATAGCTGGCAGGACCTCGATTTTGTTGGAAGAATGATTGGGTGTCTTTCGTTGAATCTCAACGTGGCATGCACCAATCTCCCACTAACCCGTAGTATACCGTCTTTGTCCATTATCGGATTGAGAACAAGAAGAGGGCTTTTTTTTGCTAATGGGTTTTTTATCCTGCAGCGCGTTTTTTTCATTCGGAAAATGACGTAACTGCGCCGTCTCGATAAGACGCGTTTTTGTTTGTTGGAACTCGTCATGGGTCAGATTGGGATTAGTGAGTGTGGTTAACTTCTTAGATTTGTTCCGCGCATTGTTCACGAAGCGGAACATGTACGCAGACACGCGGAGTGCGCGAGAAACGGATGAAAACCGGTCGAAAAAATCGACCTCTTCCTCGAGCGAGTTAATGACGTCATCACAAGGCACAACGTTTCCACAACCAAAACATGCATTATCAAGAAATGCATTATCAACACGTAAACAACACATAAACATGCATTACCGAGAAATGCATTATCAACACGTAAACAACAGATAAACATGCATTACCGAGAAATGCATTATCAACACGTAAACAACAGATAAACATGCATTACCGAGAAATGCATGTAAACAACAAACAACTGACCTGCACATAAGCAACGGACAATCATTGGAACAATAGAAATGCACTATCACTACAAACAATAGATATCTACACTCGTAAACAACAAACAACTGACAATGGAATAATCCACTACGATAACTACCACCACATCTCAATAGTATAAATAGAACTAAGAATTCAAAATGTAAGACAGTTTTTAGAAGATCAATAAAGAGCACGCATTTCGGCGTAGCGATAAAAGATATTTTTTTAACTCATATCGTGCGAACGATATTAACTGGGGGCTCAACCGGTCTAAACTCTTGACTACAGCCAAATATCCTCGAAACTACAGGATAATAAAATAAAAAATTCCACGGCTTTGAAGAAAAGCACAAAACCAGTCTCTGAAAAAAGTGAGATATAATAAGTTTATCCAGTCGCGTAAAAAGGCAAACCTTGAAATAGCAGGCAGCCTAAACCAAAAAAAAAAGTGAAAAGTGAAATAAAAGATTCCTGATTTTAAAGAGAATCCTTCACCCTGGACTCACGCGATAAACGCCAACAAATTTTCAACTCTCTGCGCCCAATACCACAAGACGATACAATGGCTCAGGACATCGCAACTCTACGAGCACAGGTAGAACTCCTCACACAGGCTCTAAACAATACACAATTAAAAGTAAATACCCTGGAAGCACAACAAACCCAGACTTTCACTACGACAGATCAACATGTAGAATGTACACCAAACATCACGGATCAATCGCAAATAAACTTGGAAATATTCAAAACGTTACCCAACTTCACAGGCGATAGGAATCAATATATATCATGGAGGAAACGTGCTTGGATACACATGGAGAATATAAGGGAATACACTACAACACCCACATACTACACGGCACTCTCGATTGTACACTCAAAAATTCAAGGAGAGGCAGCAGATATTCTAATCAACCACGATACAAAGTTCAATTTTTATTCAATAATTAACCGCCTCGATTACACTTATGCGGACCAGAGACCTCTATATGTCTTACTGGAAGAAATGAAGAAAATAACGCAAGGTAAAAGGACATTAGCAGAATTCCATTGTGAAGTCAACAAGGCATTAAACCTCGCACTCACGAAAATCGAGATGGAGAACTCAACATCCCCTTCTGATATGCAACAATATGCGAATCAGGAAGCCGTCAGGACATTTATTCTCGGATTAAACAGCAAATATACCAGCGGCACCCTCTATAGCCACAACCCAAGAGATTTAGAGACCGCCTACGCTATCGCAAGCACAATATATCACGATAACGTGAACTCACAATTCGATGTTCCGCAATACCATCACCTTAGACCGAACAATACACCGCAGCATCAACCTCCTCAGAACAGAAGATATCACGAGGACCCACGAAGATACAGACCAGACGTGCGAGTGCAATATACACAAAATGCACCCAGGCAACAGCAACAACCAATGGAAGTAGATCAATCACACCAATACATGAGATCTACAAACTTCAACAGAAACCATCCTGCACCCCCACAAAACAGCTATAACCGCCAAAACCAAGGGCTACCTCCAAATAACCAATTCAGAGGAGAACCACAGAAGAGAGAACGAAATCCTTCATCTCGCAACTTCAACACACAACAGAAGGTACAGCGGGTAAACCAAACACGCGACGAAGAACTGCAATCGCTTGCACCAGAACATAACGATGATGATGAATACGAGACCGGCAGTGCTTTTTTAGGCGTATGAACGATTTGCCGTGTCTGCAACGCCACTGCAGGGATACAGGCAAAACTATAAACATCCTCATCGACACTGGAGCAACAAATAACTATATAAGTACAAAATGCAATATCGGTAAGCCTATTCAAATTAAACCTGTAAAAGTAAAAACTCTTCATGGTCACTCAATAACCAAATCAAAAAAAATAATAACATTATTAGAACATAATCTCACATTTTTTGAAACAGATGCATTAGAAGAATTTGATATGCTTCTGGGCGAACAGGGGCTCAGAGCAATCAAAGCAGAGGTCAACCTTTTCGAGTACAAGCTCAGTTATAAATATAGGGCCAAGAAAGAAAGTGACTCTGTACAGAGAATAAATTATACAATTAATAATGAAAAATTCAGGGCGGAAATCGCCGAAATAATGCAAAAAAATGAAAGTACTAACGCCATACTACCATTTACTACCACGATACAAGCCACCATTAGGACGAATTCCGAAGATCCTCTTTGGACAAAGCAATATCCGTACCCTATGTCGGATAATGAGTTTATTAACAAAGAAATTAACAAACTTTTAAAAAATGAAATAATTCAACCCAGCAAAAGTCCGTACAACTCACCCATTTGGACTGTCGCTAAAAAAGGTACCGACGAACAAGGGAAACCTAAGCGCAGAATGGTCGTAGACTTTCAGAAGCTAAACGCTCAAACTATCACAGATAGATACCCCATACCTGATGTGGCTATGACCATACAGAATTTAGGTAATGCAAAGGTATTTACTACTTTAGATTTAGAGTCTGGCTTCCATCAGATCCTTATTAATGAATCTGACAGAGAAAAAACGGCCTTTAGTGTAAATGGAGCTAAGTACGAATTCCTTCGTATGCCGTTCGGCCTGAAAAATGCCCCATCCATTTTTCAAAGATGCGTGGACGATATTCTTAGACCATATATCGGGAAGTTCGCTTACGTTTATATAGACGATGTTCTCATTTATTCTTCCTCTCCCGAAGAACATATCGAACATATCCGCATAATTATAAACGCACTTCACCAAGCCAACATGAAGATTTCGAATGAGAAATCACACTTCTTTCATGACTCTGTAGAATACTTAGGACACATAATAAAATATAACCGGATAACTGTTGACCCTATAAAAATACAAACTATTAAAGATTTTCCTATTCCCAAATCGCTGAGGGAACTCAGATCCTTTCTAGGTCTCGCCAGTTATTATCGAAAATTTATACAAAATTTTGCAGCCATCGTCAAGCCACTCACTACGTTCCTCAGAGGAGACAACGGTGGCATATCAAAAAATCAAAGTGCAAAAATAAAAATCTCCTTAGACGAACCTGCACTAGAAGCACTAAACAAAATAAAAGAAGAACTGCAAACCCAGGTTGAACTCTTCCAACCAAATTTTGATAAACCTTTTGAATTAACCACGGACGCTAGCAATTACGCTATAGGAGCTGTATTATCCCAAAATAAAAAACCCATATCATTTATTTCACGAACACTCAGCCAAACAGAACAGAACTACTCTACAAATGAGAAAGAGTTACTCGCAATTGTGTGGGCATTACAGAAACTCCGCAACTACTTATATGGTATAGCGGATTTGACTATTTACACTGACCATCAATCTTTAATCTTCTCCATATCGGAAAAAAACCCCAATACAAAATTAAAAAGATGGAAGAATTTCATCGAAGAATACGGCGCAAAACTTGTTTACAAACCTGGACACCAGAACGTTGTCGCTGATGCACTTTCTCGCCAGCAAATAAACAACACATCAAATTCGGATGACTCCCAACATTCGGCACAAAGCTCACCAACACAAAAACTCAAACGAGTAAAGCAACCATTAAACTGCTTTAAAAATCAAATTGTTATAAAACAATCAGATGCGAACCTAATCGAAATATCATCACAAAATATTTTTTCTAACAGTCGACATACACTTTTCTTTAACACCAAAGCTGAATTACTGGACAGACTAAAAAATATAATTAGACCAAAGGTAACTAACGCTCTTCAAATAGACGAGCAAATATTATTTTACGTCGAAAACGACATTATTGACACATTTCCGACCGTATCAATCGTATTAGCCCAAAAAATGGTAGACGACATCACCGAAACCGAACAACAAAAACAAATCATACAAGACACACACAGACGTGCTCATAGAAATTATAAAAATAACGCGCAGGAAATTTCACTCAGATATTACTGGCCGAACATCCGTGACGCTTGTAAAAAAGAAGTACAAGACTGCGAAATATGTCTTACCAACAAGTATGAACGCCGACCAAATAAACAACCAATAGGTTCAGCACCAATACCAAACAAGGTAGGCGAATGCATACACTTAGACTTATTTTATATGAGCAATAACATATACATTAGCTCAACCGACAAATATTCAAAATTTTGCCATTTGAGACAAATACCCTCAAAGAAAGATACATACAAATACGTTGACGAGATTCTCTCACAAATATACCCAAACGCAAAGTTTGTAATGACTGATAACGAGTCAACACTCACTAGCATATGTGCACAACAAATTTACAAACGACTACAAATAACACACACCAAAACTCCTGCCTTTCATTCTACAAAAAACGGGCAAGTCGAACGTACGCATAGCACGATAATCGAACTCGCGAAAGTCTTGGCACACCAACACAGTTCAGCACCTGACGAACAGATATACGAAGCAGTCCGACAATACAATAAGACAATCCATTCAGTGACCAACGAGAAACCCGAGGACGTGTTCTTCAACCAAAAGGGGTATCCTGGCATCAAAGAGCGCCTTCAACAAAACCAAGACAGAGTCTTACGATACCACAACCACAATCGCAAACAGCTGAATTACAAACAAGGTGATGTTATATACTCCAAGACGCATAGACGGAACAAAAACGTAAAAACATACGCGAAACATATAGTTAAAGAAGACAACGGAAAAACGATAACAACAAATAAAGGACTCATTATACATAAGGACAACATCAGAGTGAAGGCATGTACGGAGTAGTATTTATCTTACTTTTCCCTATCGCATTTAGCGATAATATAATAGACTTAACCAATAGAAAATATGTACTAGTGGAAACAGATCCTGTTTACATTTATCAGAATACAGCTTTCCTGTATCACATATCTAATCTTTCAAAAATACTCGCGCCTTACGAAAGTGTAATGAAATCTACATATAATTTAGAAAACTACCCTGAGACTCAAATTTTAGTGAACAGAATTGAAGCTTTAAAAAATCAACTCATACCAAATATCTACAGACCAAAGAGATCACTTAACTTCCTTGGTTCCATCCTTAAATTCATCACTGGCACACCAGACCACAATGACCTTATAGAAATTAAAACGTCACTTAATATGCTAATAGAAAATAACAATAAGCAAAAAACAATTAACTCACAGTTCGAAAGAATACTCGAAACTCTTGATCCCAAAACAATTAGCGAAAATATTGTTATATCAGAAGTCTATAATGAACTTCAATCAATAGCGAACACTATTAATTTTGCGAAAAATAATAATTTTTATTCTGGCACATTAAATTTGAAAGATGTGTATGAGTTAATAAACCATGAACAGTTGGATCTTCCAATAATCAATATATTAGAATATGCGGACATTCATATCTGTTACCTACAACATGCAATTATAACAATATACAAATACCCTATTCTTGAAACTAAATGTAACCTATTTAACGTATATCCTTTAGCACATAAGCATGGTAAAATTAATTTAGATCCTAAGATTGCAAAATGTAACGATTATCAAAGAGTATCAAAATGTAAAAATTATATTAGTACCTTTATTTGTAAATCAGAACCCTCTGATAATTGCACTTTAAAAATATTAAAAGACAATCCTGCGCAATGCGAAACAATCCATGAGAATAACGCCCCACTCCGAATCCTAGAGACTGGTCACATCTTGACGGATTATGAGCATACTTGGAACAACATGCATATATCAGGCCCAAAACTAATACATTTTAAAGAATCTACAAACATCGATGGCATCACTTATTATAACCATCAACAACAACTCAGAGAAGTTATACACAACCAACATAGCGAAAAACTTGAGGTACTCCGTATCCTTTCCTCAGACTCAAAATACAAATTCAACAACATTCAAGAACTCTCAACGTTTTTAATACCTGTCGAGGAGAACCCTGTACAGTTTACACTTTTCATCATAATTGCATTCCTTACCTTAGCAGTCACCACTTATGGTCTAGTACACCTCTGCCGATACTGCGAAAATAAAAGAACACTTGGCAGACAAAGGCGAATGGACGAACTTTACGAAATCGAACTCAACCGTCTTCAACAACAACACCTAGCAGCAGTGTAGCGAGGACGCTTCATTTTAAGAAGGAGGGGAGTTAATGACGTCATCACAAGGCACAACGTTTCCACAACCAAAACATGCATTATCAAGAAATGCATTATCAACACGTAAACAACACATAAACATGCATTACCGAGAAATGCATTATCAACACGTAAACAACAGATAAACATGCATTACCGAGAAATGCATTATCAACACGTAAACAACAGATAAACATGCATTACCGAGAAATGCATGTAAACAACAAACAACTGACCTGCACATAAGCAACGGACAATCATTGGAACAATAGAAATGCACTATCACTACAAACAATAGATATCTACACTCGTAAACAACAAACAACTGACAATGGAATAATCCACTACGATAACTACCACCACATCTCAATAGTATAAATAGAACTAAGAATTCAAAATGTAAGACAGTTTTTAGAAGATCAATAAAGAGCACGCATTTCGGCGTAGCGATAAAAGATATTTTTTTAACTCATATCGTGCGAACGATATTAACTAGCGCGTGATAGACCTCTATTTTGCGCTTTTCTGGAGGAGATGCGCTGCGCGCTTTTGATTTTGGCCACGAGTCCGGGTTGCAAGAAAGCCATTTCGGCCCATGCCACCAGAGCGAGGAAATCGCCAAGTCTTGGGGCTTGCAACCGCGGGTGCCGAGGTCCGCTACTAGTTTTGCTAGTAAGACTGCGCCACAGAGCTCTAGACGTGGCAAGCTTATCGTCTTGATTGAAGCCACTTTGCCTTTTGCAACCAGAAGAGAGAATTTTATTTGATTCGAGTACGTACGCGTATGTAGATCCCTGCGCAATACGCTTTTTCCGAGGCGTCACAAAACCCATGGATTTGAGTATCTTGCCTCGGAGAGAAATTAACCCATCGAGGGATTTCGGTTTGGCAGATGGCTGGAAGATTTTCTGCGAACTGTTGCCATTTTGATAACGCTCTTAGCTTTGCACATTCATCCCAATCGACGCCATCTAGCAAAGTTCTTCAAGCAGAATCTTTGCCTGAATCATCACTGGCGACAGCCATCCTGCCGGGTCAAAAAGTCGTGCAACAGACGACAAAATTTGTCGTTTTGTGACGGCATTTTTTGGTGACATAGGCAGAATGGTGTAGGAAAACTTGTCCGTAAGCGCGTTCCAGCGAATACCAAGAGTTTTGGTTGTGGAAGCGCTCTCAAATTTTAAGAAGTTGGAGTCGAGAAGATCCTCCTTTGGAAACTGTTCTAATATGGCCGGATGATTGGCCGTCAGTTTCTTTAATACGAAACCAGCTGACTTTAGCGCTTTGATCACTTGGCTAAGTGATTCGGTGGCGTCGTCAATGTTATGACTTCCTGAGAGGATGTCATCCACATACGTCTGGTTTCTGAGTATTGGCGCCGCCAATGGGAATATCGCTCTCGTATCATCGGCTAATTGAGGTAATGTACGGATAGCGAGATAGGGCGCACAATTAACGCCGAATGTGACGGTTTTGAGATTATAATCGGTGACCGGAGAGTCAGCCCTTCGTGTTCCACTGCGACCATAGCAGTTGGAAGGAGAATTTTGCTGTCATTGGCTGCATGCAATGATTGTATGTGTGCCTGTTTGGAACAGCACGGCTGCTCGCTGGAATAGGAACTTGACTGCACTTTTCGAGCGGGAGATGTCGAGGTGGCAGTAGTGTGCTGCGCAGAGGCACCAAAGTTTCTCGGACTAGAGCGGCGAGCTTGTGGCTTTGGATAGACGTGTAACAATGAGTGATGCCGTTGTTGACAATGTGTACACGACCACTTGCTCGGGCATTCATTAGTGCTGTGAGAATTTGCAAGACAGTTTTTGCACAACTTGCTTTGGTTTACGAATTGTATACGGTTCGGAACCGAAATTCGTTTGAATTGTTGGCAGACTCTAATCAGATGAGGAGAATTGCAGTAGGCGCAGCATAGATCTCTCGTCGTTTCTGCCACGAAAGCGTTGGTCCTGTTAAAGGGCCTGCTTTGCGAAGCATTTTGATGAGTGACAGGATTTGTTTTACTTTGGCTTGGATGAAGCCGATTCAATCTTTCGACTACTTCGTATCTTGAAGTAAGGAAGTCATCCATTTGAGACCATGTGGGTAAATCTCTTCGGAAAGAGAGAGATTGTTCCCAAAGTGACAATGTGTTTTCGGGCAGCTTTGATGAGCATATGTATACCAAGATGGGATCCCAGCTGTCTGTCTTAACATCTTGGGAATGAAGAATCGACAGACAGTTGTTTATCGAGGTTTGCAGCTTCTGAAGTTGATCACTATTTTCGGTTTGGATAATGTGCAGAGTCATAAGAATCTTGATCTGGTTGTCAACCAGGATACGTTTGTTTTCGTATCGTGACCGTAAAGCTTCCCATGCCAGCTCGAAATTGTCATCGCTAAGCGGATATTGCTTTGAAATTGAGCCGGCTTTTCCTTGGGTTTTGTATCGAAGGTGATACAATTTCTGAGCACGGGAGAGCTTCGGGTGGTTGATGTATACCGCTGTGAACATGTCACGAAAAGCGGGCCATTCTTCATAACCACCATAAAATGTCTCCGTGTCACAAGGTGGGACTTGAAGGCAGACGTTTGCCTCCGCCGAGGGGTGTTCCACGCGGGATGGTGGTCTCGGCGCAGCAATTGCTCTCATCAACGTGAGTTGATCAGCAATTCTTGCTTTGGTCACCTCATATTGTTCAAGGCAAGCATAGTATTTGCCTTCATCAGCATTCTTGAAATTATCCGGAAGAATATCATCTGTTTTTGAAAAAACCATATCATAAACCGATTGAAGCCGTGCCCAACAATCATCTATTGATTTGTCTTTTATCATGAGATACGATTCTGTGTGGTCTTGAATTGGCGCACCACTGAATCGTGCACAGTACCTCATGCGACTGTCACTTTCCGCTATAAACTTTTGCGCGGAGGGGTCAAAAGTTTTAGTTTTGGTTTTCACGCTTGCTTCTAGCGCAGCGGTTTTTGACCGTGTCTCAATGTCTAACATTTTTGGTGGACTGTGTACAAGTGGCATTTGGGATCAGCCGAGAAAGAATTACTCGTAAGAAATATGTAACCGATAAAATTGCGTGAGAGTTTATGGAAAAAAACCCTTAATTATCAGAAAAATTTGCACTTAGTGCCACAGAGAACCTGGAACTGAGTAAGGTTTTGTGGCGGTGTTTGCGTTTTTTTTTGTATGTATTAAACTTGGATGCTTGGAAACCGGACTGCCAAACTAAAATCCGCGAATTGGGATTTTTATTTTATGTAACACAAAAAAGAACGCAAACACTTTTACTTATATATACGTAGTGGAAATATACGTATGTTTGTTTAAAGATATATATATATATTATATACGTAGTTGAAATATACGTATGTATGTAAGTAATTATGTAATTGTATAATATTGAACACCTGAAAAATATTGCTAAATTTCACTTTTTGGTTGTGAAAAATTCCCTAATGGGTTGCTTCTTTGTATCTTAATATTAGAATATCTTTTGGAATTTCGGTGTCAATTTACGTTGTTCGCATGCATGTATATGCTAATATCATATGTACGTATGTATGTAGAAATATTTGCACGCAAGTAAGCAACCACGTACGGATGTGTGTATGTAGATTACATACGAAGCCAGAGTAATGGCTCTGCTGTGAATATTTATTTATGTTGAAAAGTCGAAGTGTATGTATGTATGTATGCGGAAAGTGCAAATATATACACGCAAAAGCCGCTCAACGCTGAGGTGAGTTGTGGATACTGCACTTGGTGAGTCGTGAGCGCGCTTTGTTTGAACTCTCTTAGCTTGGTGAGTGCGGCCGAGTAAAGCGAAGTGGTTAAAAAAGAGAAGCCAAGATCGGAGAAAGAGCGTTGGCTGAGTGGTGGCTGAATTATTTGAAAAATTATAGCCACTCTCTTCGTTACAAAGTGTTGGGTGCTAAGCGAATATTAGCAGATAACGTAATAAGCAAGAGTGAATATACATATGTGCGTATGTGCGTATATGTAAATGGCATATGAAAAAAAATGCCCTTATGTTTTTCGGCACTTTGGCTAAGTTCAACGACCTTTGCGAACAACGGCAGAAATTGGTAAGTAGGGAAAGTAATCTGCAGATATTTTATTATTTACAGTGGGACAGTAGGCATTTAAAACTGCAACGGAATATTTTTTAAATATGTACCATGCATATATGCGAGTATGTATATGTATATACATATATCTATATATGTATAAATTGGCGGTAAATGAATATATGTATACCGCTTTTTGGGTAAAACGGATTATTTTCCCCAATCTTTTTTGTATTTTTATTAATAGCGGCAAATTACCGAAATGAAAGTTTCCGCGGTAAGAAAATATCCGCTTTTTATTTACCGCTTTAGTTCGAAAAATTAAGCCTTTTTAACTTATATACATATACATATATGTGCGTACTTTGTTCATGTGGATACATGCATGTATGTACATATGCTCTCGCATGTAGTTTTCTTTTTTTGAAAACAATATGACCTTCAGGAAAATGAAGGATGTTTTGAATTTTTTATGGAAATTAAAAAATGTGCCTACTTACAACTTTTTACTTTCCTTTTTTATTAGTTTTTGTTTGCGATCCTGTGGCCTGCCCACACTGCTGTTGTGGCAGGATTGGAATTTTAGGCCGTTGCTGCTGCAGATGTTGCACCGTCCGAATTTTATGTTGCTGCAAATGCTGCGGCTGTTGCCACTTAAAGCTGTTGCCGTTGATTTTGTTGTTCTGTTTTTGGTTTTGTTTGTAAAACTTATTTTTTGTTTAAGTTTTTTGGTTTTTGTAGCACTCGTAACTTTTTGTAATATTTCTGTGGTATTTATGTTTTTATTTTACACAATACTTTTTTTTTTTTTTTTTTTTTGCGAACGACCGAGTGTTTTATATTTTTAATATTTCAATAGGGCTGTGCCAAGGTTGGCTGCGAAGGACCAAAATATGTCTAACACAATGTCTTTGTGTTCTGTTGTTAGTTTATCTGCGTAAATAATTAATGTGCTTCTTATGTTTTCTAGTGCAGTATATAATATTTGTAGATGCTTAAATAATGTGTCTTCTTTAACTTTTATTGTTTTATTTAAGCATTTGTGCGATTTATTAAAATTTTCTTTTTCTTCGTTTATTTTTTCTTTTATTGCTATCCATTGTTCCATTTCAAATTTGATCTTGTTTCATGTTGTGTGCAATGGATTTTTTTAACATACCTCTATACATTGAATGTAATTTAAAAAAGAAATCTGCAACTAATATTAAAGTTATGATGATAAGTAATAGTTCTGTTAATGAGTCATCTTGCTTTTTATTTTCGCCTACTATTACCTCATTAACAACATTTGCTTTTGGGTCCTTTATTCTTGAATCCTGTGAACCCATTGTGTAATTTCAAAAAAAATTTTTAATTAAATTTTTTTTAGTTTTTTAAGTTTTTTTTTTTGCGTTATTAATTCTATTTTAGTTTTCTTGCTTATTTCTAAATTTAGTTTTTTAAATAAAATAGCTTTTTGTTTCCTTGTATTATATTGTTTACCGCCTCTTTTTCTCTTTTGAGGCTTCGCTTCCTTCAGGGGTTTGAGCTCTGTTTTCCTCTGCCTATTTTTATATTGTTCAATTGTTATCTTTTTAGGTCCAGCGTTTATCGGTGTGGGTATATATGCTGGTGCGTCTACTGAACAACCCTCGGGTGTGTACTCGTATGCCTCAGTTTGTAGTGATAATTTTGAATATTTTAAAAAGATGTTATCAAACTCAGATTTGCTGATTGTTTGATTTTGATCCGTCATTTGGATCAGTTAGTTATTTTTTAAATCTCAATTATATTTTGTTTCTAATCCTTTCAAGTATGAGTTTGGCAGGATCGCCATGTGTTGGTCCTATGTATGGTATTTTTATCAGAATCCTCTTCTTTATTAAGGCAGAGAGGATTCTGCCGTTCATTAGGCAGCCGTAAGGTTGCCGAAATGCTTTGAGAAATAAAACGCCAGTTTTAGCTGTCAGAATTATTCTCATTTTATTTAGTGAAACTTACATCTATTTATAGGAAATTAACATGCAAAGACATTTCCATAACTCCACCCTCTATTCCAATGTCTTGGAAGGGCGACCAATCAAATTAGTGCATGCAGTTGGCTATGCATAATGTGTCACTGAAATATTCTGCCGGCGCAGCGATAGCGTTGCAGCGGTCAATGCGCTAAGCTATGTGTTTATTTACACTGCTGTATTGCACAGTCAGCGATAATGCAATTGGCTTTGTTCTGTGTTTGATGTAGGTCACTACAAAAGGTTCACGGACACTGCGCTACATTCTCGAGTCTGCTATATTGAGAAGTCTTCTGTAACAGTAATTCTTGACATGGACAGAGCTAGATTAGTCCAGAGGCCAGAATACAGGCCTTAATGGGACTTGGTATAGAGCAAATGCTCTTGAGAAGGAACATTACAGCAGAAGTTGGTGCAAACCGTGTTTCAAGGCAGTTGGTGTGCTTTCACCCCTTCTCTGGAGTTTCTCTTGGAATGGGGTGCCGCCATAGTTTTCGCATAAGCAGATGGCATCGCCATAGCATGCGTGGGGAATTTCCCGCAGACCTTGGGCGATTTAATGCAAGCGGAGCTGATAATGTTTACTAGGAAATATAAGAAGCCGTAGGTAGTTTCGCTGGAACTAAATGGAATGCGTTTGAATCTAAAGAGGAAAGCCAAGTTCCTTGCCGTCACACTAGACAAGAAACTAAGCAGAAGGATTCTTGTAAAAGGGCCATTGGAAAGAGATGGGGTCGGAATCCAAGCGTTTGCCGCTGGATCTATACAGCGGTGGTTAGACCGATTCTCCTCTATGGGGTTATCGTATGGTGGCCTGCCTTAAGCTGTCCTTCTGGACCTTCTACCACTAGGCTTAGTGGGTCAGCAATTGGCGGCTCTTGCCGCACTTCGCTTAAGAGAGCCATGTCAATGGGAGTCAAGCGTACATGGGCACTGATGCATACTGAATAATTATAGCTTTTTTCCGGACTGCACAGATCACTGCGGCGATACTGTGGACAGAAAGTTCGCGATGGTAATTTCAGGTAGGGAACAGTGGTCAAGAAACTTCTATACTCCACCTGGAAGTCTCACGGTTTTTACAGATGGTTCGAAGCTGAATGGTAGAGTAGGAGGGACCTATCTCTGAGCTGTACCTTAAGATTGCCGGGTCACTGTAGTGTTTTATCAAGCTGAGGTTTCAGCCATTAAGGCTATGGGCATATTGTTAACCCCTTGAAAACATTACGCTACCGTCGTCGCGTGCAGACGAGCTGTTCATCGCTCTCGGTTCGCATATACTTCTTTGATGAGATAAAAGAGACAGAGACTCTAATTAATTTAGCAATGCCTTGTACGTGTGGTCAGAAAGTTGACCGTAGTCAGTCTAAAGTGCGGTGCGATAAATGCAATGAATATTTTCACCTAAAGTGTGTCAAGTTATCGCCAGCTGATTTAGATTTTTTGGAAAAATCTAATCGTGCATTTTTGTGCGAAATCTGTGCCAAAGTGCGCCGAAACTCTATACGTTCGCCACCTCTTTGTTCCACACTAACAAAGTCGCCCAAACCTCAATCTATGCCAAAAACAACACTGTCATCGGTTACAGACAATCTCAGTGCTGGTGACGATAAACAAAAAATGCCGGTAGAATTTCTACTCAGTGAAGTTATTGAACTTAAAGCCGAGAACGCGCGAATATTCTCTTTACTGCAATCATTGTCCACTAACAAAAGCACCGAAGAGACTCTAAAAACGGTTCTTAGTGAAATAATATATCTAAAAAATGATAATACCAAAATGCTCTCTTTGCTGCAATCGCTGTCGGATGAAAAAAATACCCTACTCAAAAAAGTTGATGATCTCCAAGCTGAGATTCTCACTATGTGCACTGCAATGAGCAGCTTTAAACAACTCCCGCAAGTCTCTATTGCTACTGCTGACGCTACGCCTTTAAATGCTGAAAACTCTGCAAAGCTCACTGCTACTGCTGCCACTTCAGTTGATGCTTCTAAGAGTACGCCTGCTGTCGCTGCCGCTGCCTCTACTACTCTTGCTTCTACTATAAACACATCTACGGCGTTCTCTTCTACGCTATATTCTCATATCGCTGCCTCTGCCGCTACGATTTCTACTAACACTGTTTCGCCCACACGAGCTACTTCTATGCTCTCTTCATCGCTCGGCTCCCGTGCTGCTGTTTCGCCTGAAGCCAGCGCTCAGTCGCCCACTCTTAGTGTGGACTTGAATGGCTGGACTACTGCGCGACAAAAGAAAGAACCTAAGCGTAAAAATGTCGTAATTGGTAACAATGCTAATTTTGAATTTGATGTCGTCACCAAGATGAAATGGGTAAATGTTTCATCTTTCAAGCCTTCTGTAACTACAGATAGTGTCATTTCCTTTGTCTCTAAACAATCGGGCATTGATTGCAAACATTTTGCTTGCTTTAAACTACTTAAGAAGGATGCTGCACTGGATAATTTACGCAGGGTGAACATGAAACTTGGTGTATCGGCCACTTTCTACGAAAAACTTTTTAACGCGAATGTTTGGCCGTCAAAAGGAACAATCTACCGAAAAGACCAAATAATTTGAATTATGATAATAACTTAAAACTTAAGATCTATTTCCAAAATATTTCGGGCCTACGAACAAAATGTTCTAATGTTTATTTACTAAGTTCTTCCCTAGAGTTCGATATCTTTGTACTTGTTGAATCTTGGCTGAATGAAAACTTTTTCGGTTATGAAATTTTTAACCACAATCTCTTTGATGTTTTCCGAAAGGACCGCGATGCTCTCAAAACTGGAAGCTCTCGTGGAGGTGGCGTTAATATTGCTGTTCAGAAAAAATATCGTGCGGCATTGGTAACTCCCGCCAACTCGGACACCCTACTTGATCAGCTTTGTGTGCGCGTTCATGGCTCCTCTCTAACCATTTATGTATGCACCTCGTACATCCCACCAAATAGTGCTCACTATTTATATTTTGCACACACTGACAATATTCTGTCTTTGGCATCGAAAAGCTCTGTTGACAGTCATCTTTGTGTCCTAGGTGATTTTAATTTGTGCCATCTAAGTTGGCTCTCACTTAGCAACTCGAGTGCATTTATAGCCTCTAACGTCAATTCCTCAGCTGAGATTCATTTTATTGATAGTCTTTTAAGTATTGATTTACTTCAAACCAATGGATTTTGTAACAGCCTTAATAGAATTTTAGACTTAGTATTTATTTCTAAAAATATTAATTATAGTCTATCGGAGTGTCTTACACCAATCTCTAAAACTGACAAACATCATATTCCTCTTGCACTTGAGTTGGAATTTTATAAATTTCCGGAGGTGTCTGATGATCTTAGCATTAGGTTCAACTATGCCTCATGTGATTTTTCTACATTTAGTGGCGTGTTGTCAATTATTGATTGGAGTGATACCTTCCGTGAAAATGATGTTAATTTTTGCTTTCAAAAGTTTAAAACAAAACTATATGAGTTATGTTTGAAGCATATCCCTATCTCTAATAAAAAAGTGTATAAAATACCTTGGCATACCAAACGGCTAAAACACTTAAGGAATTTAAAGAACAAATTTTGCAAAATATATAAGGAAACCAACAATCCAATGCACCATTTTAAATTTCAGAACTTCTTAAAGGAATTCAACTGTTTGAACAAGTTCTTATACAGAAATTATATTTTAAGGTACGAAAACAAGATTATCTCGAACTCTAAAATGTTTTATCAAAGCAAAAAAGTCTTGTTCAGCAGTCCCTGTTAATGTTTTCTACAATGGAAAAAACTCAAATTCCGGCAGTGAATCGGCAAACCTATTTGCTGACTTTTTCTGCTCTAATTTCGAAACCGATTTGGACCAAGAATCTATTGCTCCTTTTCAAAGTGACTCCTCGCTAAATTTTGGTTCTTTGCGCGTAACTGTTGCTGATGTTGTCAATGGCATAATTAAACTCAAGCCCTCATCTAAAACTGACTCAGATGGCCTCTCGGTTATCCTGCTGAAAAACTGTCTATGTCTAGCAGAGCCTCTAACAATAATTTTTAACAAGTCGTTGGCGTCAGGCATCTTTGTAGATGACTGGAAATTGACATCCATCACCCTGTATTTAAGAGCGGGAACAAAAACGACGTTCGTAATTATAGGCCTATTTCGAAGCTCACATCGGTCTCTAAACTTTTTGAGCTCATTGTGAATGTAAAAATATCTTTTGCGGTCAAAGGTTTTATTTCCCTTAAACAGCATGGGTTTGTTGCGAATCGCTCCACAGTCACAAATTATTCTATTTTCAATGATTATTGCATTAATGCCTTTCAAAACAAATGCGAAGTGGATACTATTTATACTGATTTTTCTAAGGCGTTCGACAAAGTATCTCACCGTCTACTTCTGCGCAAACTTGCTGCAATGGGTTTTCATTCTATGTTTCTCCTGTGGATAAAGTCTTATCTCAATAATAGACTCAGTGTTGTAACTGTTGCCACATCTCATCCATTTACTGCGTCTTCTGGTGTTCCGCAGGGTAGCATTCTTGGACCCCTATTTTTTATTCTATTCATCAATGATATTGGCTCTTGCTTTTCATTTGCTGATTATCTGTTGTATGCTGATGACCATAAAATTTTCGCGGTTGTCAACTGCTCTAGGGATTCTGAAAAGCTACAACACGATCTTGATAAGGTATATAATTGGTGTTGTCTAAATCGTCTGTCGCTGAACACAGCTAAATGTTTCCATGTAGCATATGTTAGATCAAAAATTTCTTTGAATACTTTCTATTATATTGCAGGCTCTGCCTAAAAATCCGTCAATGAGACTAAGGACTTAGGAGTTATTTTTGACTCGGAAGTTGAATTTCGCCAGTCACATCAATTATGTCATAACCCGGTCTTATTCGATGCTGGCTTTCGTTCTCGTAATTGCTCTGCCTTCACAAATCCGTATACTCTCAAAACATTGTATTGTGCATTTGTTAGATCGAGGCTTGAGTACGCCGCCTTTATTTGGCCTGGTTAACATTTTTTAAACGCCTTAACAAAATATTTTAGTTTACAAGAATGTACGTAGATATATTTATATATTATTAATTGCGTATGTATTAAAACTAATTACCTAAATAACAACTATGTATATAAAAAATAAATTAAGTCGTCGGGACTTTTAAGATGCGATGTCATCTATTATATCATCTGTTTCAATATCAAATCGATGATGAGTACTCATTATGGCTAAGTCGATCTTCTCTCCTCGGTGTCGAATTACTTCTAACAAAGAAAAAATTGCTGGGAAAAATTGCTTATTGCATTGATCTAAACCTTCAATTGCATATATTGGTTGCTTACAAGTTTCTTCTCGGCTCAGGTGTTTGCCGTGTCAATAACGCCTTTGTAAGTTTCAAAGGTTTCTGATACAGTAAAATAACACTGTCCAACAAATGAAGACTTTTTGAATGGAACAGAATAGCGACCCCATAATTCTGAAAGGGTATGTTGAGTAGATCATTTTTTTTTTTACAGTGGGTCAAAGTTTTAATTTTTTGGTCGAAGGGAGCATTATACTATATGAAAAAAATTTTGCAAGTTAATGTCTGAGAGAATTCTTATGGTCAGAGTTGTATTGTGGAATTGTATGAGGATTATTTTTGTGGAAGATCTTAACCCTCTAACTGGTCTCTTTATGGGTGAATTTTACCCTTTTTTCGAGAAAATCAAAAAATATCCTTTAAAAAAGGACATTTAAGGATTAAAATATTCTACGAAAATGTTTGGCGAAAAATTTCAGTGGGGGTCACCAAAGACACCATTGTTGTAAATAAAGATCTTTACGATTAATTAGCAAAATTACACGCCAACATATACAAAGCAGGTGAAAACGTCGTCAAGTTCGGCCGGGCCAAACACTTGAGTTCTCGCGTCTAGTCAGCTGTGACTTACAAATCAGCTGTGACTTACAAATCGGGTGTGATAAAATTAAGCATAATTGAGCTACTAAGCAGTACACATCGGGTGTGATTTTTACTAAAATTAATATAAAAAAAGAACAATTAAAGCTTAAATAAGCATGGCGGATTCTGTTTGCAAATTAAGAGATTGGTTTTGTTTTATTTGTGGACATTTTACGCACCATCAAAGCAGAAGAAAGATATTCCCTACAATTAAAGAACCATATTTTCTTTTCTTTCGAATACGATTTTTATGTGAAGCTTGGATACCAAAAACTGTATGTACTACTTGCGAAAGTGGTCTTTTGACCTGGTACAAAGGCGGTACTAAGGCGCTGCCATTTTCTGCGCCTATTATATGGATTGAACCTGAAGATCACAAATAAGAAACATGCTATTTCTGCGTAAATTACAAATTTGGTAGAAGCCAAAGGCACTACGCGATAATAACATACGAAGCAACAAATACGAGTAATGTCATTTTACCAGAAGTGCGCTGTGAAGGTGTTGCGGTGCCTCAACCGCCTACATATACATTTTCGGCCGATATGACATACGCCAATACAGAAATAACAGCGGCGGTTGAAAACATACCAGATATAAGTTACTTGCCTCCTGATGGTTTAAACATATGTCCTAATTTGATAGACCAAGCTTATTTTAAAGATCTTGTAAGAGATGTATGTGCTTTCTTTGTAAATGGGATTCACGTGCTACCAGCAGCCATTATCATATTAAATATTTCGAAGAACGTAAAGAAAATATTATTTTTGACTTAAATGTAATCCATGAATCCCTTGTCCCAAAAGATAAGGTCATATTTCCACCGCTGCATATTAAGTTGGGTGTGGTGAAAAATTGTATTAAAAGCTTAAATTCACAAGGAAATGCTTTCAAACGCATTCAAACAATTTTTCCTAGATTATCTGCAGCAAAAGAAGGTAAAATACGGTTTTAAGAAAGAATTTATTTCATTTAATTTAAATTACCTTTTTTAGGAATGCTCGTTGGACCCGATATAAGAAAATTATTACAAGATGAAGAATTTTATGGTCATCTGTCGGATATGCAAAAGACAGCATTTGACTTTATGCAGCTGGTTATATCAGGATTCCTTTGAAACTCAAAAGTACAAAACTATGTAGAAAATATTGAAAGCATGCTAATCGGTTTTAACAATATTGGCGTTAAGATGTCCGCATTTTCTGCACTCTCATCTCAATTTTTTTAAAGAAAACCTTTGACTTATGACTTTAATCCATTGTCATACTACTGCTGAAGCAAAAAAATAAATATGTACATACTATAATAAACCACTATTAAAACAAAATTATAATTTTTTTATAGAAGTTGGCGTGTAATTTTGCCAATTAATCGTAAAGAGCTTTATTTATAACAATGGTGTCTTTGGTGACCCCCACTGAAATTTTTCGCCAAACATTTTCGTAGAATATTTTAATCCTTAAATGTCCTTCTTTAAGGATATTTTTTGATTTTCTCGAAAAAAGGGTAAAATTCACCCATAAAGAGACCAGTTAGAGGGTTAAGATCTTTCACAAAAATAATCCTCATACAATTCCACAATACAACTCTGACCATAAGAATTATCTCAGACATTAACTTACAACATTTTTTTCATATAGTATAATGCTCCCTTCGACCAAAAAATGAAAACGTTGATCCACTGTAAAAAAAAAACTCAGACGTGCTGGACCATAAGTTTGTTCTACAAAAATGATCGCTATTCTGTTCCAAAAATGCTGTTGGACAGTGTAATTTGTTTAAAGCGCAAATCGAAGGAATAAAGAAACTACTTTTTTTTAAATTGATTTAAAAAATTTTGGCTCGCAATTGTACGAGTATGTAGAAATATCTCAACAAAATAATAACTGAAATAAAATTCAGGATCTTCTGTATTAATGCCCGTTCTTTCTTTTTGAATATAGTTATATGCTAGTTTTATTTCACCATTAATCGACGTTAAAAGTTTGAATACTTCTTGAAATATTTCGCTAAACTTTTCATTTATGTTATTGCGAAAATCGTACTAACTCGTAACACGATTTCGATATGCTCACTCTCAGTGAAGTCTTCGTAGCTTTGTCTTTTATCCTCTTAAAATTGTGACATAAAAATTGTTACTTTTCGCGAAAACTAGCCAGCTTTGGTGACCAATATGATCCATAGATTTCAAGGGCAAACAGATTTGGGGCCAAACTCGTTGAACACATACATAAATCTATATTAGTAAAAGTGTGATGTTTTCTAAAATGTGTTGAGGGCAAATAATTTAACACCATTAAAATTTTAAGAAGAATAACATCTTCCCTCTTGCGTTGTTCGAAGTGGATCTCCTAAAAGGGCTCAATGCGTTTAAGTCCCTGATCAATATTACGTCTGTAGTGTTGCCAGTAATTAAATCAAGAAATTGTTTGAGGGTGAATGTAAATGGATATAATTGTGACTTTTGTGTCAATATTTATTTCAATAGAGATCACCGATAAAGGGGATTGAATGTTTATTTCTTTGCGAGCGACTCCTTTTTTTACCATAACGCAAATCCCTATTACTATTCCTGAAGGGAAACTATAGAGGGCGATAGTTTTTTAATTAAAAGTGTGTTATTTTGCTGCTGGATTTGTCGTTGTTTTTTGCAATTTTTGAGATATTGGTTTCAGTGCTACTGTGGTCTAGTTGAGGAGTGTTCCATTTTTTGACGTTTTTGAGTTTGCTGTTGATAGTATGTGTATGAAACTGAAGGTGATTTTGGGGGAAGTAAAAATCTCTGGCCGCTGTGGTCGAGTTGGTAACGGTGCGTGCTATAACTTGATATGCCGATGAGTTCGAGGTTCGAATCTTAGTCAGGGCAAGCAAAATCTTAATAATAGAAAAGTTTTTTCTAATAGCGGGCACCGCTCGGCAGGCAATGGCAAACCTCCGAGGATATTTCTGCCATGAAAAATCTTCTCAGAAATCGATTTACATGGTTGGTCAGAGTAGACGTGCTTTATTTCGCTCCGCAGTTTTGGTTTTATTTTCAAGTACCTGTTGTTTGTTTTTCAAACTAACTTTACAAATTGTGATTTTTGCTTATGAATATTTCTATCAAGAAAGTGCAGCAATAAATAGCAAAGCTAAATAAAATAAAATAAAACTAAATTGTTCATAATTCGCCTATCTGTTTTCCCGCTCGTTCTTGTGTATTTTTGTTCGTTGATATGTCTACCGCTACCGCATCACTAAAGCGTCGACTGAGCAAGGGCTCTCCCACTGCGAAAACAACAAAAGTTGATGAAGGCGCAGCAATCACACTCACAGCTGTGTACAACAAACTGAAAGAGGTTGAGCAACGGGCGCAGCAGCAGACTGAACAGCTCCGGCCGCTGATCGAGAGTGTCTCTCACAAACTTGTAGAAGTGGAAAACAAGTTAAACAAACGGATTGAGCAGGAGATTTCAACGCTCACCGCTGCTGTTCCTGAATCAACTGAGTGCATTTCAGTGCTGAAGGAGAGAGTGGAAAAGTCTGAGCGTGAAATTGAGTGCTTAAAAGCGGAATTAGTGAAGGGCATAAAACAAAGCTCGAATGATATTGCTGCTGATGCCGTCGCTTTTGGCGTTCCATATGGAGAAGGCGAAAATCTGAAGAGCATATTCAACCAGGTTTGTCTGTCGATTGACTTCTTAGCTCCTTAGATACGAGATATTTTTCGAACGAAGCCTTCGCGAGCAGGTGTGAACGGTGCGATTGTGATAAAATTTCACTCGCCACTCGATCGCAATCGCACTCTTCGTGCTTTTGGTGACTATCGCAAACGCTGTTGTTTCCTTGCAGCCCCTTGGGGTACAGGGAAGTTTTCACATTTTTGAGAGCCTAACCAAGGAAAATAGGATTCTCCTGCAAGCGGCCATAAAATTGCGGCGTGAAAGAAGTTACAGTCTGCATTCACACTCCGTGGCTACGTGCATGTAAGGCAAAGCAAAGATAAAGCCACCCAACCAACCAAAGTCTTGTGCGAAAATGACCTGGAGCAGTTTCGCTAGCTGTAAGCCTATGTGTCTTTATGATTGTATGCTTGTTTTGTTTTTTGTTTATTTCTTTTATGTAAAGATAGCGCAACTCAGTTTGTTTAGTTTATGTTTTCTCTTCTATTTTCGCTTTTGTTGCCTTGTAGTTGCTTTTACTTCTGTTGCTTTAAATGAGTGCGACCAATAGGGGTATGAATGGCGTTGAGGACAATAGCCTCGCAATGCTGAATATTTTATGCAAGCGGCAAAATGGATTAAATGTTGTGCACTTTAATGCCCGCAGTTTGAACAGCAAAAAAATGTATACGATCAAAGCGATATTTGAATTCTCTTGTGTTCATGTCATTTGTGTCTCAGAGACTTGGTTTAGACCGGAGGTAAAAGATGCCCACTTTGACATAAAAGGCTAAAGACTTTATAGGATGGACAGAAAGATTAAAAGGGGTGGCGGTGTTGCTATGTATTGTGAAAAGTACTTAAAAACTCGATTGATACCAGGAATAACTGGTAGCGCTACTGAGAACTTGTTAGTTGAAGTGTCTAGTTCACTGTCCAAAGTTCTGTTGTCGTGCGTCTCTAATCCTCATAAATGTTGTAATGTAACTGAATATTTTACTATGTTGTCCTCTGTCGCTGTTGATTATAATGATATTATTATTTGTGGAGATTTTAATGTAAATCTGTTATGTGGTGATTTGTATAGTCGGCGTTTGTTAGATTATGTTTCCGGTGTTGGTCTAGAGATCGTTAATGTTTCTGTACCCACAAGATATGGGCAAAACTGTTGCCTTCTTCATTATTTTATTGTGTCTGATATGTCTGTTGTTCTGAAACTTGACCAAATGTCATTTATCTCTGACCACGATATAATTTTCTGTGCATTTGATGTAAAATTTGACAACCACTGTGAAGTAGCTAGTCCGTCTCACCAGATAATCGTTTGTTGAATGTAAATAATCTTTTAAGCGACATTTCCTGCGTCAATTGGTTTGCTTGCTGGGGTCTAAGTTCGGTGCATGATAAATTGAGCTTTTTGAATGAGATCGTCTTATATCTACATATATAGAACTCACGTTCCGACTCGCACTCACCGTGGTAAATCTTCCTCGTGTCCTTGGTTCAACAAGTTTATTCGCGCAATGATAATAAAACGCAATAAAAGGTATTCTATCTGGAAAAAGAACCGCACCGAGAACAACTGGCATGCATATAAGCTTGTCCGAAATGAAACCACGGCCATTATAAAGAGAGAGAAATGTAGATACTATAGGAAAATGTTGGACACCTCGCTCCCAATTCATGTTTTGTGGCGCAACTTAAAAAATCTTCGTGTACATGTTAGTGACAGTTCCTATTGTTCCCTTACACCTGAAGACCTTAATGATGCCTTTGTCAGTCGTGCTACTCCATCTTGTGCCAATACTTGTTTTATACCCTGTTCCTCGTCCGTAGCGTCCGTTTGTCAAGTCCTTGAGTTTAATACTGTGTCGGAATGTGATGTAGTTATGTGTGTCAATAAGATTAGGTCGAATGCAATCGGAGCGGATAGTATACCAATTAAATTTGTAAAAATTATTGCACCGTACATATTGCCTACTCTCACTCATGTCATCAATCATAGTATAACAACTTCTTGCTTTCCTGATGCGTGGAAAGTTGCCACGGTGCAACCAATTGCCAAAAACAAGTCTGCATGTAGTCCCGGTGATTTTCGGCCGATCAGCATTTTACCCGCACTCTCCAAAGTCCTTGAGATGCTGATGTCTGAACAAATTCATGACCACATTGACAAATTTAAACTGCTGTCTCCGTATCAGTCGGGATTCAGAGCAAAGCATAACTGTTCCTCGCCTATCTTAAAAATTCTAGATGACATCAGAACTCCTTTTGACAAAAACCAACTGACTTTGTTATTCCTACTTGACTTTTCAAAAGCTTTTGACTCTGTTAATCATGACTTACTCTGCATAAAGCTAAAAAACTACTTTGGATTCGGGGATTCCGCAACGCGTTTTATGCGGAGCTACTTAGCGGGTAGAACCCAATGTGTCAGGGTTGGCTCTCAGACCTCTGGTCTAAAACCATTGTTAGCTGGTGTACCCCAAGGATCTATCTTGGGTCCGTTATTATTCAGTCTCTTTATAAATGACATATTTTATGCATGCCAGCATGTACATATACATGCATATGCTGATGACATTCAACTATATCTATCTGGAATTTATGAGGAAACTGGTTATCTCTGTACAAAGTTTAATAACGACATAAAATTAATCTCTGCATGGGCGAGGAGAAACGAGCTATGTCTAAACAGCAATAAATCGTATGTGCTACCTATAACTAAAAAACGAATACATTTTTTAAATATACCGCCTCTATATATTGCCGACAAGTGCCTTAAACTTGTGTCAAAAGTGACTAATCTCGGGTTCGTTATTAACTCAAGCTTAACGTGTGATGATCATGTTAACTCGATAGTTGGCAAAGTGTACAATATTTTAAGAAATTTACGAATGTCTGCAACCTTTACACCGGTCCCTGTTCATAGAAAACTTGCTTTACAATTAATAATGCCGATCATCTGCTACCCTGAACTAGTTTACAGTAAATTAAATTCTCACTCTGCTCATAAAATTAGTGTAGTATTCAACCATGTAACACGCTATGTGTTCGGGTTAGCAAAATTTGATCACATATCCGGCTGGAGATCGCGTTTATTAGGCTGTGAAATTACCGATTATTTGAAAGCCAGAAACTGTATTTTTCTCTGGCGACTTATTATGTATAAGGAACCGAGCTATCTTTACGACAAGCTTATTTTTCCTAAGTCAGCTCGAATTAATGACTTAATAGTACCGAGTTATAATTATCTATCATCCGCTCGGCTATTCTTTGTCAATGCCATTCGTACGTGGAACTCTATTCCAATGCACATTCGCAGTAGTCTGAATAAAAGCAACTTCAAGAATGTCTTATATATGTACTTTCGTTAAAATAAAATAAGTATATGTATTGTATTATAATGAGTTTCGCTATCTAATTCCTACTTTCTGCTCAAAATGTAATTCACTTCTTTATTTATAATTTTCTGTAGTATATTTTTAAAAACCTATTTATTATTCTAATTTCACCTATGATTTGTTGTACTATAAACGATCATAGATCTTATCGTACTAATTTTTGGCAATAAATGAAATGAAATGAAATGAAAAAAGACATCTGCCGTTCGGAGTCGGCACAAAACTGTAGGTCCCTCCATTTGTGGTATAATATAAAGACGCACACCACAAAAGGTAGGAGAAGCTCGGCCAAACACTGAGCTATATAGTGTACGCGCCAAAATTATAAAAAAAATTATATATAAAAATCTCTGGCTTGTTTGATTGTTCCCTTGCGTTTCGTTTTTATTTTTAAATTTATTTTCGTTGAAGGAATTTTGGACATTTATTGAAATTCGAAGGACGGCCATCTTCACAGTTCGCACATTTTGTGCTCACGCAATTTAAGTTTGGGTGTGGGGGAAAACTGGATGTCTTGCAAATGGGGTCACTTTTACAATATTTAAGTGTGTCTCAAACGTTGGCATATTTTGCAACGCATTGGATTCGGGAAGTACTCCCTAACCTTAACCTTGATTTCGCATAGTACTGGTAGTTGTTTAGAGGCAATGACTAAAAGGAGTAAGTTATCATCTCTGAGCTCAGAAATTTTTTCAACGTCCTTACTTATCAGCATTAAAGATCTTTGTACCGCAAACCAGAATAAAAAGAAAGTAGAAGGAAAAGCTAAAACACAAGGTAGTTGTTGCTGGAATATCTAACTGCGCAAAGAATATTAACCAAAGCGAACACTATCGAAACACCACCGATTACTAAATGTGGTAGTCTACGACGGCGTTTAAATTGTATATCATAACATATAATATATTTTATAAACATAATTTAGGGAGCTTACAAATGGTATACTTATCTATTTTTTTTGCAGTAATTCATTATATTTGGAAAATATGGATCCGCCTGAAAGGCAATATGAACAGTTAAGTTTAAACCAACTCAGTCTGTCAACGCAGCATATTTCAGAAATCGTAGAAAGTCTGGACAATGACTCAACCTATGAAATTGCAACAAAAATGGACAGAGAAGGAATTGCTGATATCGATGAGAAAGCCATTTCCAGTTCCAAAAAGATCGGGCCGATTGTGCCGCCAAAGCCATGCAAAAAGCAACAAAATTATCCTAAGGTTACTAATTTTCATATTTGACTTAAAATTTCTTATTAAATCCCACAAATACTGATAGTAGTTTAAGCAGGGTAAGCAATCATTCACTCGTAAACGTCTTAAAATTTTCGTAGCGTTCACGTTCGCAAACGAGAACAAGAAAAAAAAATTCAGTTCGTTCGCGTTCGCGTATATGTAAGGAATCAAACATCGCGCGTTAATATACATATGCTGATTATTTAAAGTCTTTTATTTGATATTTTATTCTATATTTATTTAAAATGCATTACACTTAAACAAAAACTGTTCGCTTAGCTTAAGGCGGTAGGCAGGCAAGCACTCGCGGCAACGGTCGACAAAGAACTGTATAAAACTGTTTGCTAACGTTGTCAGCCATCCTTTGGCAAGCGTTCGCTAGGTTCGGTCAGTTAGGGTTTCCGATACGTAAGGACTAATGTCGGTGATGTCGTCTTCCCCTACTAGAACCAAATCCCACATTCGGCCCTTCTGACTCGTCATTAGACTCGAATGACGGCACGCGCGGTGATTCGGACGCAGGCTCCCATTTTTGTCGTACTGCCAGGACCTGCGTGGTCTCCCACTTTCCGCACTTCATATCAGCTTGAGTCCGGTGCCGTACTCTGTTCACTTTATGGCTACTAACTCATTAACTTTATACTTCATGATCTCCTTCCGTTTTTTGTTGAACGAATGGTCGAATTTTGCGAATATTCTCCTGCGCTTCCTTTCGTATCTTCTCTCGCCCCGCGTCTAAATCTCTTATAGCGGCATCTTTTATCAACTGCTGCAATTCGGGAATGGAATTAACCCGCATCTCGACTCCGGTTAAAATCCTGAACGGTGATACCTGAGAGTTTGTTTGACTCGCTCGAGGTGTTTGTACCACTGAGTCGCGTCTCCAGCGCACATTTTCGCTAGCATAGGAACGATGATTTTATGAATACGCTCTACCTGTCCGTTTCCTCGAGGGACACCAGTTGCTATCTACAGAGGTTGTATTTCTTCTTGCTCGCAGTATTCTGGGAAAGCATTGGACGTAAACGCTGAAACGCGGTCCGAGATAATACACTTCGGATTTCCGAATGTCGCCGCTTGCCACTTGAGTTGATTTATCACAAACTCCGCTGCTGTATTCCTCGACGCATAGGGCCACACGAACTTGGAGAAGGCGTTGACTACCACGAAAATCTATACCGCTTCGACGTCGCTTCCATTAGTCCCAGGTGATCAAAGTGATAAGTTCCCGGTGGACGGTCTTCCTTGCTTATTTGGGATAAGAAACCTTCCTTCCTTCCAGACTTGCTCTGCGCGACCATGCACTCGATACAACTCTTCACGACTTTGGACGCTTTCGACGACAACTGCGGAATGTAGAAAGTTTTTTCAACGGCTTCTTGTGTCTTTTTTAGCGAGAAGTGACCTTGGTTATGAGCGACTTTAATAATTTCGCCCTCCATGGGATCTTTGTGCAACACCCCGTGCTTCACATACAAATCTTCGTATTCGTTCTTTTCAAGTACCTTCAAAACTGCTTTGATCCATGGGTCCATTAACTGTGCTTGCTGTAGTCGGTGCTGTATAGAGTCCTCTAATATCAAGCAGGAAACTCAACTAAATGCGTCAACGTGCTTCATCTTACTTCCGCTTCATTGCCCAATTTCATACGCAAAATACTGTAGGAATAACGCCCAACGAGAGACTCTTACTGGATGTCACGTTTGCGCATCGTCATCGCTAACGCGCTGCAGTCGGTCACGATTTTAAACTTCACGCCAAGCTAATAAACTCGCCAATTTTTGAGTGCTCCAATGATTCCCATAACTTCCAGCTCGTACGAATGGTACTTTTCCTCGGTTTCCGTCGTTTCCCGGCTCATATACTGTATGGGATGCAACTGCTGATCGTCAAAATCCTTTTGCATAGGACCGCACCCTAACCATACATTGATGCATCCGTGTGCACCTCAGTCAACGCCTTAGGATTATATAGTCGCAATACCGGTGATCTGACTAACGCTCCCTTCAACTGTTGGAACGCCAACAGAAAGAGATCCGAAAGCCGTTTAGCGACCACTGCGTATCTCTATAAAACGTCTAAAATATGAGGTTAGACCAACGAAACGTTGCACAGCTTTGCGTTCATTTGACCTTCGTTTTATGCTCGGACGGCTTGATGGTACAGTTATGTATCACGTATCCCAAAACTGTACTGTCGTCCTTAGAAATTGGCACTTCCGCCATTTGAACTGCGAATTATGGCTCTCAACTTTCGAACTCCCTCGTCAACATTCTCAGCGGGAATAATGAGTTCGTCCATGTAAGCGACAACGATTCCGTTCTGTATCATATCACGGAAAATAGCAAAGATAAAACGGGAGAACACTGCTGGCGAATTGGATATGCTGAAAGGAACGTATAACAATTCAAATTGATAGTTGAAGGTAACAAACGCTGTATATTTTCGGGAACGTACAACCTCTCAACAACTCGTCGACGAGCGGCATAGGAAAGTTATCCCTTACGATTTTTGCGTTAAACTGCCTATAATCACGGCACAGCCGTTTGCTTCCGTCCTTTTTTCCAACTAGTACGATAGGTGATGCGTATTTCGAAGAGCTCCGTTGTATGATGCCCTCTCTCAACCACGTTGTCACCTGTGCTTCTACGATGCGCTTGTCCTCGAGCGACCGGGTATATCGTCGACCAAAAGAATTTTCATCTCAACTGGAGAATACCGCTTCTTCCTCGACGCATAGTTTCTCACCAACCCTTTTACGATGTACGCCTTCTTCTCGCTGAGGTGTGCCAATTCTATTTTGTACTCTCGCTTTTCGAAAACTTATGTACCACAAAACACGGAAAACTCTATCAGCAGATCACACCCTGATTCCAAAGCTTCTACTACGACATTGTCTGTTGGTTCAAGCTTATTCGTTTTTGGCTTAAATTCTACCCCGTCTTCATTGACAATAAGGGTTACTTGCTTTAACCAATCAACGCTGCGTAATTCATATCTCGCTCCCTGGTTGCATGAAATGTCACTTCCAGCTCCATGCCATCGATGCTGAATCTTTTAACGAAACTTCCCAATGTAGTTAACCCACCATTTCATACTTCGACCAAACGGCGCTGATCATTGGTCAGCTCGATATCGCTGTCCAGCAAAGTATCGTAACGAATTAAACAGAGAACGCATCCAGTATCGACTAAAGCGGAAAACGTCGTATGATCGCACGCCACGTCAACGAGAAGACATCTACCAGCTTTACCAAACTTACCAATTCGTCACATAGTGTGTTGGCGTTGTGACTCTCCATTCTGATTGCTGTTGAAGCGCCCCTACAGTCGGCAGCCCGATGACACACAAATTATTGATTTTATGCTTGTGAATTTGAATATAAAATACAGAATTGATTTGACGATCAAACAAAGCAAATTATATATTTATGAAAATACACAACTTAAAATTTTTTTTACTTAGCTGCGCTCCTCTGTGTATGTTTTAGCTGTTATAACACTGGCAACACTAGTCTTGTTTCCTTTATTTCTTTTTCTGTTATTGGGTATTTCTATGGTCCTGACTATGAACAAAATACTGGGAGATTGCCAACAGCTTTACTTTTTGAAAGATACAGTTTAATTATTTTAACAAAAAAATACAGAAAATCAATACAATATGTTAACAAAATTTCTTTTGCATTTTATAAAATTATATTTTACGAGACTTCCTTGAATGAACGACTTTAGGTAGATTTCGTTGGTAATTCCAACAGTAGTCTGCCATCATTTGTGAGTCACGCCGCCCCTGATATCGCTCTCCAAATGTCCGAAGATCCTGATGTAATCTTTTACCTTGCTCCTCACTAATATCACCCAGATTTTGTAGAAATCGGTCTAAATGCGAGTGCAGGAATTGGATTTTTAAGCTCATGTTGCACCCTTGCTCTTGCAAGTTCGATAGCATGGACTCAACAAGCTCGAATTAATCGTTAGATTTCTTTTTGAAATTATTCATGACCAAAACAAATGAATTCCAAGTTTTGGATTCGACTTTAGTCATTGATTTCACAAAATTAGGATCCTTCACGAGTTGCCTGACTTGTAGCCCATCCAAAATACCAGCTTTAAATTTTTCTGTACTTAATCCTGGAAACTTACGTGAAAGAAAATTTAAACATTCGCCACTTTTGTCAAGCGCCTTCACAAACTGTTTCATTATGCCGAGTTTAATATGATGTGGTGAAAGTATGATGCGGTCTCGGCTAACCAAAGGCATGTTTATAACATTTTTTGTACCAAATTTTAGCTTTTCCCGCACTGGCCAAACTTTTTGTGACCATTGGTGTTGTTTGTCACGACTGTCCCAGAGATTTGGATCATCAGAAGTTAAGTTACGATATGACCACTTATTTCGATTTCCAGGGTTATTCCGTTTATTTTCACAACGTGGAAGTAGCAATCGTCATGATGGTTTCGAGGTTCTCGCCAAATCATAGGTGTTACGAACATTACTGCATCTCCTTTTTTACTCGACCATAACCGTAGACATAGCACACATTTCTGGCATACAATATGAGGAGCCCATGGCTTGTCCTGATTACACAATTTTATTTAAAGTATTGATGATACGCAGTTTTTACAAAGCTCGATATAGATTTTCGATATTTTGCAAATACATATTCACCACAAATATAGTAAAAACAATCGGGATTAAGTATACAACATCTTCTTGACGATGCCATATCGAACTAAACAACAAAATACTGAAATAATTCAATAAAAAACGCAAATTTAACCGAAAATCAGACTTCACAGTGTCACCTGCCTGAATATTCTGAAGATTCCCTGAAAATTTCGTCAAAATGGGCCCAGCCGTTTTGGAGTCCATACGTTACATACATACACACATCCTGTTTTATATATATAGATAGAAGATTATGTATGGATACTAGCAGAAGACTAGTAACCGCTAGGCAACTATACTAGAATTTCCATTACGCAATGCAACCCGCTACTGGCTATCGGCTACTGAAAGTATGGAAATGTTTCCCTTTTAAAAAGATCTTTATATTTTTTCAATGTATCTTCTAAATGTACTTGTCAAAAAATTTAATATTGTGTATACTGAGATCAATCGCCATACACGGAGAACGGTTTTAGTAGCATTGGCTAGTAGAACGGCAACTATACACTAGTCTAACGTATTCATACGCTTGTGTATAACAATGTCAAAAGTCGCGTATCATTGGGATATCCAATTCCCGCGGGAACGATCTGGATAATTTTTATTGGTGTTGACAGCATGGATATACAGATGCGTGCAAGTAATTAACAACGCTGGCAGGAAAAATCCAAATTGGCTGACATTTTGTATTTTGAAAAAACATTTTAACTCTACGTCTTAAAGAAAAATTGGGCAAATTTATTTATTGTAAATTAGCGAAATTATTTTTGATATAAGAGAGCTTTTATAAAATAAAGTCATTTTACGACTTCAAAGTCAAAAATAGGTCGTGCACCTAATTAACAAGGCTTTCTTTGTTTTTTGGAAAAATGTTTTTATTTCGTTTTTAAAGTTAATATTTGGTAACAAACCCATTACTGTTAATCACGGCTTGACATCTACAAGGCATTGACTCCACTACGTTTGCAGATGTCCTTTGGAATATGATTCCATTCTTGTTTAACCTTTTCGTATAATTCCTGGAAATTTACAACTTTATGGGAACGAACTCTTTCTTCAAATGTGTCCAAAGATTTGCGATTGGTTTCAAGTCCGGGCTTCATAAAGGCCAGTCTAATATTGTCACCATGTTTTCATGAAACCATTGCTTTGTACCACGCGCAGTATATTCGGATCGTTATCCTGCTGATAAATCCACGTTACGGGCATATTGTCATCAGCATATGGCAACATTATATTGTCCATGAATGACACGTATTTGAACTGGTCCATGCGCCCATCGATTTTACAAATAGGCCCAACAAGTCGCCATGACATGGCACCCCAGATCATTATACAGCCGCCACCATGTTTTAAAGTTGGCCTAGTGTCCTAGTGTCATACGTTTGAAGATATTTAGGGTCTTTGCAATGTCTCCGTAAGATTTCCCATCATTGTGCATCTGTACGATAACAGCCCTATATCCTCATCACAAGACTTGCGCTTACCCAATTTTTTCACTAAAATTATTTAATTCCTTAATAGTAACCTAATTCAATAAAAATATAACTACAACTAGTTTACAAGAAATCTTCAGAATTTAACACGCGTTGCAAATTCAAAGTAACGGAATTACATCCAAATTTTTTGACAGCTAAATCTGAGCATTCATCGGGAGAATTTAAAAGAAAATTATATTTTTACCCTTAAACATTTTACAGTAAAGGTCATATAATATATAATTATATAACTTCTGTTTTGGTAGTAAAAGAAAGAAGAAGAAACATAAGCAAGCTGCTTCAGAGAAAAGTTTAAACAAATAACCAAAACGTTAAATGCGAGTATTCGAGGTAACACCAGTTAAGTAATTTCACTGATATTATGTACTTGCAACGTGTGAATTGTTTTCATCGGAATCATCGGTAAACAACAGCGGCTTGACTGCAGACATTCTAAATTGAACGTCAAGTGTTTGTCTCTTCTCTTTCGCAACTTCGTCATTCACTATAAAATTATATATATTTTAACATGATTCAATTAATTTCGTATAACGAAATTTTATTTATATTTAAATTTTATTAAAGTTCTGCTTTTTAAATTGACTTAAATACAACGCTCTACGAAACCGTATTTAAAATGTGTTTATATATATTTTCAATTGTCAGTCCTAAAACTTTCAAATTGTTTTAGTACCAAATTAACGAAGAACAAAACCAAAATGAACAGAACGGACCATAAATTATACCAGGTCTCTAGGATCAAATCCTTTTTGCATTTGCATTGCCCAAGACAAGACAGCTTACGAATATATTTTTAACCAAACGTACGCGAAAACAAACGAACTATATTGGTTTTCTTGTTCTCATCCGCGGAGATGAAAAAATTTTTTTTAAAGCGCTCACGGTGCTTTTGGGTGCGTATGTGAGTGATGAGTCTCGTATGAAGACCTGCTTACATACATATTTTAAGGTCTGCGTATATGAAGGATTTGTTACTGGTGTGTCAGGCGGTGTCGACTGGGCGTGGCTCACAAACGGAACGGCGTAACTGCTCTACGGTTTCTGCCGCGTTGGTTGATAAACATTTTCCATAAAGATTCTCGAAGGAAGCCGTGAAGTGGTTTTATAAACTAGCTCGGTCGGACAAGCGCCTACATCAGTTTTCATTATCATTCAAGCTATCTGTGAAATTAAAAAATAAAGTTCTTTTATTAAAAGACCAAATTTATATCATGACGTTTGCGATAAAATGTCGCTTAAATTATATTAGACATTTCCCACTGTCGTATGGATCCAAGTGGTTAAAATTTCAAAAACTCTGCAATATATATCCCATCTGGCCTTGCCTTACTCGTACCTACCGTTGTTTTCTCTTTATTTGCTAGAAATATTCTTGGCCGGAGATCGTTTGTGAGTACTGTTGATCTACGCGACTGCTGTATTTAACGTAGCTCCTCCATTTGAAGAGTATTGCTATGCGAAACCCGTCCAATACCAACTGGAAATTTAAACGCAGCAATTACGTGAATGCCGTATTTTTTTTTGAAATGCCGTTATATGACCGTGGATTTTTAAAATTTGGTGTAAATTTGTAAAGCGGTAATTGAGATACGCAATTTTTACCGTGTGGGGTGAACTGTTTCTTCGTGAAAAATCACTCTTAAATATCAACTGTGACACATTGTGTACGGATAGTTGCTGACAAAACGAAACTTTTTAGTTTATCAAAAATACCTGTATATAAGATGTAACATATGTAGTTATCATGTACACGAACGAAGGGACTGACAGTCATGGATTAATCGATTTATTTTTTCATTCTTATAATTTTTTTATATAAATATGTCCATCTTTTTTTTTGATTTCGTTCTGCAATCAAAGTTAATATATCGTACAAAACAAACACGGTAGATACATCGACCCGCCTCAGTTGAAATTAATTTAGGGGCACGATATCAAAGCAAAAGTATCGATTTGGTACTCAATTAAACTATCGCTCTAAAAAAATCGAGTACCCATAATTATCGTAACAAAAACTCGGAGTTCGAGCGAGGCAACTCGTGCTCTTTGCGCCGCTGGCAACGAGGCACTCGCAACGCGTACTCGTGGCGAAAGCGAGGGAGAGTGGCGAACATTTTACTTTGCTCGTCTGGCGAGCGACCGTGGTTAGTTAGTAGTTCTGCAAAAGTGCTTCTACTCTACATTTTACCTTGTTCAGTAATACCCTTGAAACACATGTAGTACAAAATGTAACACAATATAGAACCTATATGTGTGTCACCAGTATTTAACATATTTGTTCCAAAGCAACTAGAGTTCAGTACTACAATAGCATACAATAGGTACGTTCGTTTAAAATTTCCAACAGAAAATACTTAACAGCAAAATTCCGGTAAAATGTCTTCTGTTCTCTCACAAGGGAAAAATATCAAAATTTACAAAAACTTGCAAGTTTTACGAACAGCTGATTGAATTATTGGCCGCATCCAAATATGTAAAATGAAAAACATTGCATTACTGTTTTCTTGAAACCTACTACTAACGAAACTTAACGAAACGAAAATGTACTTGCGTCTTGTGATGCTGCGGTGTCCCCAAATGTTGCAGGTGTGCGGTTTTTTCAAAGAAATGAAAGATGACGGATTTGGTACTCAAAACTAAAGTAAGAGGTTTAAATGAATGCGCATTATTTTTATTTAAATCAGTATAAAAAATGTAGTTTAGAAAATCCACTGTCCAAAAAGGCGTTCGGTTGAAAAAAGAACGATCAAAAAGAAGCAAAACGAAAAACACACCAAATTGAACGAAGGGATGAACAATGAAATGTCAAAAGACAATTGCTTGTAAACACTTGGTTAATCGCCTGAGCACTAACCCGTGTGTGTTTCTCTTTGCACATAAAATCTTAATATACATAATATAAAAATTCGAACTCAACATACCGCCGCCCTTGAACTATCTAAATATGATACGTTCAATTACGGTATACAATGAATGTTTGATTATATTATGTATATATACAAAAGATATAAAGAAAACATTTACAGAAATAGACTCTTAAGCTATTAGAATTCGTCTTCCGAGAACAGATCGCCTTTGGTAGGCAAAAGGCGTAGTTTAGTTATTGGACGTACTATTCTCCATTGGAAGTATTTATTGTCACAACCCGCACGTGACCATCAGCTCTAGGATGACATGGAATAACTTTCTCGAGCGACCACTTCGTAGGTGAGGTAGTCTCGTTAAAGACAGCCACAATATCTCCTTCTTTGAAGTTGCGTGAGACCCGAAACCATTTAGTACGACGTTGTAAACTGACGAGATACTCGTCTCTCCAACGACGCCGAAAATGTCGCCTTATTATATAAATTAACTGCCATCGCTGGTGAAGGCTGCCAATGAACCCTCTACCTCCAAGTTAAGGGAAAGTCTTTAGTGGTTCTCTGATAATAAAATGTCCTGGAGTTAAAGCTTCGAGGTCGACTGCATTCGGTGAACCTTCGCATAATGGCCGCGAGTTCACCCAGGCTTCTACTTGAGTAAATAGCCTACAGAATTCTTCGATTGAGAGTAGAGTTTCGCCCAAAACGCGTTTCAGCTGATACTTGATGCGTTTGATACCGGTTTCCCAGTATCCATCCATATGAGGAGCAGACGGTGGGTTGAAACGCCACTCAATGGTGGAATAGGCAAAAAACGAACGAAGTGCATCGTCTTCCGTACACTGTACATTTCGGCGTCGTAGTTCCTTCTAGGCGCTAACGAAATTTGTACCATTATCGGAATACATAGCCTTGCAGCACCCTCTGCCATTTATGAATCGTTTGAACGCGTTGAGAACGGCCGATGCCGATAAATCTCCAACTAACTAACTAGACACATGGCGCCAGTACACATGCAAATAAATGAACAAAATTACCCATTCGTGGATTTCGCCCCTCTCCCATGGGTGAACTTGTACATATGTGGGCCATCGAAGGCTACGGCAGCGCGGGCGAAGCAGCGAACATAAGTGGTCCGGGAGTCCGGTAGGTCACCCATTGACTGTGTAGGAGTTCCGCGATTGAAGCAGGTACATTTCACGCACTTAAGATAGATAGTGCGAATTAACCCGCGGGCGCCAATCACCCAATAGCGACGTTGCAATACAACTTGCATGATGCGAGGACCAGCATGTAGGGTAAACTGATGAATGTCGGAGATAATTAGCTTTGACAGCGGAGAATTTTTGGCATGATGATTGTGTGCTTAACGTCTTGCGCGACATATGAATCTTTCAATCGCCTTCCAACGCGTAGGACACGGTTTTGGTCCTGAAATGGCTGCAAGCGCAACAGGCTACTGCGTAGCGGGATTGCCTTTTTTACGCTGCAATTAGAAATTTCATTAAGAAAATAGAAGCGTGGTGTATACTTAATCAAACGAAGTTCGGGGCTTCATCTCCAGACAGCCTGGAGGGCCACATTGCTTCTCAGAGGCACGTTTAGCAGCAAGTCGGGTTTTAGCAATAAATCTTAGCACATAAGGCATGATGCGGCGCAGCTGGGAATACGAGTAAAATTTTTCAAATATCGACCAATGGTCGTTTGAACTCGTAACATTAGCGAAACTTTATGTCTTATACCCAATTCGGTTGTGTGCTGGCTTAATGCAGACCGCTGCAAGAACTGGACTGTACTTTTCAAAAAATCGGGGCCGTTCCACCACAGTTGGTGGTCCGATAGCTCTAACGAATGATGCATGTAAACCAGAATCAAACAACAACCGAGTAGCTTGCCAATCACCTGACGCATCGCGAACTCTTTCTAAGGCGGTAGATAATAATACAGTTTTTTGCGTTGACGGTGGCGGGTTAGAACTTTAACTTAAGCAGGATATCGTGCAGGCAGCAGCAATGTTAATCGAGGGGTTGGCAGAAGATGCGGTAACTAAATTGACGTCGGATGTGGTGCTAGAAGCAGTACGGGTTGTCTCGGCGACATGAGCAGATGCGGTAATAGCGATACTATTGTGGCAACCATCGAAATCAGCCGGCTTACTTTCGCAGAATAAGTGCTGAATTTAACTTAAAAAAGCAGTGGCAACCACCAAAAACAACCGGCTTATATGCGCTGAATAACTGCTGAAAAGAATGGACATCGTCAAGGAGACAAAAAATATTTTTATTGGTTGCTCTCTGCATCGACACGTGAAAGACGTAAATTGCGCAACTCAGCGACTATATATAACTTAACCAAACTTTTGTAAATTTTATACTTTAATAAAGTCAGCGTTTTAGTAAGTTACAATCGCATATTACTTGCACGCTACAACTGGTGACCCCGACGGTGAGAAAGATAAACCGGTGGAGAAGATATTACATCGCGATTCCACTAATTGGTGATCGCACACTTAATTTTTCACGCCCTAGCACCGAAATACTTGTAACCTTCACAAATGGCTGAAGATAACACGCAAGCAGCGCTCGACAGTAAATCTAGCGCCTTGCCCCCTGCCGATGACAGGAAAATAATGTCAGCCCGCGTTGTGAAGCTACCACCGTTTTGGAAAGATAACTGCCTTCTTTGGTGCGCTCAGGTCGAGGCCGCACTCGAAATTTCTCAAATTCGTTCAGATGGGGCAGAGTACAAGTATGTGCTAGTCCACCTCGATGAGACGGCGCTGCCTTTCGTCGCGGATATAGTTACTTCGCCACCGGACGAAAACAAATACACCGCCCTGAAAGACAGGATAATAAGCACTTTCGAAGATTCGGAAGATACAAAATTACGGCGCCTACTGCAGGGACTCGACTACGTTGAAGGCAAGCCATCGAGTTATTTGCAGCGACTCAGAAACCTCGTTCCCCGAAATCTTACGTACTTTTTTCTTGGAAAGACTACCGTCTAACATACGCTGCGTCTTAGCAATAAGCACAGCACACGACTTAGCCACTTTGGCTCTACAAGCAGATACAATTTTTGATGCACAGGGCAGCATCATGTCGATTCACAGAGCAGGCATAAGCAACAACGAACCGCAAACGAAACCTGCCGAAACAACCACACAGCAAAACATTATTGACGAACTAAGGGACGAGCACGCACTTGCAAAGAAAGTAGAAGGTGCAAAGAGCAGACGTAACGCCTCGCCGAACAACAAGCTGTGTTACTATCATCTTCGCTTTGGCAGTCAAGCTAGGAAATGCCGTCAGCAATGCGAATTTAAAAGCAACAATAACTCGGGAAACTAGGTAGGCCTTCGGTTATACTGGTAGGCACCGCCAAAGGTCCCTTCACATCCCGCCTACAAATCACCGATAGTAAAAACGACATCACGTTCCTCGTGGATACGGGCGCGGACATCTCAGTTATACCCAGAAGAATATTTAGAGACGTCAAACCTGTTCCTGCAAACGCCAAGCTCTTACTGTTCGCAGCAAATGGCTCCCCGATACCCACGTTTGGTTCTAAAACTTTACCAATTGATATCGGACTCGGCCGCGTATTCAACGGGAAGTTTATTGGGGCAAACGTCGCACACCCGATCCTTGGCGCAGACTTCATCAAGCGAAATGGCTTACTAGTTGACTTGCGAAATCGCAAACTATTGGAGTCACAAACGACCGACACAGCCTATTCCACAATACAACAAGGGCAGGCCACACCATTATCTTCACATCAGCATCAAAAAGACGCCACGCTTCACAAAACGGAAATAACACCGATCTCGGCAGATAATCCGGTGTACCACACAATCAAGCAATTTAACGATGTCGCAAAACGCGCCAAACATCAGATCCCTAAACATAACATCCGACATCACATAAACACACACGGCACACCGGTTGCCGAACGAGCACGAAGATGGGCCGGCGAGAAATTAACAGCAGCCAAAAGGAAATTCAACCATATGCTGCAGCAAGAGATCTGCACTCCCTCCGACAGCGAATGGGCAAGCCCTCTACATTTAGTAAAAAAAAAAGATGGAACTTGGCGGGCATGCGGAGATTACCGCCGACTTAACAAGGTCACAACGCCTGATCGGTACCCAATACCTCATTTACGCGATTTTACCTTTTTACTTCATGCTTGTTCGGTATTTTCAACACTTGACCTTGATCGTGTGTACTATGAAATTCCAGTCGCACCGGAAGATCAACCAAAAACTGCGGTCATAACACCTTTTGGCCTGTTTCAATTTAAGGTAATGACCTTCGGTTTGTGCAACGCCGCACAAAATTTCCAACGGCTTATGGATTCGATTTTTCGAGATCTTGATTTCTGTCACTTCTATATAGACGATATTCTGATCGCGTCACAGTCCATGAAAGAACACAAGAAACATTTAGAGGCTGTTCTTCAACGTTTAAAACGACATGGGCTTTCTATTAAATCGGAGAAGTGCAAATTTGCACCTAGGGCATACAATTAATAGCCACGGTATCAAACCAACAGAAGAACGCTCTGAAGCTATTCGTCTTTACCCGAAACCGCAAACAATTTCCGATCTACGAAGATTTCTTGGGTCATGGAATTTTTACAGGTTAAATATGCCCGGCGCAGCAGAAGTCCACACGCCACTAGTCGAATTAACCGCAGGCGCGCGCAAAAATGACAAAACAAAGATTGTCTGGGATAAATTAAAAACCGAGGCATTCGAAACCTGCAAAAAACTATTGACCAACGCTATACAGCTAGCATACCCAGCACCAGACGTACCACTCACCTTGCGCTGCGACGCATCAGACCATTCAGTCGGCGCTGCACTAGACCAGTACGTCAACAACAAAAGACAACCACTTGGATTCTATACGAGCAAACTAAATACAACGGAAAAAAACTATAGCGTGTACGACCGGGAGCTGCTAGCCATATTTAAAGGCATAAAATTCTTCAGGCACCTTCTGGAAGGTAGAGATATCACGATTTTAACCGACCACAGACCCATCGCTTTCGCATTTTCACAGAGCTCACACAAGGCATCACCGCGTCAACAACGTCAGCTGCAGTTCATTAGCCAGTTTACGACGCAGATAACGTATATACCGGGAAATAAATACATTGTCGCTGACGCTTTTTCCAGAGTTAACTCTATCAGTTTGCCAGTCAGGGTGTCTGCCAAAGAGATCGCCGAACAACAGGCCGCAGATCAAGAGTTGCAACATCTCATTAAATCAACTACGACATCGCTGGAGCTTAGACAACATAAAGTCGATACCGATGGCACTGGGATATTTTGCGCCACGTCAACTGGGACAATCCGGCCATACATACCAAAAAATCTCCGACGCAATATTTTCGACCAGCTGCACGACGCTTCACATCCTAATGCACGTTCCACCCAAAAACTAGCCCAACAACGTTTTGTTTGACCCCACATGAAGCGAGATATCGCACAATAGGCCCGAAATTGCTTATGCTGCCAACGCAGCAAAATACATCGGCATGTTAAAAACGCACCACAACACATCGATATACCAAGTGATCGATTCAAACACATTAACATCGACATCGTGGTTATGCCCAAATGCGAGAGTACAGGTACTGCCTAACCATCATCGTTCGTTATACACGATGACCGGAGGCGATACCGCTGAAAGACATAAACGCCGAAACTGTTGCCCAAGCATTTTTCAATGGTTGGGTGAGCCGACTTGGAACACCAGCAACCATAACCAGCGACAGGGGAACCCAATTCGAATCAAAGTTTTTTACAGCGTTCACCAAACTTATCGGCTGTAACCGAATAAGAACGACGGCGTACCATCCAGCCGCAAACGGTATGGTCGAACGGTGGCACCGATCACTTAAATCCGCGCTCATGAGCCACTCTACACCACGCTGGGTCAACACCCTTCCCGTCGTACTGCTGGGCCTACGAACGAGTTAAAAAGACGATTTAAAAGCCAGCGCCGCCGAAATGTTATATGGAACAACACTACGTCTACCAGGGGTGTACTTCGTCGACGAAGAAAAAGGGCATCCCGCGCACGTTTTTGTGGAAGAGTTGCGTAAATTCATCCGGGCAGTACGCTCTGCACCCACTGCTCATCACACCAAACACTGAATACAGCAACTCATGTTTTTGCTAGAGTGGACGAAACCAAAACACCACTCCAACACCCATACAGAGGGCCGTACGAAGTCCTCGAACGGATAAATGACTACGTTTTTGTTGTCAATGTAGAAGGACAGCCGAGTACAATCTCCACCGAGCGACTGAAGCCCGCATTCATCGAAAACACAACCGAAACGATAGAACCTGTACGTAAAGAGAAAGCAAAATATCAAGGGCAGCAACCAACATCTAGTAGTGGTCGCACAATTCGCAAATGTAGGTATAAACACATTCAACAAAATCAGTAACTTGAAGAACATACTACTCCAACCTACTTGGGGGGGCTGGTGTGGCAACCATCGAAATCAGCCGGCTTACTTTCGCTGAATAAGTGCTGAATTTAACTTAAAAAAGCAGTGGCAACCACCAAAAACAACCGGCTTATATGCGCTGAATAACTGCTGAGAAGAATGGAGATCGTCAAGGAGACAAAAAATATTTTTATTGGTTGCTCTCTGGATCTTCGGCATCGACACGTGAAAGAGGTAAATTGCGCAACTCAGCGACTATATATAACTTAACCAAACTTTTGTAAATTTTATACTTTAATAAAGTAAGCGTTTTAGTAAGTTACAATCGCATATTACTTGCACGCTACACTATGAAGCAGTGTGTGATGGCGATGGTGACATATTCGGCATGCGGATGTGCTATTACCACGATCTTTATAATGTCCTGGACTCAAACAGTTGAAACAGGCTTGAAGATCCATTTTTGGTAAACGTATTGCGGCAGACACGAATGCTGACTTGACAGCGAGTTGCCTTGCCGGTTTCGCCCGACCCTTCCGTTCACGTTTGAATTTAGCCAAGGCGATAGCGTACCAAGTTCGCCTTGCACCCGTATACTTTCCTGTACTTCGGCATTGTCAACTCCACAAGACATCTCTATGGTGGGCCCGGCGCGATGATACGGTGCTCTTTAGAGCGCTGCGGTGGTGGCTGGTCAACGATGTGGACGGTGGCGGCAACTGGCAATACGGCGGAAATCTGGAGCGATGATGGATGGCTGTCGAGAAAGCCTGGTTTCCCCGCTGGTATACTAAAACGCGGCTGATTCTATTTCAGCGGATGTGTAGACGCCCGAAACGGCTCGGGGGGCAGGGCTGCCATGATTTGCGAGTGCATTTCCTGTTTATGGAGAGTGCAGGTTTTGCATTGGTATATGCATTTTTTAAGGAGTGGTTTGAGCCGGGGGATGTAGAGTTCCTGCCTAATGCATTGCTGCATGAGGCGCACGTCTGCATGGAGAAGTAGTTCGTGCAGAAATCTTAAGTACAGAGTAGCAAATCGAGATTTTTCCGGTATAATAAGGGGATGTCGCTCATTGTAAGTCAGGGTAGAGTGAACAAGGCGACCATTGACTCTAAGCAATTAATTTTTGCGCAAGAAGGGATTTAGGGTGAGCAATGAGCTCCGTTTGTCAATTGTCATCTTATTTATCAAGCGTTTTTTTTCGCGTGGGAAATAACGGGTTTGCGTTAAGGCTATCAGACGGTGTTTAGCGCTGCGGAGGTCTTTATGGGTCACGGAACCGAGGTCGACGGTACTGTCACTTTTTGTTCGATCTTTCAAACATTCTATGAACTTGAAGACGTATGCCATGACCCTTAGGGCCCGAGAGAAGGACGATAATCTATCCATGGGGTCGGAGTCCTCTACGGCGGCATGAAATGTTTCGATTTTGCGCACTTCTGGTGGCATGACTCCTCGGGTCGTGGGTTTTGGCCATGCCTCTGGTGCCCATATCTGCGGGGTTTTCTTTACTAGACACATGGCTCCAGATAGCATTACCGACCAGATCAATAATTTGTGCAGAGCGGTTGGCCACAAAGGCTTTCCACGCTAGAGGTGGTTTTTCTTACCATGCCAGAACAATTTCAGAGTCAGACCAGAGGTTGAGTTTCCTTTTTGAGAAATTGAGGTGGGATTGGGTAACTGCAACGAGATTGGCTAGGAGAGCCCCACATAGTTCCAGCCGGGGCAAACTTGTGGTCTTAAGAGGTGCCACCTTACTTTTAGTGACTAACAGGCGCGAGGAAATGTGGGTATCGTGGATAGTGCGGACGTAAACCGTAGCGCAATAAGCCTTTTCAGAGGCGTCGCAGAAACCGTGTAGTTCTACCTGTTGATCTGACACATAATCTACCCATCGAGGTATTTGGATAGTCGAGATTGCCTGTAGATTCTTTGAAAACTCGTCCCATTTTATAAGTCGTAAAGGTTTTACTGGCTCATCCCAGTCAGTTCCACCAAGCCATAGTTCTTGTAAAAGAATTTTGGCTTGGACCATTATCGGCGTGAGCCATCCTGCCGGGTCAAAAAGCTTGGCGACCGAGAAGAGAATTTGTCGCTTTGTGGTTACAGATGAAACTGGGTTGGAACCGACCGTGTAGGAAGAGAGCGTTCTATTGAATTCCGAGAGTTTTGGTGGCACTTGCTTTCTCAAACTCTAGAAAGTTGGTGTCTAGCAAGTCCTCTTTGATTACATATTTAAGAATATCTGGGTGGTTCGCAGTTATTTTTTTCAACGGAAAACCTGCCGAGTTGAGGGCTTGAACGACTTGGGCAAGAGATTGAGTAGCTGTGAGCAGATCCTGGCTGCCAGAGAGAATGTCATCCACATACGTTTCATTTTTCAGAATAGGTACAGCCATGGGATATGTGGTTTCAGCACCCTGAGCAAGTTGATGAAGAGTGCGAATGGCGCACAATTTACACCAAATGTTACAGTTTTCAACTTATAATCACGAATGGGGCTGTTTGGAAAAAGGCGGAAAAGTATTCTTTGAAAATCTTGGTCGTCTTCATGTAGCAATATCTGTCTATACATCTTTTCGACGTCTCCGTTGAAGACAAGTTTTTACGTTCGCCAGTTGAGGATGAGAAGCATCAAATCAGGTTGGAGCGTTGGTCCGGTGTATAATATATCATTGAGAGAGCAGCCCGAACCCGAAGACCTTGATGCATTGAATACAACCCGAATTTTGTTCGTTCTTTTCTCGGGCTTAACAACCGCGTGGTGAGGGAGATAGAATGACATGTATTGGCCTCCTGAGGAAATTTCATAGGAAGAAGATTCTTCCATATGGTTGAGAGCAAGATATTCTTCCAATACATTATCGTAGAGAAGTTTTAGATCACCCTTTTTGACAAGAGTTCTCTCCATGCTGAGAAATTGTTGGAGATCTGAGGAGCGAGAAGTCCCTAGAGAGATTTCGTCGGAAAAACTTGGCTTGAATGGGAGGCGTACAATGAATCGACTATCGGGTTGGCGTGTAGTAGTGGATTTGTAAAGCTTTTCACACATTTCATCTTCGGGGGTAGTTAGCTTTGGGTTCGGAACTTCTTCTAGTTCCCAAAACCTTCTTAATTGGGAGTTGAGGTACTCGTTAGATGTTTCCTCTACTTGGGTCGAGAAGGAAGATAACTTTTTGGGGACTTCACCACTCAGAATCCAGCCAAATATTGTATTCTGGGCTAGCATGTTTTTGGCGAGTTTTTCCATGCCTTCGATCATGATCTTTGGAAGATCGCTGCCGATAACTAGGTCAATCCCATTTTTGTCTTTGATTGTAACTTAGCTGGAATCGGGGGAGAATTTTCGTTAATTGAGGCAAAACTATTGCTTGGGCCTTTATTTTTGTGGCCAATTCAGCCGATACTATAATTAAGGAGCATAGTTTGCTAGAGGTTTGAACTACTCTACCCCCCATGCCTGAGATTTCAAAGTTCGACTTTTGGCATGGTAGTCCTAATCTCGTCTGAGCTTTTATGGAGATGAAGCTTCGTTCCGACCCTTGGTCCATGAGTGCTCGTAGCTTAAAAAGCTCGCCTCTCTGTTCTATAGCTATTATTGCTTTTTTTTTGTTGTTTTTTACTCCGACAAGGTTGATAGTTGATGTATTTTGGAACGATTTTCCGTCGATCCTTGTCAAATTTGGTTTTGAAACAAACCGGTTTCGGCGTTGTGACATCTTCGTGAACGAAAAATAACACTGAAGATGGCACAACGCCGAAACCGGTTTGTTTCAAAACCAAATTTGACAAGGATCGACGAAAAATCGTTCCAAAATACATCAGCTATTATTGCAGTTGGGAGGAGTATTTTGCTTTCATTCTCTGCATAGAAAGACTGAACCCTTGTTCTATTCGAACTTGAGGATGATTCTTCCGGTTCTTCAATGGGAATTTGCCGGTTAGGGTGTGTAGAAGTCGTGGCAACCTGAGATCAGGTTCTTTGTTGTTGTTGTCGTGCCGGCGTGAAAGTTTGGCTTTTGTGGAGTGCCGTGTTATGCCGTTCTCTACTGTGGAAACAAGTCTGAGTACTTGTACAGTCTTTAAGGATATGGGATTGAGAGAAGCAATTGTAGCACATGTTTTGTTCTTTAATGAACTGTCTGCGGTCCTGAACTGTTAACCTACGAAACTTTAGACAGATCCAGGGCGAATGCTCTGAGTTCTGACACATTGCGCATTTGTGCATTTTCCGTTGTTCTGTAAGGTGAGATTGGACATGCGATAAAGACTTACTGTGAGCATTTTGTGGGTTTTTAAATTGCGATCTAGTTTGAGGTGTGAAGGGCTTAGAAAAGCTGTTAAGCTGAGTGGGTCTTGGGTTCGGGGGCCGCCATTGATCAACCCTTTCTACCACCTCATATCGGGTGGTTAAGAACTGGTTCATCTGCGACCAAGTGGGGAGGTGGTACAATTTCTAAACTTGAGAGAGTTTGGGGTGGTTTATGTAAACCGCTGTGAACATATCTCGAAAGGACGGCCATTGTTCATAAACACCATTAAATATTTCGGTATCGCAAGGTGGGACTTTAAGCTAACTGCACCCTCGTTGAGTGGAGGTATGATTGGGGGAGGAGCGGGAGTACTGACTGGTTTAACCAGTTGCAGCTGGTCTGCTATCTGGGCCTTTGTGTCCTCGTAAGTTATTAAGCATGAACTGTACTTATTATAGGAGGAGGCTCTAAAATCTTCGGGGAAGTCTACATCATCTGCTTCAACAATTAAATCATAGCAGTGTTGGACGCGATTCCAAAACTTGTCTATGTTCTTGTCTTTGATGTTTAATGCAGACTCAGTATTGTTTTGAATAGGGGTTGTTCTGAACCGGGAGCAGTAGTCCATGAAATGATCGCTCTCTGTAATAAACTTAGCTGATCTGTTGGGATGTTTCTCCTTTTTTGCGGATTTAGCCGTTGACCGCGTTATTCGTTGAGCATCGGAAGAAGTGCTTTGAGATTTCTCGTCGTAGCTCATTTTGGGGCTTTTCGAGTTGTCATCTCTTTGAGGTATGGGCAACATCAAGACTGTTAAAAATAACCAGTTTTAAGAGCAGTCCCGCTCAATACAAATAAAACGTCTATATTTTGAAATATATTTAGCTTAGGAACAGCTTTAAAAAACTTAGTTTTATTTCAGCTTTCTACAGAAAAATTCAAACTTATACGTTACAGTCAAACGTTTAGAGAATAATAAAAAGAAAAAGAAACTGATGACAGCTGACATCTACAACAGTGTTGCCACTTTGTTATGTAGGTGTCCTCCTTAGAGACGGTGTTGCCACATTCTGCCCCCCGGTATGACGACCCTTGGGAGACAATACCCTCTTCTAGGCAACAGTGTCGGCACCACTTCGTCTTATATCCAGCACTGCTATCTTCGCAGCAGGACGGTGGTACTCACCAGTCGATGTGCGGACAGTAGCACTTCTGACCTGTCCGTCTTTAGAAGCATGTACGTTGGTTACTACACCCTTTGGCCAGGTGTATCTGGGAAGATTAGGATCAATGATGATCACCACGTCACCTTTTTCGATTGGTTTCGTGTGGTCGAACCACTTTGTCCTTCTGGTTAGCGTTGGTAACACTTCGGCCACCCATCGTTTCCAAAACATGTCGGCTAGGAATTGAGAGTGACGCCATGAACTCTTCACGTATTCATCTGTTGAGCAAAATTTTGCCTGGAGGCTTGCTGCCAGAGGAGTTGCCCAGCAAGAAATGATTGGGCGTTAAAGCTTCGTGGTCAGCTGCGTCCAAAGATATGTAAGTAAGCGGGCGGCTGTTAACAATGCCTTCCACTTCTACAAGCAGGTTGTCGGTTAGCTTGGTATCGGGTGTAACGATGCGGTACATAACGCTTTTTACTGAGCGTATCATTCGTTCCCAGGCGCCGCCCATGTGAGGGCTCGCTGGCGGGATAAAATTCCATTTGCATTCTGCGCTAGTTATCTGCGATTGTAGAGTATTAGAATCCAATTTTGCGTAAGCTTCGCGGAGCTCCTTCTCAGCTGCAACCATGTTTGTACCGTTATCGCTGAATATTTCGTTGGGTTGACCTCTTCTTGAGATATAATTTCTTATCGCCATTACACAGGAGTTCATGCTGAGTGAGTGTGCGACCTCGATGTGAACGGCGCGGCAAGTCATACAAGTAAACATAACACCGTATCTTTTTTCTGTGCGCCTTCCAATGGTCACCAGAAACGGACCAAAGAAGTCGATGCCCACCTGAGAAAATGGTCTTGAATAGGGTGCCAATCGTCCTTCAGGCAGTGGACCCATCTCAGGCGGATGCGGTTTCGCGTCGCGTAGTTTACAATGCATACAGTTAGAGCGTACAGAGCGTAGAGCTCGGCGCAGGCTAGGAATGAAGAATCGTTGAAACATCTCGTTGATGACCGTGTCATGATGAACGTGCCGGTACTTGCGGTGATACCAATCAATTACAAGCTGCGTGATCTTGTGGGCTTTTGGCAAAATTATTGGGTATTTTGCTGCATCTCCTATCGGAGCCTTTTCCAAACGGCCGCGCATACGAATAATTCCATTAACGTCTATAAAGGGTGACAGCTTTATAAGCGGGCTAGACTTCGGCAATACACATCGAGAGTTCTTTTGTAGACTTTCAATTTCGGTGCGGTACGCATCGGCTTGGGCAAGACGGTAGAGGCAATGTCGACTCCAGAGAAGCTCGACGGTGGTTAGATTTGCTGGCTTGGCAAATGGGCTGACTTTTGCACCTTTTGGCCTGCAGCTTTCAATGATACGCTTCACGTAGGCTACGCATCTCTCCAGACGTTCCCACTTGGAAAATCGGGAAACATCAATAATTGGCCTAACCTCTATCTGAACTGCACACTGCAAAATCAGGTTGTCTTTTTGTTCCGCAGGATAAATTTCACGCGTAGATAACTCGTACTTTGGCCATTTTTCTCGCGGCAATCGCAAAAATTGAGGACCGGCAAACCAAGAATTCGTTGGAGCAAAATCGTTGGAGTTTTTCCACTTTGTTGCCGCATCAGCTACGTTTTGTTTGGAGGTTACGAAATGCCATTTTGTTATGTCGGTGTTTTCTTGTATTTCTGCTACTCTGAACATTACAAACTGTTTGTATTTACGTGGATCGGAACGCAGCCATGTCAGTACTGTTTTCGAGTCAGTGTAAAACTGTGTATCATGAACTTTGAAGTCATGCCCTCTGACAATCGCACCAGCTAGTCGTGATCCTAAAACCGCTGCGTTATTCCATTCGTGGTATTGATAGTGGACGCAAAGGCGCAACCTTAGTCTTGGAACCGACAAGAGCGACATGAATTCTTTGCCCGTTCACAATCCGGAAGTAGGCTACTGCGGCGCTGGCAGATTCGCTTGCGTCGACGTAAACACTTAGTTCGACTCTGCATTCCTCTTTTTTACAGTTGCCAAAGTAACATCTTGGAATTTTCACCTGGCGAACATTCTTAAAATTTGAGAGCCATTGTCTCCATGGAATTGCAAATTCTTGAGGAATTGATTCATCCCAGTTGATGCCACTTCGCCATATGTCTTGCAGCAATATTCTTATGCGAATCGTATAAAATGACAAAAAACCTTGTGGATCATATACTGACATCAGCAGCCGGAGTTATTCTCTCTTAGTCGGTAGTCTTTCAGCACATAAAATTTCGTTACTGACCTTGGTGAACTTCGTGTTAAACATAAACACGTCGTCGTTTGTTTGCCACCACAACCCGATCACCTTTTCTGGTTCAATCACTTGGTCGATGGTTTTTCCCGCTTTACAGAAGTCGTTCCTAGAGCTTGTCTCTCCGAGAGCGTGAACAACTTGTAAGCAGTTTGAAACCCAACCCCTGATGTGAAAGTTTCCACGTCTATGCACCTCTCTTACATCCTTGCCTAGCTCAATGGCTTCCTGTGGACTGTCAGCGCCGTCCAACAGGTCATCCACGTAATGCCTTTCTATGATTGACTTGGCAGCCCTCGGAAATTCGTCTAAAAATTCTTCAGCGTTCTTATTTCTTACGTATTGTGCGATAGCTGGCGAGCAGCTAGCTCTGAATGACATCACTTTAAGGACGTAAACATCTGGCGCTCGAGTGTCATCACAATCGCGCAAAAGGAACCTTTGTGAGTGCTGGTCCTCGCTATCCACACTGACCCTATGAAACATTTCATGAATATCTGCGCAAATGCCAATCTTGCCAATTCGAAAGTTGTATAAAACGTTCGTTAGCGGTCGCAATAAATCAGGACCTTTCTCCAGGCAACTGTTAAGGGAGAATCCTTTGTATACTGCAGCAGCATCCCATACCAATCTTGTCTTGTTTGGTTTGTTTGGATTTCTAACCGAAAATATCGGTAGGTACCACTTGCGCTTGTAGTTGATATCGACTTCGCACTCATCAAGTTTTCGAATGTATTGTTTTTCTTCCATACTGTGTATGTGCGCGTTTACCTTCTCTTTTAAGCCCGAATCCTTGTTAAGCTTCTTCTCGAAACACTCAAGTCTACGCTTTGCCAACTCGTAATTGTCTGGTAGTGATATATCATCCATACGCCAAAGTAGTTTCGTTGTGAAGTGGCCGCCAGTACGCTTCACGTACTTCGCTAGTTGATTTTTATTACCATTATCTTCTAAGTTACGTGGTGGCGCTTTTAATTCTTCACTTTCGAGCTTCATGTTTTCAATTAGGAGCTTTTGGAGCGATATGTCATCGTCGCATCCACATACATATATGTAACTGCAAATCATCACATGGCTTTTGCTTGTTCTGCTTTAAAACACCGTAGATTGTCCAACCTAGACGAGTTTTCGTTGCAGCTGGCTCCTCGACATTTCCTTCTCTGAACTTCATGGGCATTGCTACGTGTTTGTTATTTAAGCCGATTATCATTTGAGGTACAACACATTCGTATGACTGCACCGGCAAACCTCTAAGGTGCTTATATTTTTGCGCCAGTTCTGCCATTATCAGAGATTGTGGAGGTAAGTCTAGCTTGTTCACTGTGCGGACATCGCGCAGATTGTAAATTTTTTTTTTTTTTTTTATGTGCTTACACTTGCAGATTGACGTGCGCGCAATTTTCCTCTACACGAACTGATCCATCCGTCCAACGCAAACGAAGCTCGGATTCTTCACCTTTAAGCTTTAACTTCTTCAGTATGTCTTGTTCGATTATTGTAGGACCTGACCCATCATTCAAAAGTGCGTATATATCTGCAGTAGCATGTCGAGTGTGGATTGTAATGGGCAAAATTCTATACAGGACATTTGAAGAGTTTTGTACATGCACCCCTACAACGTTTTGAAGAGATAGGTCGTTTTTAGCTACCGGTTTGTGTAACAATACATGATGTTTTGCTGTACACTTGTTTTTGCCGCATTCTTGTCGCTCTCTGCAAAACTTGGGGCTGTGAGCTTTAAGGCATGAACGACACAGCTTCATGCGATTAACCACATCCCATTTCTCATTATATGACATTGCTTTGAATTTATTACAATTTTCAACAAAATGAATTTCAGTGCACGCCGAGCACCTGCGCGTATCTTGCTGTCGCCGTTCCTTCGGCGTTTCACGTTCTTCCTGTTGGAAACTAACACGATGTGCTCTACGCTTTTCTTCTTGTTGACCGCAAACTATGGGCATTGCTATAACGGTACTAGCAGCTCTTGCTCGAACCGATAGCCATTCGCTGAAATCCAATAAATTTATGTTAACTCGACTCTCTGAATACATAGCCCAGTCCAAGCGGATTTATGCGGGAAGTTTTTAAATTAAATCTCTTAAGAGTATCGGATTATTCAAATGGGACGTAAGTCCTGCCGCCGCCATTGTCGCTGTCAAATTTTTCACTTCATGTGAGAATGTTACGAGCGTTTCAAGTTTGTTCGTATTTACATCTGGTGATGAGCGAACCTTTTCTAACAGATTGTTTATTATATGCTCGGGTCTGCCAAATATTGATCGTAGTGTTGAAATAACATCAGGTACTAGTACTGGAATCAAAAGTTGATTGCATCCTGCATCATATAGTCTGCGTACTTCTCAGGGCGGGTGCGTATCCCCTTAACGCGTTTGTGCCACCACTGTTGCTCGTCGGAAGGTCTCCAGCGGCTGTCTCGATAATGCATCCGCTACTACGTTAAGCTTTCCTCTGCGATACTGCACATTGAACGTGTGCTGCTGTAATTATGGGGCCCATCGCGCTATGCGGCCGGAAGGGCTTTCAACTCAGTTTAACCACTTCAGCGACATGTGGTCAGTTATGACGTTAAATCGATAGCCTTCCAAGTATGGCCTCATCTTGCGGATTACGCAGACAATGGCCAGGCATTCCTTTTCGGTGGTTAAATAGTTGATCTCTGCTTTGTTTAGTTTCCGGCTAGCGTAGGCAATTACGCGTTCTCCGCCTTCCAACTCCTGCGTGAGCACCGCTCCCAGGGCAAAATTGCTCGCATCAGTCTGCAGCGTGAATGTCTTGCTGAAATCTGGACATGCGAGTATGGGGGCCTCTGTGAGCTGCTCTAAATCCTCCTGTTGTTTAGCTCCCCACTTCTTCAGGAGCGCGGTGAGTGGTTGGCTTAGGGCTGCAAAGTCGGGCACGAATCAGCGATACCAAGAAGCTATGCCGAGGTACTTCCTTCACGTTGGTCGGCGCTTTTAATTCCAGGATGACGGAAATCATCTCAAGGTCGGTGTGTATGCCTCTGTTACTAATAACGTGACCAAAATACCGGAGCTCCCTCTTGAAAAAATCGCACTTCTCGGGGTTGATGCGTAGGTTGGCGCGCTGTAACCGCCGCAATACTTCTCGTAAATTGCTGACATGTTCTTCGAAGGTGGAGCCTATAACGATTATGTCGTCCAGGTAGGCGAAAGCATAGGGCTCCATCTAGCGCCTGCTGAAATGTTGCGGGTGCGGAATGCAACCCGAATGGCATAACGCGTCCCGGTACAGTGAAAGCTGTGCATGGGCGGCTCTTTGGCTCCAGTGGAATCTGCCAGTATCCGTTTTTCAGGTCTAAGCTGCTGATATATTTCGCCTGTCGAAGTTTGTCCAAACTGTGTTGTATCCTTGGTAAATGATATGCATCCGGAACCGATCGGGCATTGAGTTGCTGGTAATCTACGCAAAGGCGCCACTTGTTGTTTTTTTTCGGGCTAATACGATCGGTGCTCTGTGAGGGCTGCGTGATGGTTCTATGACACTTTTCGCTTGTCGATGATGGACTGCAAAGTTGGATTTCGCGGTAAGTAGCGCTGCTTGATGGGGCGATCATCGGTCATGACGATCCTGTGCCACAGTGGCTACTCCGCTCATCGTCTCGAATTTTCGTAATTCCTCTGGCAAAAAGTCGCGTGTGCGAGCTCCCTCCCTTTCGTGGATGCAGTTGTATATTTCTCTGGGTGCCTGTCCTCTATCCGCGGCTGAGGCTGCCTCGCTCATGGCCTCACTTTGGAATTCCTCGGTCAGAAAGCCGCATATCCGGGCTGTCTGCTCACTGCAGTTGAAGTCTTCATGGTCTACCCTGGTGACCATCACACATAACCATTTTACCCCTTTGATTCCTCGGTCTGGAGCTTTTTGAAGGGCGATACGCCGTCATGCCGAGTGTTCTGTCACCCTTTGTGGTCGGCAGTGCGTTGCGTCGAATACTCGGCCATTAGAATGTCTATGACTATGCTGATTCTCTCCCGGGTCCGCGACGCACCAGTGTCGATGACGGCCTCAGCCGGTTCTCCACCCAGTAGGATGAGGGCGAAGAGGCGTCCGCGCTCTTGTCTAACGCGCCTGTTCCTTGGTGAAGCCCTGTCTCGTTTCCCTGGCGGCGTCGACAGCACTCTAGCTGGTGGCGCTGTGCTGCGTTTGGCTGCTGGCGCTGTACTACTGGACGACGTCTACGCCGTTGTTGCGCGTATCACGGTATACTGTGGCGTGTAAAGCTTTGCGCAGCCCGGGAAGCGTGGTTTTAGCATAAGATGGGGCTAGTTGCCCGTTTCCCCACTTATGCCAGCCCCGGTTCTCAACCTTCGCCGCGACTGAGAATTCAGAGCAAGATGGGCCTAGTTTCCCGTTTCCCCACTCGCACTCAATCCACGGCGTTGTAGCTTTGACTCGACTATGGTCTAGGCCCAAGATGGGGCTATTTGCCCGTTTCCCCACTTGTGTTCAGCCCACAGCGCTTCTACCAAGGGGCTTAGAAGATTTGTCTTGCCACGACCACAGTCGTCATCGTATATGGTTTCTTAAGCTTTCATTGTAGTACAAATTGTATTACGGAAGCCACATATCTGTCTAGGGTATAATATTGAAGCGCATTCATTGTTGGCCGCAATTAACTCCTCAAGTTCGCAGCATAGCCAATCTCCATATAAGTTTCCGATAATGTACTGCTCTGCTTGCAACTTTTAAGTACATTCCACAAGAGATTTAAAAGTTTGTACAAATAAATTAACGAAATTCCAGCAATATTTTCAATAATGGGTGATGACAAAAAAAATGACACCCTTTTAAAAGCGTTATGGAAAAAAGTATGTATAATTTCTTAAAAAAAATTGTATAGGGTTTTTTTTTAGACATGTGGTTTTTAAGAAGCCATAAAACGCATATAGTTTAAAGCTATCGCCAAGAATTTAGCTTTATTATAAAGATAAGGGTTTGCCATTATGTTTTAAAAATTATTTCGGGCAAGAGACCGCCTCAAATAAATTCCAGCCGAGAGGCCTAATTTTCGATAACTCGCCGCATATTCTCTTCCAAGGCGTCTTGAAATGGCAAACCAAACTGAGTATAAATCAAGTAACAGCTGTAAAAAAGACCAACTCCGAAAAAAGTATTGCCTCATTGAAAACCACACCTCTAAAAAACACCCGTTACAACAATATTATTTACAAGTTATGGAGTATTGAAGAAAATTAAAGTTATGTTGAAAAAAACCCTAGATCAGCCGTTCGTTTGAGGTTTGCAGGTATACCGTTGAATGACATTTGGACTTTATTTGCAGCTATTTTACGGATACATTCACAAATTATTTTTTCCATTTGTTTATAATTTTGAGCTCTACAGTTATTCCTGTAAATCATCGAACTCAAATTTTCAACAAAAAAAAATCCTCTTTTGGGGCGACTTTGGGGACTTGTGGGATTTTGCTACTTTGGCACAAAATGAACTTTTTGCATATTTAAGAACACCTGTTTTTTTTCTGACGACGCTTTGTGAAGCCAAAATACATAGTTGCTATCGGAATGGTATTTTTTAAAAAAGGCATCAGGAAAATCCAGAATTTGGAGGGGATTACACCATATTTAAAAAGGAGGAAGTGAACAACTTTTGGAAAACACAATTTTACACCCGCAAACCTGGATTTTGCTTAGAAGTCCATTTTCGCATATCGTTTTTCCTCGTTACTCATTTCCAGCTTTATGCTTTGAACACTTAGACGACTGCAACGTAACGGTGGTATCTCCTTGTCTGCAAATGTTGTTTTAAAGCCAGCTTCTTCAACATTTTGAAGACGTCAACGACATATCCAACAGCTCATTTGTTGTTGCCACATTAAAATATTTCACTTCTATAAAATTAAAATATTTTGTTCAAAGATAAATTTTTTTTTGCAAAAAATAAGTAAATTCATTTGTTTCTAATGATCGGTTGTCATTACATATTAAATATATATACATATCAGAGCTATTATGTCTTTTGTAGTAAAATAACATAAGACTTGTTAAAGCCTTGAACAATTTTACATTTCACATATTAGTGACAGCACTACAGCTGCTAGTAGTCGTCGGCAAAATTAGAAGTTGTTTCAAATTGGCGACAACGACAACTGCAAGCCTGCAGCCGTAAAGTCGTGCAGTTGTCGAAATAACTGTGCATAAGAACGTGTGTATTTTAATATTTGACAGATGCTGTCTGTCGCTTGCTGTCTTCAAAGTGTTCAAAGCATTATCCACAGAGGCCAAAGCCGTGACTGCAATGTATTCAAAACTTCTTTCAAGTCTTGAAATGATGTTGATTAAACCATTAGTACGAGTATATCATAGTCCTTTCCAACTCTGTGCTCGTAACCACCTTCCGGTCCCGGAAAATTTCACATGCACCCCAACCACATTCTTAAATGCTGATTTATTTATTCGACTATTTTAAACAAATATGTAATATAAAACTGGTAAAATTATATATTTGTTTCAACGACCGAAACCTTTTCATACAAAGTGTTATCAGATTCTAAATGATTAATGGTATATCGTAAAGTTTTCCGCTGCATTTTAAATGGTGTTAAATTTTGCCACCTTTCTTAATTGAGAAATACTATTCTCGCACTCCGAAGGAAATCATTTTGTTTAATAAATTTAGAACAGTGCTATAAAATTAAATTATGTTGCTAAAATTTGTTTGCTTATTTTTTTCCAGCCGATGTTGAAACCTCAAAATTTGGCATTTGTGTTTGGCAGCACTTTTTTCGAATCAGCGAGAGCAAATTTTTCGTATTCGTAGCGGAGAGTTGCGTTCGTAACTTTTCTACGACGTACTCAGCAATAGGGCAGAATAATTTCATCATCCAAAACGTACGATTTTTTGTGATAATTTCGTAGCATCCATCGTCATTGCGACTTGATTGTGGATTTTTGCTCAACGATGTATTCCGGTGACCTGATTTTCTTGCGCCACTTTATTTGAAGTTTTTTTAATGTTTTGCAAATATTAATTTTCATTTCTGCTGCTGCGTCGGACCCTGAAATCCTTCCACTACCAACTTTACTTTTTACGTTTTTTAAGGATTCTATATAAAGTATATCTAGAAACTTCCACACTTTCAAAATTATAAAAAGTAAACTTCTTGCCTAGCTTTTCATTATTTTTAAAGAATTGCACAACACGCTTGCTTAGGATATGTTGTTTCGATGGCATTTTAGGGAAACTATTGTGTTTTTTTTTTTTAATTAAAAATTTATGTAGTTCAAAATGTCATCACCAGTTATTTGTGTTATTTTCCTCAACGTAGGTCCTTACGTTACGTAGGGAGCTGAGCATCATATACGTTAAGCTTCAACGTGTTGTGTTATCAAGTGTCGGCATATTCGCGAAAAATATTTCTTAAAGAAAAGTCGTAAATTTTCTGCAGTTCTCAATATCATTCTGCTTTTTTTTAATTACATTATTCGCTTTTAGTTGAATAGTATGTGCTGCGCATCTAACCACTGACAAAGTTAATTTAAGTCAGTTGTGTACTTCATCAAAACCATCCTCATCCACATCACTATTATCGGAGTCTTCAATTGGATTGTTTTGAAAGTAAAAGAGAAAAATAAAAAACAATGTATGTAGTTTTTGTAACAACTTTGATGTTTTGATTACGTTCGCTCCACTGTCTGTAGTGCAGGAAAAAATTTACTTGATGTTGATGCCAAATAGTTCCAAACAATAAAGGATTTCCTGTTTTAAATATTCACAAGTGTGTTTGCCCAATTTGTTTGAAGATACCGAAAAAATTAAGTTTTTGCATTTGGCAAAACTTTCGTTATATAGGAGGTGGGTGTGGTTATGATCCGATTTAAAAAATTTTCTACGAAAATAATAGCGATGTAAAGTAAAATATGTCCACCAAATTTTGTGACGGTAACTAATATTGTTATTGAGATACAGAAAATTTTTCATAAGTGGGCGTGGCAACGCCCATTTTTCAAAATTTCATAAATACCTAATTTCTTAGTTCCAAATCTCTCCAAATATCAAATTTCACTCAATTTGCTTTAATGGATACCGAAAAACGGTGTTTTTGCATTTTTCAAAAACTTCCGTTAGATGGGAGGTGGGCGTGGTTATTAACCGATCTTGACCAATTTCAATACCAACCTACCCTGTCCAAAGAGCAATCTATGTACCAAATTTCATTGAGATATCTCAATTTTTACTCAAGTTATTATAACCACGGACAGACGGACGTACGGACGGACAAACAGTCACATTCGTGATTCGTTTGGCATTTCTGTTTCTATTGTGATACTCAAATACATAATTGTGCCTCTTAAATCACTCTAGTTGTAGCCAAGAAGCTCACTTAATCCAACGTTTAAATCAATTTTAGCATTTACTTTTTTGTTTGTTTAATTTTTGTGTTTTGATATTTTTTATGTACTTTGGCAGCTATTTTAGATAAATTTCCCATTAGATATACACCGATTTTTACGATATTCGCATGGTGATTCAGATTGAATCAACTACAAATGAGGTGATTCGTTCACAAAAATTTTTTGTATGGGGCGTCATGTTGATTCAGTTCGTGATTGGGGTGCCAATTGCGAATGAGGGAGCGAACTACAAATGGGAGAGCGAATTGTGTGCCGTATAAATCCATTTAATATTGAATTGCGTCACATAGAATATATTAAATAACTTTATTATATGTATTAATTTCTTTAGTCGTAGTCAAAATGCATAATTCAAGTTTTGTACTTCCTCTTTTCCGTATTATAAAGGTACCACAAAGTTGTATCGTTAAACAGACATGTGAACCGCACTATTCGAAACGTTTGCAGAGTCTTACTGTGGATAATGCAACTAATCAGAATATATCAAATATGTCTTCAATATTGCCACGAAAATCTCCGATTCATGTTTTGCATAAAACTTCATCCAACAATATTACGTTAGATAATCCTATCGTGTTGGACCAGCAACTAGAAGCATTGGCTCATCACAAACGGCAATTAGAAAGAAAGGCAATTTTATTGCAACAGAAAGGAGGTAATGAAAAACGAGCGACAGATATAACAGGCTTCATTAAAAAAATGCCTGATTCTCAAGCTATTGATGACGTTGTTTATTTAAATGTATGCTCAGCACCTAGAGAATCCAGTTCACCGGGTTTCTCAGACACTATCGAACTTGTAAATGCTAGAGCTGTTATGGGAAAAATTTTAACAACAAATGAATCTAAGACCAACCAAAAAAATCACGATGATTTTAGCCGGAATCTTATGGCAAATCAACTGGATGACAAAAAACCTAACATTAAAAATGACATATATTCCAACATGGTGTTCGAGCAATGCCTCCAAGGTATGTTATTTATCAACATTATTACGTATAAATCACTTTCCATCTATACTTTATACATTACCGCTAACTCCCAACGAACGAAACGGCTATATACCATACCTCTTTGTATAGTTGAAGAATATATTAATAAATTTGTTAAAACGAAAAATGCATTATTAAACATTTCTTAGATTAGATGAGGTTTTTACTATATGTTTCCACTCATATTTGTTAATTAAATATTAAAAAATGTGTGTGTTATGGTATAGTATTTGTGAATATTTATATATGTTACTGTTTAAGATTTAAAACTAGTTTGGGAATTTAAAACTGACTCTGAGTGATCTATACGACTTTTCTTAAATATTATTTGTTTTGTGGCAACGTCGCAACAGAACACTAAATGAAAATCTGCTCAATCAATTTGACATCTGAAGATTCTAGTTCCGGCTTCCCAGACCAACCAGGCGTGCGATATTTTTATTTAATTAATGTTTTGTAAATTTAAGTTTAAATAATTAAATTCTTAGTTTTATATTACAAGTAAAACACGAGGCACTTAGGGCAGCGGTTAACCACAAGCGAAATCTGCACACAGAAGTGTAATTACAAAGGTAAGATCTTATTATTTTAACCTTAATTCTATCTAGTCGTTGGTCCCTGTATTGTTGTGCCCGTTGGTTGTTGTTGTCGCTCGTCACCAAATACTGCTGCTTAGGTTCCGTTGAAGCCGCAATAAAGCGTTAGCGCTTTTGGTGGGAAATACTTCGTGTTGAGCGGCATGTGTTGGTAAGCCACTGTTCACGCTGCATCGAACTGACAAAGTGGATACGCGTGCAGACTAGCGAAGTGTCTGCATTTTTTTGTAGGAATAAACTTTTCATTGATCGATATGTGCTGAGAGGCCAATTGCTTACAGTTGGTATATATTGCTTATTGTTGGTTATTGTTATGTGGCAAACGGCTGCGTGTGTTTACCAGCGGGGTGTTAGGCACTTTTTGCATGGGTAGGAACTCCTCGCTGGTGTTAACTCTCTCCCTTCTAAAATCGGCCGTCCTCGAGCCCGCCATTGTTTTGCCCTGGGTTTTCGGTATTTTTCTTCTCTATCAAATTTATGACGATGCGTTTCTACCGATTCTTCCTCCAGCGAAATACAGTCAGCACTATGACCATCGTGATATTCCGCCAAGGGAGCTAAACATTATGATTGAATTTATATTTATTTTGTACCTTGTAGGTCTTAAATTCTGTATGTTAACTTCATCTAGATATGGTAAGGACAGCGTTGCAATCTAATCGGTAAACTTAATATATTGTCAGTTGGTACTCATTTTTGTAGTTAATGTAACTATTGCCGTTTGTGATCGATTTGTCTTCTTGTTGTATCTCCGAGTAGTGATTGTTTTTTATAACGACACCATCGTCTACTATTTCCATGGGCGATATTTTGTGGACAGATGTAGTCCTGCACGTTATTTAGTAGCTGCTGTAAACATGGGTTTATCGGCCTGTACTGCGTAGTTTCTAAAGAATAATTTTATTGTTATGCACTACTGAACAAATTCTTGTTTTATTGCATATATAGTTTATTTTCATATGTTTTATTACAGAAAGGAAAATTGCATTGTCTTGTAGTATCTTAAGCTTAGAATTCGCAATGATAATAGTCTCGATCTCCTGATTATCCAACAGGACCGGGTTTATAATATTAAGTTTCCCTAACGCGATGGAAAGAGCTATGTTATTTACGAGGGTAACTACTTATGTATTTAGAAAATATAAGAAAGAAAAAATTGTTTTCATTCTAAACGCATTTATTGCTTTTCAAAATATTCGCCTTTAAGATTTATAAACTTGTGCATGCGCTCAAACCATGTTTCGAAACACTTTTGCCAATCCGAAGAGGATACCTCAGAAACATGGTTTTTGAACGCTTCAACCGCTTCTTCAGCCGATGAAAATCGTTGACCACGCAGTTTATTTTTAATTGTTGGTAACAGGAAGAAGTCATTGGGTGCCAAATCGGTTCTGTACGGCGGATGACCCATCGATTCGATCTTTTGAGTGTCCAAATACGCTTTTCTTTCACGTGAGTGTGTGAGCTCGCTTTGTCGTGGTGCAAAATGATTCGTCGTTTTTGATTGGTCTCTCGCAATTTACCGCAAACAAATGGCAAACAAATGGCCGTATACCAAGCTGAATTGACAGTCTTTTGATTTTCAAGAGCCACAGTTGCCACATGTCCAGTTTTCGAAAAGAAACATGTCACCATCTGCTTCGCAGTGCTTCGCGCTCGCACAACTTTCGTTGGATTTTCTTCGAATTAAAAGACTCAAACAGTTGATTGGTTTTTGGTTTCGGGTTCATACGCATAAATCCACGATTAATCACCGGCGACGATGTAGTAGACACTTTTGGAAGCACCGTCGTCGAATTTTTCAATAATTTCTCAGCACCAATCGACGCGAGTCTTTTTTTGAGCGTCTGTCAATTTATGTGGAATCCAACGCGCACATAGCTTCCGCACACCTATTTGTTCATGAAAAATCTTATGTATGCTAGTCGCCGATATGCCTAGGGTTGCCTCTACCTCGAGATATGTCACATGACGATCTTGTTCAATCAGTTTTCTCACCGCATCGATGTTCTCTGGCACAACAACCGATTTTGGACGACCTGGTTTTTCATCGTCTTTGAGCGAATGTCGTCCGCGCTTGAACTCACTGTACCAGTTGTAAACACTTGCTTTGGATGGTGCTTCATCGCCAAAAGTTTAATGAATTGCATCGAAACACTGTTGTTGAGTTAGCCCCTTTCGGAAGTCGTAAAAAATCATGGCACGAAAATTTTCACGATATAATTGTCTAAATACATAAGTAGTTCCCCTCGCAATACGGCATTCGCGGCCCTATTTCTGCTACTGATGTGTCTAAATAAATTTGCCGTATCAATTGCTGCCAGTTTAGTGTAAATTTATTGATCTGAATTTGGAACTCTGAATTTATTTTAATCGAAATCTGGGCTTCCTGCAATGTATTTAAGAGCTGTGCTTATAAACTTCAAACTATGATAATCTCGGTGGTGAATTCTGAGCATTCCTAATTTGGTCGGATTCGAGTTGTAGTAGTTTCTTTATGTGCGTCTGTGAAAAAAGGTTACTGTAGTTGTTTGTTTCTTCGACAATAGACTCGGACGTGATCCCTTTGCAATGGTCCTTTGTTTGAGGATCGAATTGATCTGCCAAGCTATTTATCCTTTGTACCTTTGCTATTGGTTGCCCGTCTGAACTTAATTGCCTTTTTATTGTTCTGCCTGGTAGTTAAGACCTGGCGGTCAGGAATGGCCTGGTGTATTTGTATTTTCATCTGCTCTAAATCTCACGCTGAAATGGTGAAATGAGAAAGGGTTGTCAATTAATCCATCAAAGTGTACCATTGTCCCTTTCACTAAGAAAAGGAAGGTGAACCCGACCAAACCAAAGTTGGGAGGTACTGAGATTGAGTTCTCAAAAGAGGTAAAATACCTGGTAGTCACACTAGATAGTAAACTCAACTGGAACTCTCATCTCACCAATAAGGCAACAAGAGCGTTTTATGCTTGTCAAAGACTGCACGGTAAAACCTGGGGAATCTCCCCGAAACTCACATACTGGTCATTTAACACGGTAATAAAGCCAATTATTACCTACTCAGCACTAGTATGGTGGCCTAAAGCCGAAATAACGAGCTCCGGCGCTACTCTCGGCAGGCTTCATCGCCTTGTATGTGTGGCCATTACGGAGGCCATGCGCACATGTCCAACGGATGCGCTTGGCATCATCACAGACATCCCACCTTTGGCTATACTCATTGAGAGGGAGGCCTGTCAGAGCGCTCTAAGACTACCTAGTATTAGTTGTCTGAAAAGTGGTGACTTTAGGGGGCATTTGGGGGTATTACAACCACTCAGTGCTGACCCGATTGTCAAACTTACAGACTCTATGCTGCCAAAGCTATCCTTTACCAAGACCTACAAAGACATAATGCTTGAAAGGGACACAAGTAAAGAGATGGTAAAAGTTATCAACAACGGATCACAAGTGTGGTTCACTGACAGGTCAAAACTTATCGACGGGAGCACTGGGGCCGGGGTGTTCGGACCAAGATTTCAAAAAAGTGTCCCGATGGGGTTATACCCAACCATATTCCAGGCGGAAATCCACGCAATAGAGTTGTGCGCTCGCGAATGTCTTCGCAGAAGGTCCAATGGAGCCACAATCAACATTATGTCTGACAGCCAGGCAGCCCTTAAGGCCCTAGACTCCTTCAAGACGGAGTCAAAGCTGGTAGACTGCTGCAGAACGGCACTGGACTCACTAGGAGCCAACAACAGAGTCACCCTGTGCAAAAACGGGGCCCAACAGAGCTTTTACGGCCCTCAACCATTATGCGGTCCCTCTAGAGGATACACTGCAGAAATTCTGAGAAAGTGGGAGGACTCAACAATTGCAGCCCAATGGCAGTCAGCAAAGGGGAACAGACAATCTAAGAGGTTCATAAGTCCATCCCGTGGAACCTCTAAAAAACTTCTTAATCTTAGCAGAGAGGGCCTTAGAACTCGCACCGGGTACTTGACAGGTCATTGAAGCCTGATATACCACCTTCATAAAATTGGACTCTCTGAGGTTGCAGACTTCAGGTTTTGTGGCCTAGATGCGGACATATACTTTGTGAATGTCCAAGAATAAGCGGACTCAGGCTTATCCACCTGGGGGAGCGATTATTATCTGCATCCAGAATATGGACAACTACACCCTCCAAAGTGCTTAACTTCTTAAGTAGCCTAAGGATGGAGTGACAAAACTTAAAGGGTTGGCACAATAGATCTTGCAAGGTTGCAGCGCTACTATGCCCTAATAATAATAATAATAATAATATTTTCATTAACAGCAGGTTTACTATAGTCCACGTAAGGTCGCTGTTCAAACGACGTCAGTTGGGTATAGAATAGGACGCAATTGATAGGAAATTGATGATTTGGTTTGTTTATTACAAACTGGGATGTTGAGGCACATTGGACGTTGTAGCCCAGATATGAAAGTCCTCTGAGAATCCTGCCTGTACTTTTGGCTAAGTGAATTTCTAATTTCCGTGTTGCCTTCATTTACCGTAATGGTCTTGTTAATCAGAAGCATATAGCTTCTTCTCAACCGCAAATAATATAAAGAACAAAATCTTATTCTTAAAAAAAGTCTTATTCTTAAAAAAAAAAATCGTATTCTATTTAACTTCAGAAGCGCTTTATCTATTTGCAATTTAAATAGGTTTAGGGATTTAAAACGTTGCTGTTTATCTCGGTGATTAAAATAACTCCTCATGGTCGGTCGTTAGTTGATATGTTTAGTGAGTATGATTTTTGCAATAGAGATAGATATAGACATAAATATATAAACCAAAATGATCAGAATGAAAAGGGGAATAGACTCAGCCCTGACTGTTTGTCCGTGCGTCCGTCCGTCCGTGGTTACGATAACTTGAGAAAAAATTGAGATTGATATTGAAAATGGTCGAGATCGGACCATTACAATGCCCACCTTTCATATAACGGACTTTTTAAGAAATGCTAGAACTTCGTTTTTTCGGTATCTATTGGAACAAATTGGCTAAACTTTAATATAATCAGCGATTTTATGAAATTTTAAAAAATGGTTATTGCCACGCCTACTTATGATAAAATGTCTGCGTCTCAATAACATTGTCAGATTTAATCCCTAAATTTAGTACACGTATTGTTCTTGACATCACTAAGGTAATCGTTCAAAATTTTTGTTATCCGAAAAGTAACCACGCGGACCATATAACAGTTTTTTTTTCAAACTGGCTGTTTATACAAATTTTGATATAAGGGTATACAAAAATACATATTTAGCATTTGTTACTTGTTAGCAATACAAAGGACTAACAAAAATTCGCTTAGTTGACCAGAAAAAAGACAAGAAATCCTTTCGTATTTATTCTTGATCTTTGTCTTTTTAACCTACATACATACCTACCATTGATTTCATTTCAATAAATTTCTTAAGCCTATAAATCTACTTCTCAAAACATTCTTTAAAATCTTGCTTTTTAAGCTTATCAAGTTCAGATTTACCGCATCAATTATCTCTACGTTGTTGTTAAATACCTTTTCACTCAAATTTCTTTTAATTTTTGGAAATAACCAGGAATCACAAGGTGTTAAATCCTGGGAATATGATGCTGGTCGTATTTCTTCGATCCCAGTGATCGCAATAAAAATACTTGTTATTTCAGCAGTGTGAGCTAGCTCGTTGTCATAATGTAAAAAGGAGCTTCGCAAATCCAATTTTCTTTCTGTTCTCCAACAAATTTTTGAAGAGTGCTATTCGGTTCACCACCGCAGTTACCGTCTAACCCTTTTCCAAAGGAATAGCAGCTACGATTTTTGATCGGGATAAGTAAACTTACTTTTGTTGCTGATTTTTGTTGCTTTACTTTTTTGGTGGGTTTGATCCTGCTGGGCACCATACTATGGACTGTGGTTTGGTTTCGGATCATACTTAGAAAACCAAAATTCATCACCAGTAACGGCTTTACTAAATTCGAATTTAATTAGAAAAAATTGAGTTCTTCGTAACTCATGATGATTACTTAATGTTCACGGTACAGCCAAGGCATTCAATCCTAATTCTTTAGATATCATTTCCTGTGTCAATTGTGGGTCTTCGTCAACTTTAGATTTCACCAGAGTCATCAGCGGATGATTTTAGTTGACCTCCTCGAGGCTCGTTCTCTACAGAAAAATGTCCGGTCGGGAATCTTCGAAACCATTTGCATTCATTGAATATTTGTAGTGGCTTTAGCTTATAAAGAAATCCGAAGAGAATCACATAGCGCATTTCAGTTTGCGGTGGTGGTGGATTTTAGTATGATCTTTCGTTTTCCAGTCTCCATTTTAACCGATAGTTTTGAAATTAAGAACAAAAAAAAAATTGGAGTTACAAACCAAGCGATGTTTTGTTAGTCCCTTCGTATTAGTTTATAGTACAGAAAATTTAATATGTAATTCATACATGTATTTGTGTTGGATATTATTTTAACGTAAATTAAATTCTTGTATTTAAAATTCTTTATAAGTAAGCTTTAAGAAGTGTTTTACTGTACTTACAAAATAGACAAATAAATGAAATATCGTAGCTGCTTCCATCCAAGTTGTTGTAATATGAAGGCTTGATATAAAAAAAATTATACCAGAAATAAATTGGTTTTACAGTCCTTATTTTTTAATGGAAATTTAATTATTAAACATACTTATTTTTACTCCATATGAAGTCATGATTCTTTTGTCTTCAGCGAAGCTTAGCCATTAATTTTCTCTTTTGTTTTAATTTTGCCAATAAACATAAAAATAATATGTTATAAGAACTTGCTGTGCTGCATTTTGTAGAGAGTTAAGTAGCCCTATTAAAATGTATCATTCATAATTTTCAATCATTATACATATAACATCTAACAATCTTAATCATAGAAAAAGTTTTTTCTAACAGCGGTCACCCCTCGGCAGGCAATGGCAAACCTCCGAGGGTATTTCTGCCATGAAAAAGCTTCTCATTAAATACATCTGCCGTTCGGAGTCGGCACAAAACTGTAGGTCCCTCCATTTGTGATATAATATAAAGACGCACACCGCAAATGGTAGGCGAAGCTCGGCCAAACACTGAGCTACATATATAGTGTAAGCGCCAAAAATTATTATTATTATTATTATACATATGTATAACATCTCACTGCATCATAAACTTGTTTTTCATATTACCATTTTGAATAGATGAAATACCGCTGTCTCTATCTTCAAATTTATATATTGATACAAATGATGGTATCTCCGAATATTCAAGTCAAAATAATGATGAGGAAACACCAGGACCTCCTAGTCCAGTCAGTTCATCATATAGTGAACTCAGACGAGCAACGGATGTGCTCAAAAAGCCATATCACAATAGCTATATAAAATCCCATGAACCAATTAGTTGTAGCGATAGTGGAAGCAACAACAAAGGCATAAATGGATATCCGCCGCAAAGATATATAAATATGGACAATAGCAATGTATACAACCAGTATTGTTCGACATTGCAGGTAGGATATTTAATTAAAAGATTTCTAACTGCATATGTAAGTGCACTTTCGTTAACGTTTATTTTTTTGGGCACATTTCAACATGCACACACGAAATATACAAATAAACAACACATTATTAACAATACATTTAAAATGAAACTCGGTTTAAGGCTTTTATCGAAAGCTTAATTTCTTCCATACATAGGCTGTCAATCATGATACCATGGATTTTTACAGTAATGGCAGTTCCTCACAGGTATGTACATATATATAAACTCTATTTTAGTTTAAAATTTTGAGTTTCATCAGCCATTTTTTTGAGCGAAACTTAAACTTGTAGATCTTCAGAGATCTTACCTTAGTGCGTGACACAAGAATCCATGGTTACCTTCTTTTTTCAAGGTGCACAAACGTAGACGTAACCATCGGGACTGCACCCCACACGGTTTAGTTATTTTTATCGACACCAATCAAAGGTATAAATCACACTGTGGTCGAGTGTGTAGCGGTGCGTGCTATAACTCCATTTTCTGCTGAATTCGGATATCGAATCTCAGCCAGGGCAAGTAAAATGAAAATCATAAAAACATTTTCTAATAAGCTTCTCATCAAATACATCCGCCGTTCGGAGTCGGCACAAAACTTTAGTTCCCTCTATTTGTGGTATAATATATAGACGCACGCCACAAATGGTTGGAGAAGCTCGACCAAACATTGAAATATGTAAGGGAAGCGCCAAATTATTATTATTATTATTCATTATGATGAATTCAGATTTCGGATTTCAAATTTAAATCAATAATATTACCATTATACACTAGTATAGAATCTAAAAATAAAAATGGCAATTTTACTTCAATCAATCAATTGCATATTCGATGATAACAAATACCGACTAAAAATTGGCAATGGAAATAAGGACGTTAAGAATAAAATTCTACAAATATTCAACAGTTTCAAAACACTTTCCATTTTGAGCAAGAGAAACTATCCGCAAATAATTTCTATGAATATACAATTTTTCAATAAACAATACACCTGTTTACATAAGAAACTATAGAATTCCAAAAGTTCAACAAGACGAGTTAGATAGACAAGTCATAGAATTATAAAAAAACGACGATATAGAACCATTAATTAGTCCATACAACTCACATTTTTAAATGATTCCGAAGAAAAAAGGTTGCAAAGATAAATGGCGATTAGTGGTGGATTTCAGAACATTGAATAAAATAATTGTCGACGACAAATTTCCTATCATCAGAATAGAAGATGCATAAGAAAAATTTACCAACGCAAAATTTTTCATCATTCTTGATATGACGAGCTCTTTCCATCAGATTCCTTTGCATACAAATTGTCGTCCACTAACACCCCTTTGAACTAAATCTGGTCACTACCAATTCAAAATATTTTTTATTATTATTATAATTGTTATTGTCAGTTTATTTAGTAAGTAAATTACAGAAATAAACTTAATACTAAGGTGCTAGCACAAAAAGCGCCATCGACCGGTGGTATGTTGGACGTATAATTTAACTACGTATATTTCAAACACCGTACAGAATGTTACTTAGCCTTAAAATATTCATTAAACTATATACATTTTGTTTAGCAAAGTTTTTAAGTAGTTCTGGAATGCGGGGAAAGTTAAGCTGTTCTTGTACTTGTTTTATTTTGTGGCATTCTTCGGTTATATGTTGTATGGACATTGTTTCCAGATTGCACAGCTTGCATAGGGGCGCACTAATTTTCTGCATTAAGTGTTGGTGTGTAAGCAGAGTGTGTCCAAGGCTTAGGCGAGTGAATTTCTGTATGTATATCCTTTTGCAGTCATTGGGGAATAAAGTTGGTTTTCCTGTGGTGTTAAATTGTTTGTAATGGTGTGTGTAGTTTTTCCATGCTTCTAAACGTTTGTTCTGTAAATGATGCTTAAAGAAGCGATTTATGTCGGATTTTGTTTCGGTTTGTTGTTGTTGAATTGGTGCACGTATTGCGAAACGCGCTGCTTTGTCGGCTTCTTCGTTGCCTTTTATTCCTATATGTCCGGGAACCCACATTATTTTTATTTTGTTTTGGAATTGGACCAGCAAGTCGCGGATTTCTGCTATTGTATTGTTGCGGTGTAGGGTGTTGCATATTGCTTGAATGGTGGACAGCGAGTCTGTGCAGATGATGTGTTTGCCCTCTTGGGTTTTAAATATTTTTATGGCGGATAATATGGCTTCCAATTCCGCTGTGAGTATGGAGAAATATTCCTCGAGTCTTGAGAGTCGTAGAGTTTGGTGGTTATTGTCTATTATTGCATAACTGGCTCCTGTGTTTGTTTTTGCTCCGTCGGTGTAGTGAAATTTCCAGTTTTTATATACATTTTGTATTTCCAAGAATAACTGGATGTAAACTGTTGCACTTGTTTTGTCTTTTCTTTTGTCAGTTAGATTTTTTATTATACTTGCTTTATTGAAACTCCACGGGGGATTTTTGGATGCGTATAATAATTTTTGTTGTAGTGTAATTCCTTTGTTTGTCGCGAAGTTTATGATTTTGTGGATGGCATTTGGAGACTTGTTATTAGTTTGTTTTTGTATTTTTTTGAAGTTGTAGAAGTGAGGTCTTTCCGTCACGTTGATTATTTTGTAGTATAGCTTCGCCGTGATTTCTTCAATTCGTTGCTCTAAGCTTCTGTAAGTATGTTGATGATAGGCGTGGACGTAAATGCTCCTATGCAATAACGTGCTGCCGCATTGTATGTTGCTTTAGTTTGTTTAGATTTGTTTTAGCAGTACGTCCGTATATAGCTAGGCCGTAATCTAACTTAATGGCTTTAAAGAAGTTAATGATTGTATTTATGTGGCAGTCGCTATGAAAGCTTGCCAGATATTTTATTACATTTAACCTGTTTGTTAGATCTTTTTTCAGGTTTTCAACGTGGTTTGACCAGCTTAACTTTTTTCCGAAGGTTAGCCGTAAAATTTTTAATTTGTCGACGTAGCCGAGTGTTAACATCTTTGTTTTGTCCGCTGGTGATGTATCCTGTTGCATTGTGTGCATATTTGAGTTCTATAAATTTTGTGTCGAAGTTGCTGTCACTTGCATATGACGACCACATTTTGGCAAATGAATTTGCTATGTCCTTAGGATCGGTCAAAGTATTATTAAAGTTATCTTTTATAGTCTTAATGGTGTTTGTAGTGTAACTTCCGTATAATTAATTAACATTGTGCCATAATTCTTTCATTGACGTTCTATTGTTTATTGAGCTGGTGAATTCGAAGAATGATTTTCTTTTTGCGGCTTTGGCTTCCTTCTTAAACACTGCATTCGCTTTTTTGTAAGCTATTCTATTTTCGCTAGTCATATTGTTTTTGAATATATACCAGAGATTTTGTTTGGTTGACCTTAGCCCAGTTAAGTGGTCGTTCCACCAGTGCACTTTCTTTTTTGTGGTGTGTTGTGGGTATGTATGAGGAATCGATTCATTTGCGGCTGCCATTATTAATTTTTTGAGTTTCGAAGCTTCCCTATTAATGTTATTAGATATGTCATAGTTTTTTATTTTAGAGTTTAGCAGGTTTTGATATCTTGACCAATCTGCTTTAGTTACAATGTAACGTGAGATGTGTTTTTTAGTTGCTGGTTGCGTATTGTCGCCGTATGTTATGATTATGGGATAGTGATAGCGTGTCTTTTAGTATTTTCCCACAGGAAAGTTGTGAGGTTAGCAGAAGCCAGTGAAATGTCCACATGAGTGAAAGTGGAGTGGGTGGATAGGTGAGTGGGTGCACCGTTTGTTGAGGATTGCCAAGTTGGATTATGTTGTGAGTGTCTCTATAACCTTCCCTCTTGTATTAGGCTTGGAAGATCCCCATAGCTGGCTGTGTGCGGTGAAATCACCTTAAAGAATAGTGTGGCTGTTGGGCTGATTTAAAATCATCTCCGGTTCAGATTGCGGAATGGCTTGAGATGGTGGAATATATATTGATATTATTACAAGATTGCTTACATTAGCGTCGAATGCAGCATTTATTTATGTGGATAATATTCGGAGAAGATTAAGCACCCACAATAAAAATTTAGTAAAAGTTTTTGACCGTCTTAGCGAAAACATCCTTTAACTAAACGCTGAAAATCGAATTTTCTAAAAACAGAAGTTCAATATCTTGGCCACTTAATGACTTCAGAAGGTTTAAAAACAGATCCATCCAAAGTTTATAAAGCCTAAAAATGCAGACGAAACGCGCAGATTCGTAGCAATTTGCAATTATTACAGGCGTGTCATTGAAAACTTCGCGCAAATTGCAAGACCATTAAATGAATTGCTTTCGAAAAGCAAAATTTTCGATTGGAACACAAACTGTATAATGCATTTGAAACTCTCAGGCGTAAATTAATATCAACGCCAGTACTAAGTTATCCAGATTTCAATAAAACCTTTATTCTCAAGATTGATATAGAAGAGATTGTGCCGACAGCTAAAAAAAATAGTTTACGATCTGCGCACGCACGTCACACCTTCAATAACGTATTCTCATTTCGATTGGGGAAGTGCTTTATAAGTTCGAATAATATAATAAAATCGCGTTGTACTTCATAAAAAACTTTAATTGAACCTTTAAAATAATAGAACACCAAATATTCACTTCACTCGTGTTGCAAATTAAAGGAACTTAGATGATGTGACGTCATCAGACAACCAATATCGTAAAGTAAAAAGTAACAGACATGCGCAAGGCGCAATCTCTTATTCATAAATCTTGTTTATTCTCACAACAGATGCTACAGCCTATGCTCTTGGGGCAGTAAACTTACAAGGAAAAATAGGCAAAGACAGGCCAACAGCCTTTGCAAGCAGAACACTGAATAAATATGTGACCACAGACAACTTCTAAGCCTGTTCACACGTAAAGATCCGTCATTTAAACTTAAACAGATTAAGTCTAATGTAGACTGATTTTGAAATAATATTTAAACAAGGCAAAATGAATACGAACGCAAATGCACTTTCTAGGTGTACCAAAAGCATGATACCAAAAGATATATATGTCTTTTCTAGGCAAATGTAAATATATGTAAATCCACAAAACATAAAATAAGACATATTTTTCTAATGCGAATTAAAATTTTCAACACGAAGTACAGTTGGACATCAAGCAATCGAAATTCCAGAACTAATTTATTTGTGCACAGAATTAAGCTCAAGTTTAACCCAAAACTAACTGTTTATTCGGAAGTCGGATTTTGTTTATTTTAAACTGACTATTAAGTAAGGCATGTGAAATCCACGTTGTCCGAATTTCCGGGAAATCTGGGAAAATGCTGTTATTGAGTCGGAATTGCTGCAAACGAATATATTCAAAAAATATGAGACGTTAAAACTGCGGAGTGTATTCACGGGTAGTTATATCGTAGATGAGACTACGATAAATTGAGTGATTGCGTATCTATTATGTTCTCGAATAATTTTGTTCCCTTTACTTTACTATTTTTTAGGCTTCCTCGACGTATGAGTCTATATATGAACCAATAATTCCGCGCCAAGCTAGTCAGCTTTCTTCACATGCTAACTACTTAAATTACGTTCCATATGTCAACGAACCCCAGCTGAATATAAGTGAAAGCGAAGGAAGCATATGTAGCATTGGATCCATTACTACAAGCGGTTGTAATACTCCGTCATGTCCAAGTGGTGATATCTTGAATTTAAAAAGTTCGTCCCAACAAAAAAAGTTGGAGGTTGAAACATTGACTGACTATTTGGTACATTCTCTCGATAATGAAAACGGAGTTGAAAATTATGGTAAGTAGGTGTAGCGTTTATAATATATGTATCTACTTTATTAATTTGAACTTGTTTTAATATTTTTATTTTCATATATAAATTTGTCTTTCAATATTTTTCAATTTGATTTTTTAATAATTAATTTTCTGGATGTATAAAATAAAAGTTATAAAAATAAAATATTTTAAATAGAATAAAAACATATTCTATATTGGCGATCCTGCATTTATAAGTACTCATTTTAAAAATTCATCAATAACCATCATTGAAACAATAATAACAATTGTGAACCCGTTCGTGTTTTCACTTTGGTCACATACTCCCGTTTTTACATATAACGCTACAAACCGACGCACCATATCTTGCAATAATATTTCACAAGAATTTGTAATAAAGAGAAATCATCGATTCAACGTGTTATTAATTGTTAGAAGCTGGCTTAACATTAACCCAGGACATTTTGTGCACTCACAAAGTTAACATTTCCGAGCGTTGCAAGCAAACCAAGAGTGCGAATACTCGAATACCGAAAGCACAAACCATACTTGTGATTTGTTATAAATTTGACTACTTTCCTGAATTAAAACATTGCGAAATAAACAATCTCAACATTCAACATCAAATTCAGCACCAACAATCCGCACAACATCACTTCAAATATTCACATTTAACGTCGCTACAACCATCATAGTGTCTACAACAACGCAATAATACTCCAGATCATCTATAATCTCTTTTATAATTACAAATACTACAACCATTTTTTGCTGAACATTTTGTGTGCAATCAAGTTCGTATCTTAAATCTTTTATTAAAATAAAATTATTACAAATATTAAATATTAATTCTTAATATTAATATTATTTAAATTATTATTATTACTTATATTTAATTTACTTTTGTAAACTTTCTCTCCAATTATTTTTTTTTTTTATATGCCACTATCACGTTCACCTATACGTACACGCAACTTCACAACAATGGAAAACCAAAATAACAATCCAACTTACACTTCAGACTTAAACACTACACAAAATATACACAATGATAATTTAACTCAAAACACTAATAACTTAAGAACAAATTTTTCAAAATCAATTAAATTACCTCCATTTTGGGAAGAATGTCCTGAAGCTTGGTTTCTTCTTGTTGAAGGACAATTTGAAATCAATAATATTCAAGACGATAATATAAAATTTCAAAACATACTTATTGTTTTACAACGTGAAACAATTTCCAAAATTTTGGATGTTATCAATCCACCTCCTTTTATGAATAAGTACGCTACTATTAAGAAAGCGTTGTGTGAAAGATTTTCTCTTAGTGAAGAAAAAAGATTAGAAAAGTTATTTTCAAATACAGAACTAGACGATCGTTCTCCATCAGAACTTTTTAGATATATGAAGTCTCTAATAGGTTCTGATTCTATCGTCAGTAAGGAATTACTTTTCAAATTGTGGATCCGAAAATTACCACAACAGATACAAATTCATTTAACATCAAGTAATAATCAAAATAAAGATGAAAATGTTATTCTTGCAGATAAACTTTTTGATTTATTAAATCAATCTCAATCTTCTAAATCTTTGTCAATAGCAAGTGTTGAAAATAACATCCTCGAACAATGTATTAAAAATTTAACAGAATTAACTACTACAATTTATCAAAATTTAAACAAAATTACTTCTGATATTAATGAATTACAAATTAGATCAAGATCTAGAAATAGAAATAGAAGTAATTCTAATTCAAGAAGATTTTCTAGATCAAAAGATAATATTATTCAAACCATTTGTTGGTATCATAGAAAATTTAAAAATAATGCTTTAAAATGTATTAAACCCTGTAATTTTAATACAAATGAAAAACAATCAAATCAAAACTGTTTAAACTGAAACGTTCCATTATGACGGTGGCTAATAATGGAAATAACATTAAATCATCACGCCGCCTATTTATTTATGATAAATTAAATAAACTAAATTTTTTAATAGATACTGGCGCTATAGTTTCTGTAATTCCTTCTTCCAAATTCAAATCATTTAAAAGAAATTCCGATCTTAATTTGACTGCAGCTAACGGTTCCTCTATTAAAACATTTGGTACCAAACTTTTAAAAATTGACTTAGGTCTTAGACGTGATTTCGAATTCCCTTTCATTTTAACAGATATTTCAACTCCAATTATAGGTGCTAACTTTTTAGAGAAATTCGGGATATTAGTGGATATCAGAAATAAAATACCAATTTCTGAAAATAAATTTACAACCCTTTTAAATAATTTTCCTTTAATAACCTGTGAACCAGATTACACTAAACCAGTGCAACACCATACGGTTCACAGGATTGAAACCAAAGGAGTTCTACCTTTTTCAAAACCTCGTCGTCTAGACCAAATTAAATTTAAAATAGCAAAAACTGAATTCGAATTTTTAATAAAAACTGGTATATGCAGACCTTCAAACTCTCACATTGCATCTCCTTTACATTTAGTTCCAAAAAAAGAACCAAATGATTGGAGACCTTGTGGCGATTACAGAAGACTCAATTTTATAACGATACCTGATCGTTATCCATTACCACATATTCATGATTTAACTATAAATTTACATAATAAACAAATATTTTCGAAAATTGATCTTGTTCGTGCATATCACCAAATTCCAATGGCTGAAGAAGACATTCATAAAACAGCAATAACCACACCTTTTGGAATGTTTGAGTTCGTACGGATGCCTTTTGGTTTACGAAACAGTGCCCAAACATTTCAACGTTTTATTAACGAAGTATTTTCCGGTTTAGAATTTGTATTTGTTTATATTGATGATATTCTTGTTGCTAGTGATAATGAAGAACAACATTTAGAACATTTAAAACTAATATTTAAAAGACTTGAGAAATATAATTTAAATATTAAACCTTCTAAATGCATTTTCGGAACTAATAAACTAGATTTTCTCAGTTATGAAATTTCTAATCAAGGCATTAGACCATCTTCCGATCGTATTGAAACCATTACAAATTTTGAAAAACCACTTTCAATAAATAAATTACAAAAGTTCTTAGGTATGGTAAATTATTACCATAGATATGTGAAAATGTTAGCAACAGAACTTAGTCCTCTACATGAAATGTTAACATTTGCAACTAAACAAAAACTCAAACAGCTTATTTGGACAGAAAAGACAACCACTGCTTTTGAAAACGTTAAACAACTCTTTGCTCAACAAACTTTACTTACTCATTTTGATAAAAATGGTAAATTATCACTTGCTGTTGATGCATCAAATGTAGCAATAGGTGCAGTTTTACAACAATTTAGTAACAACACTTTAGAACCACTTGCTTATTTTTCACGAAAATTATCTTCTACAGAAATGAATTACTCAACATTTGACTGAGAACTTTTAGCCATATACAATTCAATTAAACATTTTAAACATTTTCTTGAAGGTAGAATTTTCACAATATACACTGATCATAAACCTTTAACACATGTTCTAAATTCAAAAACAGATAGATCACCTCGACAAATTAGACATCTTGAGTACATTGCACAATTTACAAATGATATTCAATACATTTCTGGAAAAGAAAACATTGTTGCTGACACACTTTCACGTATTTCAGATATTAACACAATTTTAACTCAAGATATTAATTTTCAAACTTTGTATAAAGAACAACAAAAAGACCAAACTCTTCATGACTTAATTTCTGACAAAAATTGTAACAATAATTTAAAAGAAATTAATATTCCAGTTCTTAATCTCAATATTTGGTGTGATATTTCTCAACAACCTTTTAGACCTTTTGTTCCAAATTCTATGAAGAATATAATTTTTGATAAAATCCATTCTTTATCACATCCTAGTGTTCGTACTACTAGACGTTTAATTCAATCAAAATATTTTTGGCCTAACATGCGTAAAGAAATTAATAGTTGGACTTCCGCATGTATTAACTGCCAGAAATCAAAAATTTCTAAATATACTAAAACACCAGTACAAAAAATTAATATACCATCTGGACGATTTGAACACATACATATGGATCTTGTTGGTCCATTACCTGTTTCAAAAGAAAATCGTTACATTTTAACTATAATTGACAGACATACACGTTGGCCGGAAGCTTATCCACTTAAAGATATTTCAGCGAATACAATTGCCAAAACATTTGTACAAAATTATATTCCCCGTTTCGGCGTTCCACTTAATATAACAGTAGATCAAGGATCACAATTTACATCAAAATTATTTACTGAATTAACAAAATTATTAGGATCTCACAAAATTCATACATCTCCTTATCATCCTCAATCAAATGGAATGATTGAAAGATTTCATAGAACATTAAAAACTGCTATTACAGCATCAAACGATTCAATTCACTGGTCTGAAATTCTTCCTTGGATTTTATTAGGACTTCGTATATCTATTAAAGATGATTTAAAATGTTCTTCTGCAGAATTAGTTTACGGACAAACACTCAGATTACCTGGAGAATTAATCGTTTCAAATAATAATAACAATAATGAATTTGATAATACAATGGAAACACTTTCCAAACTGAGAGAACATTTTTCACACGTTCGTTCAAAAATTGTACATCATAATAAAGAAGATTTTTTTGTTCCCAAAAATTTGGATACTTGCGAATATGTGTTTGTTAAAGTTATTCATAAGTCAAATCTACAACCACCTTATGAAGGCCCATTTAAAGTTATCTCTAAATACAATAAAGTATTCAAAATTCAAAAAGGTAACTTAATCAAAACAATTTCCATAGACTTATTAAAACCTGCACATACAATTTCTAATTCCAGTTCACTAACACTTCCAAAGAAAACCAAAAAAATTACATTTAATATTAATTAATTTTTTTTTTTTAATTGGAGGGGGAGTATATGTAGGGTTTATAATATATGTATCTACTTTATTAATTTGAACTTGTTTTAATATTTTTATTTTCATATATAAATTTGTCTTTCAATATTTTTCAATTTGATTTTTTAATAATTAATTTTCTGGATGTATAAAATAAAAGTTATAAAAATAAAATATTTTAAATAGAATAAAAACATATTCTATAGTAGGTACATTATAGCAAATACATTCTTATTGAAAACATTGAAAAATAAGTTCGATTTTACAAGAGTTCGTAAGTTATATATACTGCCCTGTCGCTGAGTACGTCGTAGAAGAGTTACGAACGTAACCCTCCGCTACGAATACGAAAAATTTGCTATCGTTGATTCCGTGTGAACTCAAAAAAAGTGATGCCAAATTTAGATATTTCGACATCACCTGGCATAAAGTAATCACACAAATATTAGCACAATAATTTAATTGTATAGCTCTATTTTGGATTTATTAAACAAAATGAGTGCCAGAATAATATTTCTCAATTAAGAAAGGTGGCAAAATTTAACAACAGTTAAAATGCAGCGGAAAACTTTGAGATATACCTTTAATCCTCTGGAATCTGATGACACTTTGTATGAACAAGTCTCGGTTGTTGAAAGAAATATATAATTTTAGCAGTTTTAAATTACAGATTTGTTAAAAATATTCGATTAAAGAAATCAGCATTTGGGAATGTGGTTGGGCTCTAAAAGATGGTATCTGAAGTGTTCCGAGACCGTCGTCAATGAATGAGATCCATAAACTGGCTTCGGTGCTAAGATTTTCTATGGGCAAAGCTGAAAATCCTGGTTTTTGGGTGTAAAATTATGTCCAAAAGTTGTCCACCTTCTCCTTTTAGAATTTGGTGTTATCCACTCGAAATTCTGAATTTTTCTGCAACTGGTCTAGCAACCCAGCGTAATGCGAAGTTAAAATTTTTGAACTCAAATGGAAAACAAAAAACAAGAAAGAAAACTGCTTTAAATAAAAACATTTTAATCAAATTTAATGCTCACAATCTCATTATGTTTCTGTATTATTAAAAACGATTGAAATCAAGTGGATATTCCTTCTGAAAATGATTTTTAAAATTTTCTCCGGCAACCAAAACACGTAACAAATTCATCAAAAAATCTACGAAATTAGGCTACGAATGAACTCACCGATGCAACTCTACGAATTTCGAATCTACGACGTAGAAATTCGTACTCAGTGATGTCTTCTTTCGTAGAATCTTCGAAAATCGTACTACGGCGTTCAGCGATAGGGCTGACAGTCTTTAAAACCAGATATAAGAACTATGTATGTTACAATTTGTATAAAGAATGATAAGAAAAGGCATTGCAAATGCAATGATTGTGACTGAATTAATTTCACTTCGGTCTTTTTTATCCGGTGCATACGTTCCGGAGAAGGTCGCATAAAAAAGTTCTTTACATTCTTAAAAGAAAAGGATTCGTTGCAGAATTTTCAAAATCCCATAAATTTATATGCTGCAATTAATTTCTTCAATTTAACATATCTTATTCTATTTAAATCTAAAAAACTTGAGTTTGATTTAAGCATAAATTCAACGAACAAAATTGTATCCGTAATTAATCAAAAACATACAATCAAAATATAAATGTCGAATATGAATATATAGCGCCGATATGTAAAAACGAAAAATGGATTAATGTATAATTTATTAAGTTTAAAAGAATCCAAATCGATTATTTAAAATTTACATTTGGAATGAATGGGAACTCAGCGTTACAAGTCACTAAGTTTTCCATAACATCCATTAAGCTAAATATTTGTTGAGTTATTATAATAGTAAGCCGATTGTGTACAGGTGAATTCTGTCGTGCTAAGTATACCTATCAAAATCCGGACCGGAATATAATAAAAAGTATCGCTCAATGGTCGAAAGTCGACCATTTCTTAAAGTTACCAGCGTAAGAACTAATATAAGGTGCTTTGAGGCGCTTACGTTTAGTGTTTGGCGCCCAATATTCAGGCTTGTTGCCGAACGGCTTTTAAGAAGCTTTTTCTTGGAAGATTTACACTCGACGGTTTGTCATTGCCTGCCGAGGGGTGACTGCTATTTATAGACAATTTCTATGATTAAGCAACAAAAAGTACGGCGCCTGAGAACATGGAAGTACATAAGCAGAAAACGTTTGATGGAAGCATAATAAATGAGCACATTAAGACTTGTTCACAAAAACCAAAGCATACACTTAAGTAAAAGACACTAACGTACAAGACGAACACAAAACACCAAATGTAGGCCAATTTACAGACTAACTTAACTTGCCGCGGAGACAATCGCGAAAATAAAATATATTTTCCCTTTTGGTTTTCATCGGCACGAGACTTAAGATACCTACACTCAGTATATTTTGCATGTAAAAACTTGCATTCATTGATGATTTTTCCACCGCTATCTGCACAGTAGACCATAACTGAACACAACGAAAATTTAAAATTGAAGTAAGCACAACGCCGAAACCAGTTTGTCTCCAAACAAAACTACCTGATAAGGAATTACTTGCCATGGCTGAGATTCGGTCCCGCAACTCAGTGGCTTGTGAGTTATATGACATTAAAAAATTAGTAAACGGGTGTACAGAAACGGAGAATGGCATCGAAGCCTGCACGTGTAAACGTCGTATTATCTAAGTATTACCATTGGATATTTATTTCTGACTCCAATTTCTCAGGCGATATTTGCACGATCGAAGCCTCCCTCTATTCAATAATATATTGTACATGAATTAAATTACCCTTAAGTCTCTTCGTATCGCTCGTAACATCGACAAAGCGCTATAAAAATCGGGAGAAATTTCTGGTCGGCGATATTGGTTGAAAGGTTTGCAATTGGGCAAATTGTTCGCACGTTGATCTATTCATCAATTCTCACCCAATATTTCATATACGAGGTCGGATTGATTTCCTGCGCAGAAACTTTAAATTCTTCACTGGACTGGACAGCCATTGAAAGTAGATAACCTCTTGACTTTTAACAAAAATGGGAAAAAGTGAATTTCGTGTGCCGATTAGGCATAATTTTTTGCGTAAAAACCCATCTTAGAAACAAAGGAAAGGCTTAATAAATACCATGCATCATCAATTTCTTTGGTTAAGAAGTGGTTCACTGAGTTCCGTTGTAGTCGTATCAGCACAAGTGCCACCGAACGTTCAGGTCGCCCAAAAGAGGTCGTTACCCTTAAATCATCGATAAAATTCATTAAATGATATTGGATGACCGGCGAATAAAAGTGCGTGAAGTGGTTGAGGCTGTAGGCATCTCAACTGGGTGGGTACATCACATTTTACACGATTATATGAATATGAAAAAGCTATCGATGCCGCGGTTGCACATGACCATAAGCGCACACATTGGTTGCGACCAAGGCAAAAGTCCATATTAGGCTACGAACTGCATCCAGCATATTCTTCGGATTTGGCCCCATGTGACTATATCATATTTTCAAACCTGAAGAAATTGCTGGGTGGTAGGAGGCTTGTGTCAAATGAAGAGGTCAACACCGAAAGAAACGCCTATTTTGAGAGTCTTCAGAAAGTTATTATTGGAAAAGAATGAAAAAAATTGGAAAAACGCTAAACTGAGGAGATTATGTCGAGAAATAGAACACTTTTTTACAAAAAAGAATTATTTGATTTAAAGAGTCATTGACTTATTAAAACGCCCTCGTATAGCAAGATGTCACAATTTCCAAAGAATTCCAAACATACCACCGGATAACTTAACGCCCACGATGGTAAATAGCCATGTTAACTTTCATCGCAACCCCAGGTGATTTGCATTTTTTTCGCTGCTACTACCCTCATCGAAGAAGGATGTATGACGTCGCTAAGAAAATTGGGTTTCACAGAAATATTAGCACTGGTATCAATTAGAAATGTTGGTGATGAACTTTTGTATTTTATGTGCTATTAAATTAGAATTGAACGGAACAGGTTATCGACCCTTCGTCGCGCTTTCGCCAAAAATGCGACGACTCAACAAATAACATCATTAGCTGGTTGCGATGAAGTATTGCATGAATAGAAGTCGGCTGTGCATACAAAACATTTAAATTATTACTTTACCCAGTGCGCTGCGTTTCGTGAGAAAATATCTCTTGAAATCGATTTAGTATGCAAATAAAATTCGCTGCAACGTAGATGGTTTTCTATCGCCTTAATCCAGTGGTTCACAACGTTGGCAGAGCTACCAATACAAGCGCATCAATTTTATCTTAGTATGCGTGTGCTTGCCTCGCATTAACTCGGCAGGTACACGATCAAGAACTTGAAAGCAAGTTGAACACACGTACTGCTTGTCAAACTGACCTGACTTGAAAGCCGTGACATAGGCTGCACGCAACTTGATAGTCAATGTTATTTGTTGTCAAGGAAACAATTTAAAATTAAGTCCTTCCGTCGATATGACGAAAGATTCATATTCCATAGAACTTCATGGCTTTTGTATAGTTTTATGAATCGCAATTTTTATCAATTTTATTAATTTTTAAATTGCGGTAAAATATATGCAAAACAAGACACGACAAAATATATGCAAAATTTGTGATCAGCTGTTTAACTTGACCATCAAGTTGAAAGGCGAATTGAAAGGAAAATTGAATTCAACTTCATGTTCAAGTTCGAAATATGTGTGTGTGTTGGTAAATTGAATGAAAACTTAATCGTGTAACTGGCAAGTAAAAGACAAATTTTCGCAAACCATGCGTACAGCACCACGCACAAAGGCAAACTGGCAGAGTCGCGAAAGCTCGCTAGATGCGCACACACGATATGTAGATGAAAGCCGAGCAACCCTATTCGGCTCCGGGTAATAACCTTGATTTCGGCACTTCGTTTTTGCATGCCTGAGAATTGCTGAATTAATGTTGGCGAGGAGCGTATAATACTTAAGATCGTCAGCCCGAAGAAGCTACCCCTCCGCCTGCGCGAATCTTAAGCACTGATCATGTTTCCTAAAGTGTGCTAACTTGACGGCAAGTTGTCTCAAGCTGCTTTCATCGTAATCTTTATCAGCCATATATATATCCAAATCCGGGGTCACCCGTTATAGATATTGTAGTCGATATCAAGTTTGGCTGACTCCCTTAGCGTCAACTACGCTGCATAAGTATAAGTCAATGATGCGAAATCATTTAACGTCCCTGAATGCATCCGTCAAGTTATCGATAACCCATATTTCACAGAATTTTTTGATGCCGGCTATTTTAGTGCGAATTTAAATTGCAGATGTTGGAGCATAACTATTTACAAAACAATTTTATAGTAATAAAATAATTCACACTGTGCAATCTAACGAATCAGGCTGGAGAACAAAATTAGTAATCGGTGTTTCCTTCTTATAATGGTGACAAGACCATGTGCACCCGCACTTATGGTCGTGTGTGAACAATCGCGGCAACAATCGCGGCACCCTGATAGCTTTTTCATATCCAAATATTTGTGTAAAATGTGATGCCTAAAACCTCACTTCACCACTTCCCACACTTTCATTCTCCGGTCGTCCAATATCATTCCATGAACGATTTCAGGTGTAACGACCTCTTTCGGGCGACCTGAACGTTCGGCGGCACTTGTGCTGATACGACTGCAACGGAACTCAGTAAACCATTTCTTAAACAAAGAAATTGATGATGCATTGTATCAGTGCATCTGTAGAAGTATCGATACTTTTACTTGCCCATAGCACAGTATACATATACAGTAGGCAACCTTATCGACAATTTATCGGAAAAATTCACCTCCCAAAAGGACTTGGATTTCGTATTACTCTTTTTAACGAAAAAAATCTTTCAACAGGGTTTTGTGCAGCAAGGAACTACACAAGTTTTTTTTTATTCATTAATAAATAAAAAAAAGCACGTGTAGAACAAACTCACAGCTTGTACTACTTCATTAAAGATATTTTATATTTGTAATTGCTGAAGTAAGGACCACACACAAAGCTCGTGAACGTTAAATTCCATACAATTCTGTCGAGACTTTGTTCAAGCTGTATAAAATTCGAAGGAATATCTTTACAAAAACCGATGACGGTGCGAGTAGAGCTAATTAGTAGTTCCTAAACTAATATTCTGTTGCATATGGTTTTTTGTCATAATTAGAATGAAATTTAATTCTAAAAAATATTAACTGCTGAAATTTAAACTGGATATTTAACACCGGCGCTTAGATAGCAATTCAGACTTACTCGCACACAGGTTGAGTTCAACATTAAATGTAATATATTCATTAATATATTTGTTTTAATATATTTGTTTAATTGTTTATGAAGTCAATGAACATACATTCTTACAGACTATACCTAAATTTTCATATTTTATTAACATTTCAAGGCGTTATTCATACATAGGATTTTGACCCTACCTCTAAATAGTTGCATGCAAAATATACAATAAATTTTTCGGTGCTATTTATTATAAAAGCATATATATATAATACTCAAATGCTTATCATTATACCCTAGCGTACTTGTACACAAGGGTATTATAACTTTGTTCACAAAACGGTTGTTTGTAACAGCAAAAAATAATCGAGATAGATATAGACATATGTATATATGTACATATACTAAAATGATCAGAATGAAAAGTGGAATCGATTTAGTCCTGACTGTCTGTCCGTCCGTCCGTCTGTCCGTGGTTACAATAACTTGAGTACAAATTGAGATATCTCAATGAAATTTGGTACATATATTGCTCTTTGGACAGGGTAGGTTGGCATTGAAAATGGTCAAGATCGTTTAATAACCACGCCCACCTCCCATATAACGGAAATTTTTGAAAAATGCAAAAACGGTTTTTTCGGTATCCAATACAGCTAATTGAGTGAAATTTGGTATTTTGAGCGATTTTGAACTAAGAAATTAGGTATTTATGAAATTTTGAAAAATGGGTGTTGCCACGCCCACTTAGAAAAAAATATCTGTATCTTAATAACGGTGTAAGGTATCGTACAAACTTTGGTGAACAAATTTTCCTCAATATCGCTGTTAAAAAAAAAAACAAAGATGTTTTGGAGGTATCTCAATAACGATGTAAGGTATCGTCAAAAAACTTGGTGAACAAATTTTCCTCAATATCGCTGTTATCATCGTTAAAAATTTTTGAAATAGTACCATAACCTCGCCCACCTCCCATATAACGGAAATTTTGAAACATGCAAAATTTTTGTTTTTTCTTTATCTATTGGAACATATTAATTAAAATTTTATATTTAGTAATTAAGAAACTTGATTTTATGAAATTTTGAAAATTGTAGGTACCTCAATAACGATGTATGGTATTGTCACAAAATTTGGTGAACATATTGTCCTTAATATCACTAGCATCACCGTCAATAATTTTTGAAAACGGAACATAACCACGCCCAACTTCCATATAACGGATTTTTTGAAAAATGCGAAAAACTTCGTTTTTTAGTATTTTTTGGAAAAAAGTGAGTAAAGTTTAATACTAGCAGCGATTTGAGACAAAGAAACGGGGTTTTTATGAAATTTTTGGCACCGCCCGTGCAAAAATACATCGCGAGGGTATATAAAAATCGGTTTCGTCCGAATTCAGCCTTTCTTTCTTGATTTTTTAATATATTTTCTGTTCTGATTAAATTTTTCAACCGGAAAATAATGCAAACACATTTTCAAAGGAAAACGATCCTTGAAAAATCATTTTTGATCCCCAATATATATATAGTCCGTCAGTATTTACATATATACTTTGAAGGTAGCGTGGCTCAAAATATATATAGACAATGGAACAAGAAATTAAAATGTGTGCATGTTTAGCTATAAAACTGGCATTTTCTTTAAAAACAAAACAACTAAAGAGAAGGTACTGGAGTAGAAATTAGTCGCATCGACGAAAAAGAAATGCTACAATATTTATTGACGGTATTGCGATCCATATCCAAGGATTTAAAAATTTCTAATTATTTTGCAATCAAGAAATAACACGATACTTGCATCACGTCAATAAATACTGAACGTGTGACAATGCCCAATGGTAGAAAACAGCTCGCAGCATCGTGATATCTGTGTATGTATATATTTGTTTACGTTTTTATAGGAGAATTGTGGTGAGCCGTTGAATAATTATTCAAATATGCAAAAAAAAAAACAGTCGTCACATATATTCGCTATACAGTTTTGGCTTTAAGTAATAATTGTAAAGTGTATATTCACTGGTTAATGCAAATATTTATATATTTATTTATTTATTTCATACGGTCTACAAAGTAATAACTTTTTACAGACTAGTTAAAAATACAAAACAAATTTAACTTAAATCTATACAAACTAGTGTTAAAATTAGGAATATTACAATATTGATTAGCTAACCGCATAGATCTTGCTATTTAAATGCATAGCTTGTTGAATGCCTATCCTCGATAAATAGCTAACAACGTCGAAGATCGCATGGAGGAATATATCGGTTGAATAAATTGGTCAACTGTGGGCAAATTACTCGTATATTGCCGTTCCGCAAAATTTTTTTATGTGATTTTCAAAGTTTATTATGAAGTATCATTGCATGCAACTCTGCTCTAGTTTCTTTTCATTATAAACTATGAAAAATCTTATCCCTGAGAAGTACTTCACCTCAGCTTTTGTACTGCGTATACTGTGCCCATAGTACCGCCAGAAATTATTGGTACTCGAGTAAGTATGGGATGGAAAGTATCAATACTTACGCGGAATTCTTATACTTAATTTAAAATAAAGCACATCAGTCTTTAAAAACTTGGAAACATTTTTATTTCAGAACAAATCAACAAGCTTAAGTATTACATTGATATCTATGGAAATTTGTATCTTCAGTTAATTTATAGTCTGTGGCGAATTGATACAAGTCAATTTAAAAATACATTGCTTAAAAAAAGTGTTTCAAGGTGCTTACTGAAGATACGGGTTCGGCATTGTGTTATTATGGCTCGAGCTTTAGAGAACAATCGTTCACACGAAATTGCTGATGTAACAAGTACTAAAAATACACGAGCTTGCTTATATAGCTGTGTAGAGATAAATTTTGAAGACAAAAGCTTTGCTAGTTCACCAGGCAGACTAATATAAACTCTTTAAATTTTTTATTTATTTAGCATCCTCATGCACTAGTGTTGCAATTGAACCTTTTGTTTTTTCTTTTGGAAATGATCTGAAAGTATCGAAAGGAAAGTATCTATCAGGAACACATGTAAATTAAAATTTCTTTGTTTAAATATTGACATTTAAGTATTTTAGGTTGATGTGGTTATGTTTTTTTATAATTTGTATAGCCAGATTTTTATTAAATCAGAACTGAATTTTTTTTTTACCAAAAATGATTTTTTAAATTCAATTGCGCCCTTTTAACAATAACGTGTACATATTTAATTTCAGGTACTTGTAATAAATGCAACGAACGTGTTTTAGGCGAAAAATCTGGTTGTACTGCTATGGAACAAATATATCATATCGCGTGCTTTACGTGCACACACTGTAAAGTAAATCTTCAGGGTAAACCATTTTACGCATTGGATGGAAAGCCTTTTTGTGAATACGATTACCTGCAGACTCTGGAGAAATGCTCTGTATGCATGAGCCCAATATTAGAGCGCATTCTTCGTGCCACCGGCAAGCCATATCATCCACAATGTTTTACTTGTGTAATTTGTGGAGATAGTCTTGATGGTATACCATTCACGGTAGATGCCACGAATCAAAATTACTGTATTTCGGATTTTCACAAGTAAGTTGCAGATATAGTACATATATGTTTATATTTAATTGTAGCTAATATTGTAAATAATGAAGAAAGAATGGAAATGGAAGATTTAAATTAAGGCCGTGTCTAATTTTGAATTCTCGCTAACTGTGCCTCTGTTGGTGAGCGCAACATAATTGCTTTGAATGAGCAGCCGAGTAGGAAATGAAATTAATTCGATTATTTAAGGTTTTGCAGTTAAGCAGATTTCATGTGGGAGTGATACCGCAATTTTAATTGATGTATTGTGGCTTTCTAATTATAAAAAGTTTTAATTTTAACGTTTAAATGGTTTTTACAGAAAATTCGCTCCGCGATGTTGTGTATGTATGGAGCCCATAATGCCAGAGCTTGGCGAGGAAGAAACAGTGCGCGTTGTTGCATTAGATCGCAGTTTTCATTTTGAATGCTATAAATGCGAGGTAAGTTAAGGCAATATTTACCGATTTTCCGTCATTACTTATCAAAGTTCTTGAAAAAAAAGCCGGATTCGGCATTGTGCCATATTTAGTGTAATTTAAAGTTCTGCCGAGCTGTATGCTGTTTAAAAAACACGGCGGTTGCGGTAAGTTTCGGTAGGCGAAAAAGTTTGCACTTTTCCGCCCGTTTACATCATGAAATCAAACGGTTTCAGTTTATACTTTTTAGTTAGTTGACGACGTCAAGATTACATTCAGTGGTTTATTTCGGTACGAAAGAGAATTAAAGTTTAGATTAAACTAGAACGTTCTAGGAATGACAGCTATTTTTGTCTTGTCTCCCTTCGAATTTTCGTCTTTCTTTTATTGTCTTGAGCTTTACATATAAGAGCCATCTTTTATTCTACAACAGTAAAATCATTCCAACGAACTAAAATATAATCACACCATATCTTTTACTCGTAAACATTAGTCCCAAAGTCACAAAAATTTAACTTTTTAAAAGTGCAATGTTACTAAGTAAAACTTTTTTGTAAAGAGCTAAAATGGGGAAATCATTTATTTTTAATCATCGTGTGCCTTTCTGTGAAAGTTCAAAACATTGAAAACTCTGAAAAGCAAATTCAAAATCAAAAGACAATAGTTCTCGAAATGGTTAACACAAAGTTTGTAATAACCGCCTGTCGATTAATGTCAAAATAGTTTCTGGCTGACACTTAATATTTTTCATTAAACAGCGTAACTGGGTTCACTGAAGTCCGCAGTGTCTGTTCACCATGAAGTTCGGCTGCAAATGGTCATTTGCCTCAGATCAAGCGGTTTCCTATATGAACAAGGACTACGGTTTACGGATATGCACCCGGAGTATTCGGATCTTCTATAGGGAAGATATCTCTATCCAACTGGATAACCTCTATAAATATAACGCTGCCATCACAGCGGTTTTGTGGTAGCAAGGAGCAGGGCCCGAATACAAGAAATATTCATCGCGCGACGTTTACTATAACTGCCATTCGCAAAATATGATGTAGTGGTTTGTCTTCAGGTTTACTACCGTCAGTGTTCGAATTTCTACAATCCGCATTAAAGCTAAATTTAACAATATAAGCTTCCTCATCACTATATACAAATTGTAATGAGCTTGGCTAGCGCTAGACGATATTTTTGGACAATTCAGCTTTCATGCGATTACGATGGAGGTAGGTTGATCGGCTTCGCGTGCTTGACGCTCGTTCGATCCGAGAAGCAAGCGTCGACTAATGTTGTTGCAGCTGTAAGTATTAAATATAATTGTGATTGATTTCAAATAATCTGATTTAATATAATCAAACACCGCGACGAAAGTTCGACGTCGCGAAACTGCAATCGCAACGGACAGCAAAGCTTTCTATCTCGGTTCTCACACTTCCACAACAGTCGGTTCTACGCTACCGAAGTGACTCGGATTTCATCCGACCAAGGACTGTTCTTTCGGCGACCTAACCCCACTTAGGCTGCCGGACACCCCCAATCTTATCTCCCCTTGGGTGCAATACCTTGCAGCAGGATTGCTACTCATACTTCTGGCCAGGGCGGGCGTCGAGCCTAACCCTGGTCCAGAAACCTACTTCTGCTGCATCTGCCAGAGAAGGCTCCATCCGAATTCCACTTCGGAGCAGATAGACGATTCGACATTCTGCACCATGAACGACGAAGCCCCCACCAGGATTGTGGGTAGTTGCAGCAGCTCGCCAGATCTAACAATAGCTAGCGCAGGTCTGATAAATAGCATAACGTGGCGATCTATGCTATCGCTTGCATCAGACCACCTACCCATAATCATCTCGATTGACAGACCTGCCAACTATGTTGCCTCGGATCGCCACACCTATGTCAACTTCAAAAAAGCTGACTGGGAGCGGTTCGAGGACTTCACTGAAGACGCCTTCAGTGCTCTCTCAACTCCAACCGACGTTCGCGTAGGCGAGCGCTTGTTCCGCAGGGTGGTGAAGTCCGCTGCAGCCCGCTTCATCCCGGCAGGGAGGATCCCTGTGATCCGTCCTGACTTCCCGGGTGAGGCGGTGTCTCTAGCGGATGAACGCGACCCCGGTAATCCCCGTATTAGGCAACTAAACGGGGAGATCCAACGCCTGGTCAACGTTCATAAGCGGAACAAGTGGAGGGAGCACCTGAAGTCCTGCAACCTCGGTGCCGGAGTGGGCAAATTATGGTCGACCGTGAGGTCCCTATCCAACCCGACGAGGCGTGATGATCGAACAGAAATCTCCTTTGGAGACCACGCCTCGTCGGACCCGAAGCGATGCGCGAACTATTTAGTCGACAATTTACACTGCATCCTTCGACCGACAGAACCAAACGGTCAGTCACCAGAAGGCTGCGCAAGTCAACACCAAGCGCACCAATTGTCCTCTCTACCACTGAGGTTAAGGAAGCCATCGGGAAGGCGAAAGCTCCAAATCCATTGGCCCAGACGGGTTAAGTATGTTGATGCTGAAAAAATTGGGCACCGCGGGAGTAGCATATCTCACCAAGGTCCTCAATCTGTCACTATGCACCTCGGTCATTCCAGATATCTGGAAGACCAGTAGGGTGATACCACTGCTGAAACCAGGGAAACCGGCCAGCCAAGGCGAGTCCTATCGGCCGATCTCCCTGCTTTCTCCAGTGGTTAAGACACTTGAGGCCCTGCTGCTCCCGCATTTCAACCACCACCTCAGCCCGGCGAAGCATCAACACGGCTTCTGGAACGTGCATAGCACCACAACGGCACTTAACGCTATAAACACTCAGGTTAATCGTGGTCTCAACGGCAACCGCCCCTGTGAGAGAACCGTCCTCGTGGCTCTGGACTTGTCGAAGGCCTTCGACACAGTCAGCCACTCCATCTTGCTGAAGGACGTGGAGGCCTCACCTCTCCCAGCGGCGTTGAAGCGATGAACCGCGAACTACCTGTGTGGTTGTCAAGCGTCGGTGTGCTACCGTGACTCAGTGTCAAAAGCGAGAAGATTTAAGCAGGGGGTACCACAGGGTGGCGTCCTATCCCCCCTATTATTCAACTTCTACATCTCGCGACTCCCTTCCCCACCAGAGGGAGTCACACTGGTCTCGTATGCCGACGACTGCACGATAATGGCTACCGGCAATGGAATTGATGGCTTGTGCTCCAAAGTGAACAGCTACCTCCCATACCTTGCTCACTACTTTACGGGACGGAATTTGACGCTGTCTCCTGCTAAGTCCACGGCGACCCTTTTTACATCTTGGACGAAGGAGGTCGGGCTCACCCTCGACATCCACATCGAGGGGACCCCCATTCCGAAGGTTAACCACCCGAAGATCCTGGGAGTCACCCTCGACAGCCTGGTCTCCTTCTCAGCGCATACAACCGCAATCGTCAACAAGGTACAGAGCCGCAACAAAGTCATCAAGTCGCTCGCCGGCAGCACTTGGGGCAAAGACAAAGAAACGTTGCTGGCAACATACAAGGCGATTGGCCGGCCGGTTCTAAATTATGCCGCGCCAGTTTGGTCGCCTGGAACTAGCAGGACTCAGTGGTCAAGACTAGATACCTTTCAGAACGCCGCACTCAGGACAGTGACGGGATGCCTCCTGATGACGCCTGTGGATCACCTCTACCATGAGGCTAACGTGCTCCCAGTGCAGGAGCACAACATGATGCTCACAAAACAGTTTCTACTGGGATGCCACCGTCCGGGGCACCCCAATAGAGACTTGCTCGCGCTGGAGCCGGCACCCAGGCACATCCGGGGACATCTCTCACAACTGACGGACGAGGTCCAGACATACGTACACCTACCGCTGGACCCAAGGACGTACCGACAGGCTCTGGACAGCATCCACAGGGAGTCGGTGTCCAAATACATCGACACCCGCCCTGTGAGTGCAGTCCTGGGAGTCCAACCACCACCTATAGCAGCTGAGGAGCTCCAGCTGCCTCGTGAGACCCGCGTTACTCTGGCCCAACTCAGATCTGGATATTGTAGCAGGTTAAACTCCTACCTATCCAGGATCAACCCCGACACCCCCAACACGTGCCGGCATGTGAAGAGTCTGCGCACGACACCAATCACCTATTCACATGCCCGGCCAAACCTACTCAACTAACACCCCTCTCCCTATGGTCCGACCCTGTTGAAACGGCTCGTTTCCTGGACCTTTCGTTAGTTGAGCTTGACGATAACGATTGAGGGAGTCCGCCAACCCAGTGGGGTGTAGCTAGCCGCTACAACAACAACAACAACATCTCGGTTCTCAATTCTGATATAATAAGCAACTCCTCATCATCCCTGCAAAGCGATAACATCTTCTAATATATCCGATATAATAAGTAACTCCGCATCGCCCTGACTTCAACGTGCAAAGCGATAACATCACCCAATATATTCATATCGCTGCATAGGAGGCCACGCAAAAACAGCTGGTATGACGTACAATGCTGCGACGTTGCTGAAGAGAAATAGCCAGCATACAAGGCCGCCCTGCAGCCAATTACTTAGCGTGCAACAATCGAGCGATACCGGGAGAAGGGCAGGCATGAGAGATATCTTTTTAAAAAGAGGAAACGAGATGCGGACATGACGTGAGTGTGATGAGCTTAAAATGCTGACAAGCAGGATTGCGGCTGGTTCCAAAGACAAGTATTGAAATATGATAACAGACGTTCAGAGCAGGGTATAGGACGCTATTGAATATAAATCCTGGCGACGCGTTTGAGAAAAAGGAGCTCAGAACAATCTTAAGGGATAATCACTCTATCTGTTTACTCCATCAAGGCGAGGTGAGGACAGCATTCGGATGGCTTAGGAACAACAAAGGAGGGCGATCCGGCTTTTTGTATCATCTGTAGTGTGATAAGCTTTCTTTAATATCGCTATATAAGGTCTTATCTATGATTCTGTACGAAATACTGAGGCAGTATAGAAACAAGCTGTTTTGACCTTGACAGTGTGGTTTCAGGCGCACTGACCAGCACGGCAAATCCTGGAAAAGACCCAAGAAAAGCGAATCGACAAACACCATAATTTTTCGACTTTAAATCCACTTTGAAAAGAACCTCTCCGAACGGTTCGAGACCAATAGGGGGTTTAGAAAAGCGGACTACCATTTCTGCAACTTTTTAAATCTGGTGAATTGTGGAATAAATATTTGTTTGCGATTTGAAGTCTTGAAGAGTGGTTGCATACAAAGACTATACATATATTTTTAAATTCCATTAGGTAAATACTGGTGAAGTGAATTATTTATTATACTAATCTAATAGAAGTTTGAGATGACTTATGTCCGCTTGACGATGGAAAGCTGTTATTTTTCAAAATTTCTGTGCCTGCAGATGATTGTCGCCGATGGATAAGACAATTATCTAACTTAAGGAAAGTTAGACAGACTAAATTAAGCTCATTCGGATTAGATGGCGTAGAAGTCGCAGCAACGGCTGTTGGCTTTGTCAATTCTTACAACCTACAGCAAAGTTGAACCCCATATTAAACCAAAAAGAAAAAGTTTCAAACGCTCGTATTTTGCAATTTTGCACTGGTTAACAGTCGGTCTGAGTTACTACTTAATACTACCAGCTTTGACTGACGTCCTGATCGGGCACTGACCGGAACTACATAAGGGGCACTCGGTGCTTCATCTTAACATATGGCTACCGGTGGTTATCGTTTTTTTCAGGGAAGGAAATTTGTATATTGGTACCACAATGGACTATAACCTGGAACCGTTACTGTTATGAGTCTTTTCAAAAAAAATTCCTCCAGATTGTTATTTTCTTACTTTTAACCATAAAGTTGAAAGAAATAAATTATTTTTTAACCCATACAATTAAATTCAACTTAATGTGTTATTTTACGATTTTTATTTTTTGTTGTAAAAAGTCACATAAAGACCTTTATAAGAAGAAAAATACTATAAAAGTCTTTCATTATAGTTATAGTTGAGTGGAAAAGTCTATTCACTAACACTAAAGTCTATTTTCTAGCATATAAAATGTCGTGTGCTGCAATGTAACCAACAACAAAATAAGGTTTTTTTATTTGTCTTTCTTTTGTTATGTATAAGCGTATTTATTAGGGTGTGTTTATTTTTAAGAACATCATTTTGGATAAACTGTCCGCCGATACATTTGTTCTCAAATCACTTAAACCCAACATTCAGGCTGAAAATGCTCTTTCATGGCGAACTTGTGTAGCGGGTACACATTGCATTATTTTCGTTAAAGAAGATAAGTTTGGGATATAAAAAGTGTTTACTCTCCCAATAATATATAATATTTCCATCAGCAGGAACTGGTTTTGGGGAATAATTGTCTATTTCAAAAAACGCTCTTTACATTAGTTCATCCTGTATGTCTTCATCACTGCTTACCACTTATATTTATTTATTTATTTTTGACAGACAGACAAGTCGGTGGTGGCAGCGGCCGATGATTTCGAAGCCTTCTCAACGAATTTTAATAATAAAAAGTCAAAAAAGGCTAAGCGAGTTAACGATTTTTATATTGGTGAAAGAAATGTTTTAATTTCGGAAAGTTTAAATAGTGAGTTGGTCACAAAAGTGAACAAGCTCAAAAAAGGCGGAAATGATCTCAAAATGGATGTTTCAGATATTGCGGTAGAGAGTAATAGTGGTAGTGTGCTCGACACAGTTACAAAAAAAAAAACCGCGCCAATTGTTGGCGAAATAGAAGTTGCTGACATTACTGTTGATAATACATGTACAGGTGGTCGTACACACATGCTTGAGGGCACACGTGAAGTGAATACGTACCCAGAAAGTTTCAAGGGTTCGTAATTTGTTCTAGTTGACGCAACGGACTGTAAAGAAATAAGTAATGAGAGAATCAAAAATGGACTTGCTCTTAGAAGCAGAATTAAAGATTTAAATTTCACCGGCATTGACCTAATTTTTGCAGTTGGAAGAACCTTTTTCAAGGTCACTTTCAGGTCTGCAGCTGCTGCCAACAAATTTTTATTAAGCGATGAGTTAAAAAAGCGAGGCCTGCGTGCCTTTGTCCCAAATACGGCATTCGAATCGTACGGTGTAGTTAGAGGAGTTCCCATCGATGTGGAAGATATTAAAAAATTTGCAGTATCAACCATTCAGATTTCATCAGTACACCGATTTAGAAGAAGGGAAGTAAGCGATAAGGGAGAAAGGTTTGTCCCAACCACCGCCATCAAAATAGGCTTTTTAGGCAAAGATATCCCCAAATTCATCAAATATGAATACACAAGGTTAGATGATTTCTTTTATATTCCGCCTCTCTGGCAATGTAGACAGTGTGGCCGTCTTTGGCATACGCAGCTTGGATGTAAATCAAATAGTAGATGCCTTAGTTGCGGATTTCAAGAATGTAAAGGCACATGCAAGCGTGAGGGTTTATCCTTTGTGGGAAGGACGATCACAACTGCAGCGAAAAAATAGGTGTGAGATTTGGCAGAAAGAATTATCCATCAGTCGTATTAGAACAATTAAGAAACTTTCCAGGAAAGAGGTTATGGAAGCTGACTTCCCAAACAGGAGTAATAGATTCGACATCTTTCATAATGAGGAAGCTGAATTTCCTCAGCTTATTGAGGAAGACGATACAATAGACAAAAACCATATTATAAACAGAAGTATGACAAAATTTAGCTACAGTAGGGTTGCCAAAAGGGCACAAGAAATTGACCCAGTACATCATAGACGAAATTTACATTTCAACAAATCAGCAATAAAACAGTGTATGACAAACAGGAATTCAACAAAAACAGAGTTACGGAAATGGAAAAGTTACTTTCTGAAATCTTTAAGATTACGCAAAAATTATGTATTGAGCATAAACTTACGTCTGAACTTCAGACTATTCAAAACCTAAAACAAAAATACAATAATGCCCTGATTGATGACGAGTTAAAAATTATAAATGGTAACCTATTCAATACGAAAAAAGTGCAATAACATCCAGTCTCTCAATGCCAATTTTCACTATCTAGAATTTTTCCTAAACCATTACAACTATGACATTGCAGTTCTAAGTGAAACGTTTTCACACCAAGGTTCTAAACAAAAAAAATTTATGCATTTTAACACAATTCATAAAACTAGACAAGATGGCCTTGGCGGAGTTGCCATTGCCTTTAAAAAAATATTAAATTTCAAAAGACCAAGTATACCACTCAGTATGATATACTTATATTACAGTCAAAAAACCTTGTTCCTAATTTTACCATTTGCGCAGTTTACTTTCCGTTCATCAATGACTTCAAAAATGATATCACTAGACTTTTTAATGTCCTTGACAACTTTAGCAACGTTCTTCTCTTGGGAGACTTCAACGCGAGATCAATGCACTGGGGTGACGTAGTGACTTCATGTGGGGGCAGAAATTTATACAACATTGTTTAGCAATATAATTTCGTCCATCTAAATGATGGCAAATTCACGTTCAAAAAAGATCTAAACCAATCAACAGGCTCTGTTTTAGACCTCTCATTTACCAACTCGAACTTGCAGCTTCAGTAGTCCGTTGATCAGTTCAGGATGGGAGGAAGCCACCATTTCCCAATTACTATCAAGGTGCAGTCTAGTGCAAAATTTCATGCCACATTTTTAGCTCAAAACAAACTCAATAGTGCTTTAAAAACTGCTCAAGCGGAACCGTATATAGAACATTTCGAAGATATGTACAAAAACCAAATTCATAATGCTACCTATTCTGTGACAAAAAACAAAAACCCCAAATCATGGTGGAATCAAGAATTAGTGAAAACCTTCAGATTACTGAAAGTAACCTACTACAAATGCAACAGACGACCCTCGGAAGAAAACCTTGGCAATGTAGCCTCCACAAAACTCCTGTGGAAAAAAATTGTTAAAGAAGCCAAAAAAAAGAACTTTGAAGAAAAAATAATTGAGATGCATGGAGATTTGTGAAGGCTGTGAGGGGTGACTATCAGAACTCTAATAGAGCGCAATGGTCAGGTGAAGATAAACTTAGCTTTCTAAATATGCTTAACCCTCCGATGAGTGAGAAGGTCCCTAGGGACCTTTTTTGCCTTTTCAAACTGAAATTACTCCTACTTCGGTCACTACCAGCAAATGACTGCGGATGAAAGGCGAGCAGCTGATAGTAGATTTGCTGATTTTATGGATGAAGAAATTGATATTGCTGCAATTGATAATTATGAAGTTGAGGATGATGAAGATCGCACATACCAACATGCTGAAGAGTCAGATGCCGAAACTGAAGGATACGTCGAGCTAAATGAAGATACTGATGATGATGAAGAGGAAGAAAATGATGGACAGGAAACGAATGAAAGTTACTATATTGGTAAAGATGGCACCCAATGGAGTAAAAAAGCACCACCAACATCACGCACTCGTAATCATAACGTGGTCGACTTCACAAGAAAGAAACCAGGACCAACAGGAAATATACACGACCCCTATACAATAATGCGTTCAATTATGACGGATTAAATAATACACTTAGTGCTACGTGAAACAAATCGTAAAGGCAGGAAGGTTACAGCTGCATGGAATTTGGAGAATCCCACGAAGGAAAAGGAGTGGAAACCAGTGACAGTGAAAGAGTTTGACGCCTTTGTAGCTATTCTTTTGTATGCTGGACTCACAAGATCAAACCATGAACCAGCTATGGAATTATGGGGCGCGACGCGTTGCCCAATATATAAAGCTGCGTTGTCGTATGATCGCTTCATGTGTATAAAGCAATTTATTCGATTCGACAATGGAAACACTCGACAACAGCGACTCATCAACAGCAAAACTGCGTCCATTGACGATATTTGGCAAATGTTGCAACATAACTTGGCAGCAGCTTACACTCCTCATGAAGCACTAACAGTTGATGAGCAGTTGTTCCCTTACAGAGGCCGCACCCGCTTCACACAATATATTCCGTCAAAGCCAGCTAAGTATGGTTTGAAAGTATGGTGGTTATGCGACTCACAGAGTTATTATCCTGTGAAGGGAATGATATATTCTGGAAAACTGCCAAACCATCAACGGGAGATAAACCAAGGGCAGAACGTAGTGCTGGATCTTGTGAAAAAATATTTAGATGCTGGCCGTACTATATACGCGGATAATTTCTTTACCACTCTTGACTTGGCGCGTATTTTGTTGAGGAGGAAGACCGCATATGTTGGTACAGTGCGCTACAACAAAACATTCATTCCACAGGAGTTCAAGAAGAACCCGAAGCGCACCATCAATAGTACATTATTTGGGTTCCACGAAGGGGAATAGCGTTATGCTCATACGAAAAAAATAAAGTGGTGAACGTGCTCTCCACAATGCACTACACCTGCCTCGTTGACGAGCAAACCGAGAAGCGGAAGCCCTATGCCATATTAGATTACAACGCCAACAAATGCGGCGTTGATACCATGGATCAAATGCTAGGCACTTACAGCTGCAAAAGAGCAACACAACGATGGCCGTTGACCATGTTTTATAATATGCTGGACGTCGCTGCATTGGCTGCTTTTACGATTTACAACGAAATGAAGCCTATAAAAAGGAGTGACAGACGGCGGTCGTTCTTGTTACTGCTAACGAAACAATTGGCCACACCAAATATCGAAGAACGTGCCCTGAACAACCATATAACCTCATATCCAAGGATACGCAATGCGATGGAAGCGTTCGATGTCAGGGTAAGAAAAACATCTTCAAATTCAAGAATAGAATATATATTTATTTGTTTTTTATTTTTCTTTTCATTTCAGGTATTACCAAGACCGATGGAAGGCAATGTACCGTCGTTTGCGGCTAGGTCAAGTAGACCGTCATGTCGCCTTAGCGTTCTGAGTACGGGCGGCCGCGGAAAACGCGGGCATACTGCTTTGGCTGCGGCAACGCTGTTTCCGGAGAACATAGCACACTTTGACATCGCTGCAGCACTTGCGCACAGGGCGGGGGACAAGAAGTACACGCTCAACAACAATAATTTTTAAACTTTTTTATAATAGTCTTAAGAAAATTCAAGCAAAAAAAAATAAAAATTTTAAAAATTGAAAAAATTATTTTTGTATGTAGAATTTAGTTATAAACAATAAAAACAAAAAAAAATCAAAACAAAAATTTTTATATGAAAAAAACATGATTTACAAAAAAGGTCCGTAGGGACCTTTTCACACGGCCGTGAAGTTCAGAACTGTCACTCATCGGAGTTAAACAGCAAGTAGCACCCAATGACGTAACTCACCTTATAAACAGGACAGTAACACCAGACTGCAGCTTAGAAATATCGTATGAAGACTTAGCGGAAACGTTGAGGAAAAAAAATAAAAGCTCTGCAGAAGGTCAGGACAGGATCACCTATAAAATGCTCCGAGCGCTTCCAGACTACACTTTATGCAACCTACGCACAGCTTTAAATGATGTATTTCTAACAAATCAAATTCCGGACAGTTGGAGAACAATTAAAGTTGTCCCCATCCCCAAAAAGGGAAAGAACCTCGACGACTACAGGAATTTCAGACCAATTGCGCTGATTTCGGTTCTACTGAAATGCATAAATAGTTGCCTGAAGGACAGAATATAGGAGATTATTGACAAAAGCAACATACTTCCATACACCACTTTCGCTTGTAGGAAAGCGAAGTCGGCCACGATGGCAGTCAACTACCTTATTCAGAAATTGACAATTGAAAAACAAAGGGGTAAGAAAGTGATTATTTGCTCAATAGATATTTCAAACGCATACAACTGTGTAGATATCCAAAAACTTAAAATTACACCGAGGAATGCAGGTATTACTGAGCATTATGTATGTATAATGGATAACTAATTTCATAGCGCTAAAAACTCATGCTTGAGGGTGAAACGGTTGAGATTAATGGTGGCTTGCCACAAGGAAGCTGTCTGTCTTCAATGCTCTTCAATATATACACGAGTCAGGTACATTCAATCAAAGATAGCTGCACAGATATTATCCAATTCGCCGATGACTTCATAATTGCTTCATATAGTGACAATTTTGAAAACACAATTTCTAACCTTCACCTGAAAATCAGCAATTTGGCGATTTATGTTAGTCTCTCAATCTGGCTTTCAACCCAACCAAAACCAAAGTACTTTATATTTGCAAGAGTGGAAAAAACCAATTAAGCTAACTTACAACAATGTACAAATATAACAGACCAGGTCAATAAACTTTCTTGGGAGAAACTTCAACTCTTCGCTAACTACAACACCGTAATTGAAAATTCATCCAACAACTCAAAACTTTTCAAACTTATCACCACAATCAAATCGGGTTTACAACCAAAGGTTACTATGCAATTCTACAAAGCCTTTGTTAGGTCAAAAATTGAATACTGCAGAACCTCCACAGCCAACAGTAGCAACACAATCAACTAAAAGATTAGGACTTTCCAAAATAGTTTTCTAAGAAGAGTATTGGGGTTGACTCCGGACACTCCAATCGCAACCTTATATGCAATAGCAAATGAACTACCTCCTTTAGAAAGAGCAAAATGGCTCACGGCCAAAGAAATAACTAAAATCCTAGTCTCTGACTTAAGACTTTCCATCATCAATCATCGTAACATTAATACTAGCTACAGCTCCACATACTCTAAATTTAAAAATATTTTTGACTCTCTGGGCGTATCTGACCTGGAGCCTCTTCCAGAAAACCTCTCAGTTATAACTAATCTACTCCCTCATAGCAAGCAGAACACCCCGAGAGAGTGTGCCCTCATGATATACAAGCAAACTATTGCTGATTATAAAAATAGTAATTTTAAAATTCTTTTCACTAATGCATCTGTTCAGGCTAATTCCACGGGTTGTGGCTTATACGACTTAGAACGTCTTTTAGCTTTGGAGAAATTCAAGCCATTAAAAAAAGTATTGACATTGCAATAAGAGCCAGCTTCAGCAAGATTGTGATATTTACTGATTTAGTGGCCTGCCAACTACTAAAGAAAAAACATTCAGACAACTTTAATGTAGGAGAAATACATAGTTTACTAAACAACAATCTCATTCTCACTCATTTAGTATGGACACTAGCCCACATAGAAATCGACGGCAATGAAAAAGCCGATCAGATTGCCAAAGGTGCCACCTCATTAGGACACTTACTTCATGTTAAACTTTCTATCAAAGAAGGAACAGACTGATTTACAATAATATTAAACAAACGTGGTATAATCAATTTTTATACTTTTCCAGGAACAAACCCAACCTTTTTGCCAATATTTTTCCTGGACCATCCAAGAAAGCATGGTACTCCATGAGTGCTCTCTCCCCCAATAAACCAAGATCATAAACAGAATACTTACTGGTCACACTTATGACCTATCTTATCTACACAAGATAAAAGCCGTTAACTCAAATAGATGCAGGTCTGGCCTTACCAGCTCACATGAGCATCTCACGCTACACTGTCGAAGGCTCAACAATATTAGAAATAAATTTCCTTGCATCAAGGATTCGAGTGATTTTACACATATTTTTCAAGGTATGAATTTTGTCAAACTGCGACAACTTGTTGATTTTATTGAAGATGCACATATCGATCTTTAACAAAAACTTTTAGCATATTCCTTACGTATCTGGTCCAAAGTCTATGGGATCTCTCGCTTATAAACAAATGAATGTAACAACGCCGCATTGAAAGTCATAACGTTAATTAAACTCACCTACTCTTGCTACTGTGGTTGCTGATCCGAATAGTTCACCTCGTCGAGGAATAACCTAGCTTTTGAGGGCAGACTGCCCCGCCATCAAACCCATAACCAAAAAAAAAAAAAAGTGCTAGTGGATAGACTTTCCCACTCAACTAAAATTCTAATGAAAAATATTTCAAAATTAAAATTAAAATGAAGGACTTTTATAATATGTTTCTTCTTATTAAAGTCTTTATGTGACTTTTTACAACGACAATTAAATTTTTTTGCAATATATGGACACCTATTTTAAGACAGAAAAATACAAGTTCGAATATAACTGTTTCGAAAACTAGAGAAAATATCTGACACAAAAATACTTTTATTTCCGGCTCAAAAAATAAAAGTCATAAAATAACACATTAAGTTGAATTTAATGGTATGGGTTGAAAACAAACTGGCACTTCTTACATTTTTAGTCGAAATTTACAATCAAAACGAATTTGAGCACAGCTCAAAAAGTTAAGCATTTTGGTATAAGGAAGTATGTGTGTTCGAAGGCTTTCATAATGATTTTTTGGCTTACAATTTTTTACACAACAGTTATTTTCGGTCCCTGCTATCAACATAAGTCTACTTTCTACTTTCTATGTAAAAATAAAATGGAAGTACCAAATGAATCAAAACGGTTTGTAAATGGGTTAACTTGACTATTTAAAAATTTTTATAAGCTTTTAACATAAACTAGACTGCAAAATGGCAATAGTTTGCAATGAAACGGGATTACAAAAGGGGACGCATTACAATTTTTTCCCGTTAAGTTATCTTTCGTACTGAAATTACTACAGGATCTAACTTTTAGTTCTTTGAAGTTTGTAAAAAAACACTATAAATTTGCATAAAAGGAGTTTGCATAAAAACAGAGAAGTATTTACAGAGTCACGCCTTTTTCCATGTGAAGTACTTAAATATTTGTAATTGATTATCTAATACTTGGCATATATACCTGTAGCTTTATATCCAATACTTGGCTATAAAAAAACTGTATATAAATATATATCTGTACCTGTAGTACACTTCCACTCAGAATTGGCACTGGAGATTGCACAACGCTGAAACCTGCTTGTCTACAAACCAAATTTGAAGTGATGCGAAAAATCGTTCATATTTTTACACCGTCGAAAAATCTAAAAAAAAAAACATCAATATTATTATAAAATTTTTTCAGGACTGTGACTTGTTGCTGTCGTCTGAAGCCGAAGGTCGTGGGTGTTACCCTTTGGATGGACATGTGCTCTGTAAAAGTTGCAACGCAAAACGTGTGCAAATGCTAACAAATGGCATGACAACAGAATAATAAGGAAATTTGTTTTAATGAATAATTATATAATGTAATTTATAAACCCTAAATTCCTATACAAATAACAATTTCATTGATTGGAATTTTTCAAGCTTTCTTTTTAGTTATATCTATGACATAGCTGCTATTATTCTTTCTGTCATAGTGTTTTCACAGAAGGATTAAGTTGTAAGGCATATTGCTTTGTTTTTTCCTCTGCGTAGCTACACTGGACTGAATCAAGAGGATTATTTCTAGTTTGTCTGCAAGATGGTTTATTAATGTAATCCTAGACTCACTAAGATCTCAATATCGGATAGTAATTTTGTTATGTTATGGATCATTCAGTATCAAGTTATACATATCTTTGTATTTTTTCATATTAATACCTTTCGTCGAAAATAATTTACAACTTTTGCGTTTGTATTCCACATATACATGCATTTTTATTAGATTTTCGTGATCTTAAGCTCACAACTTAGTACTCGCTGATTCTTAATCCACTGCACTATATCCACGTCATTGTACAGCTCGTACAGCTCATCGTTCCGTCGTACACGGTATTCGCCGTCGCAAAGACGCAAAGGTCCCATAAATCTTTCGAAGAATCTTTCTCTCAAACACTCCAAGAGCCCTCACATCTGATGTTGTCATCGTCCATGCTTCTGCGCCATACAATAGGACGGGCATGATGAGAGACTTATAGAGTATGGTTTTTGTCCGTCGAGAGAGGACTTTACTGTGCAATTGCCTACTCAGTCCGAAGTAGCACTTGTTGGCAAGAGAGATTCTGGGTTGGATTTGAAGGCTGACGCTGTTATTGGTGTTAATGCTGTTTCCTAAGTAAACGAAGTCCTCTACATTTTCAAAGTTATAGCTGTCAACAGTGATGTTAGATGCCAGTCGTGAATGTGCCGACTGTCTATTTGATGAGAGGAGATAGTTCGTCTTGCCCTCGTTCACCTCCAGACCCATTCGCTTCGCTTCTCTATCCAGTTTGGAGCAGGCGAAACTAACTGCGCGGTTGTTATGGCCGATGATGTCAATGTCATCGGCGTACGCCAGCAATTGCACTCTTATAAAAGATTGTATCTGACCGATTTAGTTCTGCGGCTCGAATTATCAGGTTAAAGAAATCGCACGACAAAGAGTGACTCTGTTTGAAACCCCGTTTGGTATCAAACGGGTCGGAGAGGTTCTTCCCAATTCTGACGGAGCTGGTGGTGTTGCTCAACGTCATTTTACATAGCCGTATAAGTTTTGCCGGGATCCCAAATTCAGACATTGGGGCATATAGGAAACTTCTTTTCGTGCTGTCGAAGGCGGCATTGAAGTCGACAAAAAGGTGGTGTGTGTCGATTCTTCTTTCTCGGGTCTTTTCCAAGATCTGGCGTATTGTGAATATCTGGTCGGTGGTAGATGTACCCGGTCTAAAGCCACACTGATAAGGTCCAATCAGTTCGTTGACGGTGGGCTTAAGTCTTTCACACAATACACTTGACAAAACCTTATACGCGATAATTGGCACAGACTGTACGATCAGGCATGCTAGAGATGAGGTCGTGCATGCACTTAACCAGCTCCTCTCCGCCGTACTTAAATAGCTCAGCTGGTAACCCGTCGGCCCCTGGGGCTTTGTTGTTCTTCAGCCGTGCTATCGCTTTCCGAATTTCGTGATAGTCGGATGATGGTACATCACGTCCATCATCATTGATTGGGTATTCGGGTTCAACATCTTCTTCAACGCTGTTGCAGCTGCTTCCATTAAGCAGTGTGTAGAAGTGCTCCCTCCATAATTTAAGTATGCTGTGGACATCAGTCACCAGGTCGCCGTTTTCATTCTTACAGGAATTCGCCTTGGTTTTGAAACCTTCTGTTAGCCGCCGTACTTTCTGAACAAATTTTCGGTCGGTTTTCCTGTCTGCCAGCATCTCAAGCTTTTCGCACTTTCGCATTTCGGCCTCTCTTTTTCTCATGAAAAATGCGTCTTGCTTCCTTCTTCAACTCACGATAATGCTCCCGCACAGCTCGCGTTGCGCCCGATCGCAGTGTGGCCCTGTAGGCAGCACCTTTACGTTCCGTATCGTCGCGACATTCCTCGTCATACCAGTTGTTCTTTCGGGCTCGCTGAAATCCGATGGATTCTTCAGCGGCGGTATGTAGACAGCGAGAAATATGGTTCCACTGCTCGGAAATATCGTTCTGTTGATCATTGCTTTTAGAGAGCAGGAGTGCAAGTCGAGTGGCGAAGTGGGTGGCTGTCTGTTGCGATTGCAGCTTTCCGACGTCGAGCTTTCCTTGTGTCGATTTGCGTGCGCTTTTTGCTGCACAGAGGCGCGTGCGGATCTTGGCTGCTACAAGAAAATGATCCGAGTTGGCTCCTCGGATCGTGCGCACATTTAGGACACTGGAAGCATGCCTTCCGTCTATCACAACGTGGTCGATTTGGTTTCGTGTCTTACCATCTGGAGACAGCCACGTAGATTGGTGAATATTTTTATGCTGGAACCTGGTACTACAGACTGCCATGTTTCGGGCCCCGGCGAAGTCGATCAGTCTCATTGCGTTATCGGACGTTTCGTCGTGGAGACTGAATTTTCCGACTGTAGGACCAAAGATGCCCTCCTTGCCAACCTTGGCATTGAAATCGCCAAGCACGATTTTTATATCGTGGTGGGGGCACCGCTCATACGTGCGGAGATCGTAGAAGCGATCTTTGGTCCCATCGTCCTTCTCTTCCGTCGGGGCGTGGGCGCAAATCAGGGAGATGTTGAAGAATCTTCCCTTGATACGGATTGTGGCGAGACGTTCGTCCACCGGAGTGAACGAAAGTACTTCACGGCGCAGTCTCTCTCCCACAACAAATCCGACACCAAATTTGCGCTCCTTTACATGGCAGCTGTAGTAGATGTCGCAAGGGCCTATCGATTTTTTCTCTTGCCCCGTCCATCGCATCTCTTAGATGGCGGTGATGTCAGCCTTCGCTCTGCTGAGGACATCAACCAGCCGGGCAGAGGCACCTTCCCAATTAAGGGTCCGGACATTCCAGGTGCATGCCCTCAAATCATTGTCCTTAATACGTTTGGCGTGGCCGTCATCATCCGAGGCTTTGTCTTCATTTTCATTGGAAGTTGTTTTTTATGTGGCGGGTTCCAAGCCATGCGCACAACCCATTGCTAGGGGTGAACATTTTAAGTTCGTTTATATTGCGAGCCGCTTGCTCCACGACAGACGCCCGCTTGCAGCCGTACCTCCTGGTGAACAGACGCTCCATGGCTCCACACGGGTTGGTTACCGTATCTCGCAAATGGGTTGCTCACGTTGTCCAGGGTGCACGAACGTGCACGTAAGAGTAGGGATTGAGTACAGCCGTGCAACTGTAACCGCATACCCAGAAGCACCACCGTACCCCATTGCACCCGACGGAAAATCGTTCCAACAATTATCAAGAAAACAATATGTTTAATTTTTCCTTACTTCGGTCACTAGTAACACTCATAATTTGTATTCGGTAAATTGAAGATTAGCCCAACATTTACGTGGACATTATAGCATATTCTGAGGTCTCACTGTTTACTTCATTAACAAAGAAATACAAAAAGTGTTAAAACTAAAACGAAAATAGCATACATATGAGTATTGAGCAACGAGCTACTGTCGGCTACTGAGTGTGGTTTATGTAGATATCTATATATATAAAACAGGATGTGTGTATGTAGGGCTGGGCCGATCTTCAGAATATTCAGGCGGGTGACAATGTGAAGTCTGATTTTCGTTCTGCGGGCGGAGAGGCGTTTCAAAATCCAAATATTTGTTTTTTATTTGTCAGATATCAAACTCTTTAATCGGTTATGTAGTTTCGAAGATATTTACAAAAAACCTATGTTAATAGTGATCCAATATCAAAATTTTGAAACTTTCGAAATGTTGCAATTAAAAAATCCGAGTTTTCGAGTAAGCGGAAGAAATATGTCTGCGAAAAAATCTATCAAATAGGCGGCGCTGGAGTCGAGTTATTTATAAAAGTCGTGGTTTTGAACCGATTTTGATGGAATTCATGTTGCATTATACTTGCATGATAAAAAATAGGATTTAATTTTTTTCAATTATTTGCTTCGTAGCGCTGGAGTCCAGATATACAGAAAAATATACATCTTAACTGGGACGACGAAATATTTAACTTGGAAAATCTGCTATAACTATAAAGAAAGTAGGAAGCTACGAAAACGAATGAGAAATTTAGGTGTCCGTTTCATTCTCAACAATAAATACGTGTACAACAGAGTTCAAAAAGTATTTCATATACTACTAATAAATTTTGGGCGGGACGAAGCTCGCCAGGTCTTCTAGTATTTCAATAAATGAAAATGTGTTTTTTATATTTAGTTTAAGTTCTTGAGAAATTATCAAAACCGGTAAACGCCAATCGCTGAAGAGAATAAATCTGATATGTTTATCAACCAGAGAGATTTATGGCGCGAAGTTTTTCTTTTTTATTTTATTTTATTTTATAAAAGTTTACATAACAATAAAATTATTACATAAACTAAAGGTAAACGCAGCGCTAGCATCGGAGGCTCTCGGCTGGCATGTTGACTAGGGCGGTATCAAATGCGTCGGAGTAGGTCGGTATCTCTGAGGAAATTATATATCCTGCTAATATTGTCCGTCGGGTTTTTTAACAGCTGTGAAGGATTAATATCGTTAAAGAAGTGAAGTCTTTGGGCTTCAAGTTTCGGGCAGCAATGCAAGAGGTGGTTAATGATGAGTGAAAAACTACAAAACGGGCAGCAACTAGGAGCAGCGCCTTGAAGCATATGAGAGTTTGTAATAATAGTGCGGCCAAGCCGGAGTCGGGTATATGGAGTAATGTAGTTTGACGGCATGGACGGAGAAAAGCAGGGTTTTGTACGACTGGGATTGATTGAGGAGTAGTGATGGCTATACCGGCTCCACTCTGCAAGCAGTTTTTTTGCCTCTCATGGTTGATAATCGAGTAGATGTCCTTTTTAAAGAGAACGTTGGAAGTTATGGTAGGTGTAACAACCATATCTTTAGCGACCTTGTCGGCAATCGTGTTGCCCTTTATATTGGCGTGGCCGGGGATCCACATGATTTTGAAGTTCTGGGGGTGTGAGATTAGGATTTCTCGAATGCTTTCAATGACGGGGTTGGTTTGGTTACATCCCTTTATAGCTTGAAAACATGACATACTATCAGAGAAAATTATTAATTTTCCTTTATTTCGTACGGAATAAAGCATCGCATTGAATATTGCCGCGGCTTCTGCTGTGAAAATGAAGCAGAAATTAAATAAAATACCGTAAGTAATTACTTCTCCATATTCTTTTACGACTGCAAAAAAAAGTCTGTGTTGATTTTGAACCATCAGTAAAAATCAGATCCCATCCAGTGGATTTGTATTTGCTGCCACTTCAAGGAAATTTGCCTTGTATACATCGTTGGTAGTATTTTTCTTGCGCAGATGGACAAGTTCATTGATGAGAGTCCTTTTTAACCAGCCAGGGCGGATGAACGCTTTTGCGAGTATGAGGTCAGTGGAGTGGAAGGCCGTTTTCCTTAGCGAATTTAATGCATAAATAAACGGATGATTGCACTTTGGGTGACCGTTTGCGCGAAATCACAAGTTGCAGGTCATTTCTGAGCAGAGAGTTCGGTGAAAATATTAGCTTAGCGTAGAGTTTGCGTACCGAGTCTTCGGCGTCATCGAATATTGTGTTTAACCCAGACTGTAAATAAATTATTTAAGGGCGTCGTTGGAAACGCCCGCAGCGACCTTTGAATAGCGTTATGGTAAGGGGCAGTCAGCAGTTTTAATTTCTTTTTTGCGTGATGCCCATAAACTTCCAAACCATAGTGTATAGTCGAAACAATAAGAGCCCTGGTTATGTTAATCAATAATGCCGGACCGATAAAAGAGCGCTTTGCAGAGAGGTACTTAACGATTAATAGTTTGGACATTAATCTATCTCTTACATATTGACAATGTTGAGCGAAAGAATACTTAGAGTCTAGTATTATTCCTAAGAACTTAAGACTATTTGTAATATTTATAGTTACATTGGAAAACGTTATAGTATGGGAGCTACAGTTTCTTTTTCTACAAATGTGCAACAACTTAGATTTGCTAGGGGAAATTGAAGCGCCGGAAGTTTGCGACCAGGAGGAGATTTGGAGAGGACATCAGAGAAGGTTCTTAAGACTGCAGTTTGATCAGTATTTTTGGAACATCGTCAGCGTACAGTTGGTGCTCAATAGTGGTAAATTTAGAAGTTCACTGAGTTCATCAAACGCTATAATGAAGAGAATCACCGATAAGGGTGATCCTTGAGGAGTGCCATTATCTAGGGGAAGGATAGAGGAGCGGGTGTTTGATATAAGGACGCTTATTCTACGATGGGATAAAAAGGATTTAATAAAATTTAAGATTCGCGGACCTACTTTCCATTTTTTTAGTTGCCTTAGTACTATATGAATACCTATTCGATCGCTTTTTGAAAATCGAGAGACATCAGGGAGATGTGATTTTTATTTGACAAAGCATAAGAAATGTAGTGGTCAAGATAAAGTGATGAATGCAACCTGGTTATGATGAATGAAATTATTTTTGCGGGCATACCAGGAAAGTCGGGTAGCAATAATTTTTTCTAGCAGTTTGCCTAAACCCGGGAGAAGGGAGATTGGGCGGTAACTGCAGACATCAAGGGAAGGTTTGCCAGGTTTGAGGATGGGAACTATCAAGCTGGTTTTTCACGCTTGGGGTTAAATGCCTGTAGAAAATATATTATTATAGAGTTTAAGAAGACGGGATAGGACAGGAAGGGGAAGGTTCTTGACAGTGGGGTAAGAAATTCTATCGTGGCCAGGTGTTCTGCCCTTTACTAAAGAAAGGGCAGAGACCAGCTCAACATGCGTTATGTCTTTTTCTAAGTATTTGGCAGAGATCGGAATATTGCTGGATGGAAATTGGGATGAGGTTATTTGGTCCTTATTTGAAATAAAATCACGGGGGAAGTTGAAATCGGAGGAGGCGGTTGAAAAGTGGTTGGCGAATTCTTGAGCTATATCTAGAGGATATAGAAGAGTGCCGCGAGCGGAACTTAAGGCGGATATTTCAGAAAATGGAGCCATCCCAGTTAGTCTTTTAATGTCGGCCCAGATCCTTCTTGGATTGGATGAAGAGCTAATGTTGCTGGTAAATTTTTCAAAGCAGGCAGCTTTCGCAAGTTTGGCTTTGCGGCGAAAATTAGCATTAGCTTTTTTGTACTGAAGGAGATTGGAGGAGGACCGTACACGCTTATATTCATGCCATGTATTTTGTTTGGCTTGCCTTAATGTTGAAAGTTCAGCGCTCCACCACAATGGAGCCGACTTTAGAGTTTTGCTACCTGATTGTGGGATGGGTAGATTAGCTGCAGTTCTGATAATTTTCTGGATACGGGATGATTCTTGGTTGACGTTGAGGGAAATGGGATAGGAGCTGGAACTATATAGGCAAGCATTTTGGAACTTTAACCAATCAGCAGAGTCAGTCTGGTATTTCAGCCTCGGGCGGAATGATGTAGGAAGGCGGTTTGAAGGAAGTCTGGTAATAATAGGGAAATGATCGCTGCCATGAAGGTCGTCAGTTACTTGCCAAGTGCATTTAGTAGAAAGGGAAATCGAACATATGGTGAGGTCAAGGTGGGTGAGGGCTCCAGGCATTAAAATCGCCAGCCAAAATAAAAGGACTTTGGGTTGTAGATAAAATATTGTTAAAGTCAGTGGTTGAGAATGCTTGCTCAGGAGGTAAGTAAGCGCAAACAATGGTTAATTTATTGGGCGATTAAATTTCTAATACCAAGGAAGAGATGCGGGGCTGAAGAGGGTAACATTTGTGTGGGACATTTTTCTTCACTAAGATTCCAATGCCTTGCTTACTAGATAAAATATGCGGCAAATTATGAAAGTATCCGACATAGGCCAAAGGCGTGAGAGCGTTGACCTTGTAGGGAAGGTGGGTTTCATTTAAAAGAATTACAGAGGGATTGTGCGATTTAATTAATATTTCAAGATCGATGAAATTATTGTAATATCCGTTTATGTTCCACTGTAGAGCAACAAACATATGCACAAATAAAAAAAAAGAAAACTGGAATTTTTTTTGTATGTATAAAGCTAAAAAATATTATGAGTTTCTGCTGGTTGCTGGGCGGGGACAGCGTGATTGTGTCATCGTGTTTATTAGTTGGAGTTAGAGTGGAAAGAGGGATAGGAGGAGGAGAGGAAAGTGACGTGCAATAGCGTGAGAGTATGTCTGTTAAGTTAGGAGAGTCAGATAGATAAATATTGCAATTATTTTGAGAGAGTGGATTATCAATTGCGTTGGTTGCTGTGGGGTTTTTGTTTAATGATTGCGGATAAAGGTTAGAAGTCAGAGAGTTAGGTGGAGATGAGATGTTGTTAGTGGAGGATGATGGTTTGACTGAGTAGGTATTTATTGCACGTAATGAGATGTTATTGGGGGTTTGTAGGGAATTAGAGCGAATTGCGGAAGAATTATGTTCGTTTGAGTCTGCAGTTGTTTGTGGTTTTTTGGTTTTGTTGGTTTCAGGGGACTTTAACACATTGGCGAATGATAAGGGGTTAAGGGGAGCGGGGGTTGTGTTTTTGTATTTTTTATTGCTTCATGCATGCTGCATTTTTGTAATGTTTTGATACGTAGTATTTCTTTAGATTGTAGAAATTTTGGGCAAGCATTTGAGGAGGACGGATGCTCGCCAGAGCAATTAGCGCACATTATTCTTATGCATTCGGTAGGGGAGTGCGGAGGGAGGTTGCGATTGGTACACATTGGGAAATTTTTGCAGTATTTTGTTGTATGGCCAAGTTTTTGGCACGACTTGCATCTCATGGGGTTTGGGATGTATGGAAGGACAGATAGGATTCTCCATGCGCCTTCAATTTTTTCAGGTAGACGATATTTATCAAATGATAAAAGAATTGAGCCGGTAGGCTTAGATGTACCATCGATTATTCTATTAAACTTATATATAGAAGTTACGCCATGTGTCTTAAGACCCTCAATAATGTCGCTTTCTGGCAAATGAGTCAGGAATGGAGCAAAAATGGTTCCTTTTACACTGTTCAAGTTATCGCGTAGTTTAGCGGTAATTTCACACACTCCAGGAAGAGATTTAGCTCACAGAAACTTCTCAGCAACTTTCTTATTTTTGAGAAGCAGAAGTAAACTGCCGTCGTGATGCTCGGATATAGTGTTGACATCTTTGCTAATGGCTAGTATGCCTTTATGTACGGCAAAACATGATAAGCTCGTTAGTGGTTTGTTACCTTCCAATGCTTTGATTATGATGTATTTAGGATCGTCTTTTTTTGTAATAGGTAGTTCTGGGTATAAATCCAGTGTTGTCATTTCTTCTTTTCTCCGCTTAGGTCTGGAGCTCGGAGAAAGCAGGACGAACCTGTTATCTCCGAGGTTAGAAGCCCCGGAGGGCTTATTGGCAGGTTGATTGATTTGTCACACTAGCTCTTTAAGCGCGGCTTAGTTAAGTAAAAAACGAATGCACGTGTTTTAATACGAATAGCGATGATAAACAGAGTTGAAAACAAACGCACTGTTAGAAACGAAACTTTTCACGCTGAGTGATAGTCGGAGACTGTGAAATTCTGGTTAAGATTTATTATTAGATCTCTTTTAAGTGGGGAATCGTTTTTTTTTGGTGAAAAAAAATCGATTTTTTTATTTTAGAAACGCATAATTACAAGAATGTATTTCCAAATTCCTATGCTAAAATAACCAAAAATATGGAAGTTATTGTTAAAATAGTGAGCGCGCGCCTTTTTCTTGAAACGTTGTTTTTCAAATTGGCGTGCAGGATTGCCGAAGAACTACTTAAGAAAATTTAATTTTGGGAAAAGTCATTTATTTGTCAACAATTTATCTGACAAAGGCTAAATAATGAATATGTGAAAATCTTGTTTTTTGTCAAAAAGATTAACAATTTTCGCAAATTTAGATTCTTCTAAATTTTCTCAATGTCAAACCCTGGTAATATTATTCAAATATTTAAAAAAAATTCGTGCTACTGCTTCAGATAATTTTTGTGGACAGGAGCGTGCACGCCAACTTACTGTTTTTTAAGTATATGTACATCAATGCTTATAACACTATGTAACATCAAAAAAATCACCGATATCCCGAGTGGTGATTCGTATTAGGTATACTTAGTAAACAACAGAAAACAAATTAATATTTAGATAACACGTCCCAAGAAATAAATAACGGCAATCTTACTTTATTTACTTTTCGTTACACTTAGGTGAGGGTAGCTTTAAAATTATATCATTGGTGTGTCCAAAAGTCATCAAAACATTTAGATTATTCATAAATCTATAAAATGCGGCGAGTTTGTGTTAACTCTCCACGGTGAAAGATTTCATCAAGAAATTGCAAAGTACGAGAAGCGTTATCAGGGTAAAGGTATAATTGGCATCACAAGTCGCCAGGAGCACAATGGAGTAATTGCCCTTAGGAACTGATAGATAGATGCACCGCAATTCCTCCTAAATTGCTTCACATACCTCGCTTATGATAGCTGCTACAGTGGAGCGGCCCATTTTAAATGCCGTGGCAAGTGTTTGCTTGCTGTCTCCGTGAGCAAGATACCTATAAATGGAATGAATAGTGTATAGATGTTTTATTAAATGAATTTTAAGTCACTTACGTTAATGTTAAAAAAAGTCGGCATTGTGATGATATCGAAGGTCTGTTGGATATTTTAGTGAGACGTTGCTGCAATAGTTGATGGAGCAGGTTAAAAACCTCACAATTCATTCGAACACTCTTCTTAAATTGCTCCGGACCTCGTTGAAACATTTTGTCGAAAGCAGCCGCGAACAGGCCCGCCTTGTCACGATCTTGATATAATATCCTTACCCACATTTTCCGCCTTGATATGTTTTTTTAAACATAATAAGGCTTCGTGAAGTAAAAGAACTATTAAACTTCCAAAATGAAGAATATAAGTAAATATGTTTATAAAGTTCCGTGCGATTTTTACAACTCAAAATAAACAAATCAAAAGTATGTATTGTCAAAGTTTTATTGTGGCACACCTTTGCGTTTTTCGCTTTTCTGACAAAGATACAAACGTCACGTAAAGCGAAGCAAGTCTTATGTGGCATGGCCTTTATGGCGCGAAGTTATTAAATTTTCAATATCTCAAAGAAACTCCGTGTATAGAGTGCTCTTTGCTTAAGGGATCGGACAATATTCGCGCCCTCCTCTCATATACTTTTATTTTTTTTTATTTTTGAAAATTGCGAAAACTCCTATATTTCTGGTTAAGATTTATTATTAGATCTCTTCTAAGTGGGGAATCGTTTTTTTTTTGGTGAAAAAAATCGATTATTTTATTTTATAAACGCATACTAACAAGAATGTATTCCCAAATTCCTAACAATTTTCGCAAATTTAAATTCTTCCAAATTTTCTCAATGTCAAACCCTGGTAATATTATTCAAATATTTAAAAAAAATTCGTGCTACTGCTTCAGATAATTTTTGTGGACAGGAGCGTGCACGCCAACTTACTGTTTTTTAAGTATATGTACATCAATGCTTATAACACTATGTAACATCAAAAAAATCACCGATATCCCGAGTGGTGATTCGTATTAGGTATACTTAGTAAACAACAGAAAACAAATTAATATTTAGATAACACGTCCCAAAAAATAAATAACGGCAATCTTACTTTATTTACTTTTCGTTAGACTTAGGTGAGGGTAGCTTTAAAATTATATCATTGGTGTGTCCAAAAGTCATCAAAACATTTAGATTATTCATAAATCTATAAAATGCGGCGAGTTTGTGTTAACTCTCCACGGTGAAAGATTTCATCAAGAAATTGCAAAGTACGAGAAGCGTTATCAGGGTAGATGGGAGCCAGCAATGCTTGCAGACTATTGTTGGATCCTCCAGAGGGATACTGCCACTACTGATTACAAGAGGAAAGCCAATCGTTCAAAAAAAAAGTTTTTTTTTAATGTAGAATCCCAATTTGTGTCACACCGTTTCATATAATTTTAAGTAAAATTAATAAATGCGTTTCACTACTAAACTTGACGTGATAGAACAATTTTATTTCAATATTTCAAATAGTTTTAAGGTGGCGAGTCATAATTACATACTGCGAGCCCAGTGAAAAAGAAATGTACTTTGTTGCATAGTGTTATTGTCATAAACAACAAATATGCTGTATAATAAACTCTTGAACAAATTCATGACTGTTGTATTTAATATGAACTTCCTATTGCAAAAATAATTTTTAAAATAACGCTAACGTGTGTAGCGGGTACACATTGTATTATTTGCGTTAAAAAAAAAGTTTGGATATAAAAAGTTTTTACTCTCCCAATAATACATAATATTTTTATCAGCAGGAACTGGTTTTGGGGAATAATTGTCATCCTGTATGTCTTCACCACTGGTCACGTCTTGCAATACGATTAAGAAACCTAAATATTGTCCAAGAAGTGAACTTTGCGATACACTTTCCTCAAACACCGGCGGTGAAAATGGAATATTTTCAAAAAATAATTCCGATTGTTTATGTGATTGAATTAAATAAATAAAGTGTGAATAATAATAATAATAATATTTTATATTTAACCAACTAGAAGCTAAAACTTAATTGAGAAGTGCCAACACCTTTTTATTTCGTTTTAGACTAAAGTCGATAAAATATAATTTCTCTTATAGTTTTTAACCTTTTCTTATTGTAACTTTGTCCTAACACTAACAAAAATGAACAAGACATTCTACTAGTTCGCCAACTGTTACACATTTGTGTTCTCAAAAATAATAATGAATTTCAAAATGATATTTCTTGAAACTTATATTTATTTATTTATTTTTGATTATTTTCATTTAAAATTAGCCATCTGAAACTTGCACTTTGTTGTAGTAAAATTAAATTGCATAGAAGCTTCCTAAATAAAAAGTTTGAAACTTTTTAAAGTTGTTTTCCAATTTTAAATAAGCGCTGAAACTTTAATTTATATGATTTCGGTTATAGATTCCATTTAATTTTAAATGAAAATGGTCAAAAATAAATAAATAAATATACATAAGTGGTAAGCAGTGATGAAGACATACAGGATGAACTAATGAAAATAGCGTTTTTTGAAATAGACAATTATTCCCCAAAACCAGTTCCTGCTGATAAAAAGATTATATATTATTGGGAGAGTATTATTATAATTATTATTATTATTATTATCAGGGCATAGTAGCGCTGCAACCTAAAAAGATCTATTGTGATAACCCTTTAAGTTGTCACTCCATCTTTAGGCTATTTATAAAACTAAGCACTTTGGAGGGTGTGATTGTCCATATTCTGGATGGAGATCACAGTCGCTCTCCAAGGTGTATTAGCCTGAGTCTACTTATACTCGGGCATTCAGACAGTATATGCTCAGAGGTCTCCACATCTAAGCCACAAAACCTACAGTCTGAAACCTCCGAAAGTCCTATTTTGTGAAGATGGTATCTCAGCCTACAGTGACCTGGTACCCGGTGAGAGTTCTAAGACCCTCTGCTGAGATTGAAAAGTTTTCTAGAGGCTTCACGGGATGGACTTATGAACCTCTTAGATTGTCTATTACCCTTTGACAATCGCCACTGGGCTGCGATTCTTGAATCCTCCCACCTTCTTAGAAGGACCGCAGAAGCTCTGTTGGGCCCCTTTTTTTGAGAGGTAGTCCGCCCTTTCATTACTATCCACACCTTCATGACCCGGAACCCACCACAGGGTAACTCTGCTGTCCTCTCCTAATGATTCCAGTGCCGCTCTGCAGCTGTACCAGTTTTGACTCCGTGTTGAAGGAGTCTAGTGCTCTAAGGGCTGCCTGGCTGTCTGACATAATGTTGATTGTGGCTCCATTTGTTTTTCTGCAAAGACATTCGTGTGCACACAGCTCAATCGCATAAATTTCCGTCTGGAAAATGGTTGGGTATGACCCCATTGGGACACTTTTTTCAATCTGCGTCAGATTTAGGGCAGATTGAAACCTGGAGCTTAATGTCCCTTCATCCTAGCCCACAACATAGAGTAAAAACTTTTTATATCCAAACTTATTTTCTTTAACGAAAATAATACAATGTATACCCGCTACACAAGTTAGCCTTGAAAGAGCATTTTCGGCCTTAATGTTGATTTTAAGTGATTTGAGAACAAATTTATCGGCGGACATTTTGTCAAAAATGATGTTCTTAAAAATAAACACACGCTAATAAATACCCTTATACATAACAAAAGTAAGACAAATAAAAACCCTTATTTGGTTGTTCGTTACATTTCGGCACACAACAGTTTCTATGTTAGAAAGTGGACTTTAGTGTTAGTGAATAGACTTTTCCGCTCAACTAACATTCTAAAGAAAAATATTTCAAAATGAAGGACTTCTATAATATGTTTCTTCTTATATAAGTCTTTATGTGACTTTTTACATCGGCAATTAAATTTTTTTGGCATATATGGACTTTTATTTTAAGACAGAAAAATACAAGTTCGAATATAACTGTTTCGAAAACTAGAAAAAATATCTGCCACAAAAATACTTTTATTTCCGGTTCAAAAAATAAAAGCCATAAAATAACACTTTAAGTTGAATTTAATGGTATAGGTTGAAAACAAACTGGCACTTCTTACATTTTTAGTCGAAATTTACAATTAAAACGAATTTGAGCAGAGCTCAAAAAGTTAAGCATTTTGGTATAAGGAAGTATGTGTGTGCGAAGGCTTTCACATAATGATTTTTTGGCTTACAATTTTTACATAACAGTTATTTTCGGTCCCTGCTATCAACATAAGTCTACTTTCTATGTAAGTGAAAATAAAATGGAAGTACCAAATGAATCAAAACGGGTTTTAAACGGGTTAACTTCACTATCTAAAAATTTTTAATAGCTTTTTACATAAACTAGACTGCAAAATGGCAATAGTTTGCATTGTATTGAAATTACTACCGCATCTAACTTTTAGTTCTTTGAAGTTTGTTAAAAAAAACACTATAAATTTGCATAGAATAAATTCGCATAAAAACAGAGAAGTATTTACAGACCCGCCTTTTTCCATGTGAAGTATTTAAATATTTGTAAATGTTTTTCTAATACTTGGCAAAGAAACATTTTATAACTACCATATACCTGTAGCTTTATATCCCATACTTGGCTATAACAAATTTTTATAAATATCTATATATTTGCACTGGAGATTGCACCACGCTGAAACCTGCTCGTCTACAAACCAAATTTGAAGTGATGCGGAAAATCGTTCATATTTTTACACCGTCGAAAAATCTAAAAAAAAACATGAATATATTATAAAATTTTTTCAGGACTGTGACTTGTTGCTGTCGTCTGAAGCCGAAGGTCGTGGATGTTACCCTTTAGATGGACATGTTGTCTGCAAAAGTTGCAACGCAAAACGTGTGCAAACGCTAACAAATGGCATGACAACAGAATTATATTTTTAATGAATAATTATATAATGTAATTTATAAACCCTAAATTCCTATACAAATAACAATTTCATTAATTGGAATTTTTCAAGCTTTCTTTTTAGTTATATCTATGACATAGCTGCTGTTATTCATTCTGTCATAGTGTTTTCACAGAAGGATTACGTTGTAAGGCATATTGCTTTGTTTTTTTCCTCTGCGTAGCTACACTGGACTGAATCAAGAGGATTATTTCTAGTTTGTCTGCAAGAGGGTTTATTAATGTAATCCTAGGCATACTAAGATCTCAAAAGCGGATAGCAATTTTGTTATGTTATGGACCATTCAGTATCAAGTTATACAAGGATGATGGAAAATCGTTCCAACAAATATCAACAATTCACCCTGTCGGACAAGAAAAAGAATAAAACAATATGTTTAATTTTTCCTTACTTCGGTCGCTAGTAACACTCATAATTTGTATTCGGTAAATTGAAGATTAGCCCAACATTTACGTGGACATTATAGAATCTTCAGAGGTTTCACTGTTTATTTCACTAACAAAGAAATACAAAACGGGTTAAAATTAAAACAAAAATAGCATACATATGAGTATTGAGCAACGAGCTACTGTCGGCTACTGAGAGTGGTTTATGTAGATATCTATATATATAAAACAGGATGTGTGTATGTAGGGCTGGGCCGATTTTGATGAAATTTTCAGGGAATCTTCAGAATATTGTGGCGGGTGACACTGTGAAGTCTGATTTTCGGTCTGCGGGCGGAGGGGCGTGGCAAAATCCAATTACATTTTTTTATTTTTTTTGCTTTTTTATTTTATTTTTTTTTTTTTTAAACGAGATATCAAACTCTTAAATCGGTTATATAGTTCCGAAGATATTTACAAAAACCTATGATCCAATATCAAAATTTTAAAACTTTCGAAATGTTGCATTCAAAAATCCGAGTTTTCAGTTTATTTACAAAATATTCTATATAGGTATTAGTAAGGGGAAGAAAAATGTCTCTGCGAAAAATTTATCAAACAAAAATTATCAAAACCGGGAAACGCCAATCGCCGAAGAGAATAAATCTGATATGTTTATCAACCAGAAAGATTTTAAGCCATGCCACGTAAGACTTCTGCTGCGCTTTACGTCAGAGTTTTGCTTTGACAGCAAAGATGAATACATGCAATTATACGAAATTTCCCACATAGGCAACACCGTCGCCAAAGCGAAGCGAAATCTTGGGCAACTCTCATCTTTTCGCTGACTTTGACAGTTCGCTCATTACCAATTTTGTTTATTTCTGACATTCGTCTGTTAACGGTCGACGTAAATTTCAAAATTTTCCCACAAAATCAAGGTAATTATAAAATTTAACTGACACCACTCTGCTTCCGCCTTCAGCGGAGAGCAGTCGGTTACTCAAAGGAGCACTCGATGCCCGCAGAATTGATCGAAAACATGGCAACTGCAGCTGGCCCTCTTGCCTATGGCCAAGGGAAAGCGGGAGCTCGCTGGCATGCTGAGTAGTTGTGGTAAGAGAGATAGGTCGGAAACGACCGACTCCTCCAATGTCCACAACTCTCCAAAGCGTAAAGTGGGATTGACCGACAAAAGAGCCCAAGTGGGACCAATGCAGCCAAAGGCAACCTTTGCTCAGGTTGCGGGGGCGGCATCAGGTAGAATGCCTGCTAAAGATGGGTGCAGGGTAGCACTATTGCCGCCAAGTTACCCAAGGATGCTCTGGTCTCTGCAGCAACTGCAGCTGATTCAGTCCGCTATCCTGGAAGCGGTAAGGCAGCAGCGCAAAGGCTCTATAAAGCCTAATTTCAGCAGCTGCTCCTTCCGGCCGGGGTGGCTGGCAATCAGCTGTGGGGACGCAGAGACCTCGGAGTGGCTCCAGAATATGGCCCCCAACCTAAAGCCGTGGAAGGGCGCCACAATTAAGGTTGTTGACGCAACTGAAGTGCCCAAACCTTCGGGTTATGTGGGCTATTTCCCGGAGGCGGGGACCACGTCGGTGGAAGACATCCTGGCTCTTGTCGAGGGGCAAAACGCGGGTCTGCAAGTGGGCAACTGGAGGGCACTCAACAGGGTACAACGAGGACCCACCTCTGAGCTCACTCTCTCGGTTGACCCCAACTCCGCTGAGACTCTCGACAGGCTAGGGCACGTGGTAAACTATGGGTTTGGAAGGGTGCGTATCCATAAGAAAGGCCCTACAGCGGTACGTAACAATGCACCCTCCGTTAATACAGCTGCAACAACGGCATCCACCACTGTGGCTAGCAATAGCACGGCGAACGAAGAGCGACCCTGTTACTCAAAGGACGCCCAAATATTGCGAAGGCCCTCTGTGGAGCCAACCAACATAAATTCCTCGGGTGGAAACTCTAAGGAGCGGCCGGCCTGCCCAGAAGGGAACGCAAAACCGAGGAGTAAGGAACCCCCACTCTCACCCGCAAGGGATGCGTCTGCCGCCCTGATCCAATTTAGACCCCCAATAAGGTCACATCGGGGACAGGGCGTTGCAGAACGGTCAAGAGAGGAAAGGGTACTCTTGGGAGGAAGCAGAGGGAGAAAAGTGGGTAAGAGGGCCCAGCGAAATAAATCGAGACCATCCGATGCCAGACCCCCCAAGAAGCCTTACTAAGCACATGAAGTGCCTGCAGGTGAACCTGCATCACGCCAAGACGGCCTCGGACGTCTTGTGCTGGCGGTTCAACAAGGAGAACTTGGATGTCGCATTCATCCAAGAACCCTGGGTTTCCAAAGAGGCTATCAAAAGCCTCAATGATTGTGATGGTAAGATTATATATGACACCAACAACAGTAGGCTCAGAGCGGCGTTAGTGATAAGAAGTAACACAACCTTTTTTCCCATTTCAGAGTTGATACATGAGGACCTAGTGGCCGTATGGACTGAGGTGCCAACTCAGGGGGTGTACAACAGGTTGTACTTGCCTCGCCTTACCTTCCTGGAGACAGTGACGTAATGCCCACAAGGGAAGTAATCACCCTAGAGGAGTACTGCAGGAGGAAGCGGTTGAAATTCGTGTTGAGCTGTGACGCCAACGCCCATCATATAATATGGGGTAGCTCCAACACCAATGCGAGAGGTGAGTCACTTCTTGATTTTACTCTCAGTAACAACTTACATATCTTAAACCGGGGAAATGAGCCGACATTTTTAAATGCCATTAGGGGCGAGGTCTTAGACCTGACTATATGCACGGCAAATATGTCCACATTTATCTCCAACTGGCACGTCTCAAATGAGGTATCCATGTCGGACCATCAGCATCTAAGGTTCGACATAGAGGCCTCAAGGGAGACAATCCAGTTCTACAGAAACCCAAAGAAAACAAATTGGGAACTCTTTCACTTATCTATTGAAAAAGAGGCTAACACGGCCTCGGCGGACATTATGTCTACTTACGATCTAGTAATTGAATCAATACAGCTTCAAAATAATCTAACATCAGCCTTTGAAGTGAGCTGCCCCGAGAAGATCAAAAAATCTCAAAGGGACGTCCCTTGGTGGAACGGCAATCTCAAAAAACTTCGACAAAAGGCTCGAAAGCTATTCAATAGGGCTAAACGGACTGGTGAATGGTCCACTTACAAAACAGCCCTCACTGCCTATAACAGAGAGCTAAGAAAGTCCAAAAGGGTCACATGGCGTAAGCACTGTGAGGGTATTTCCACCCTTCCTGTTGCTCAGCGTCTGCAGAAAGCACTTAGACTGGATCATACAAATGGCTTATGTACACTAAGGAAACCTGACGGAACCTACAGGAGACCAACCGGCTTCTAATGGAAACCCACTTCCCAGGATGTTTTATACAAGACCAAAATCCTACTTTGACCACTGTTGCTACAGTGTGCGCTAACGGTGGGACAAGAGTCCTGCGAGAAGAATTATCAACCGCGACAGGGTACGGTGGGCTATTTCAACGTTCAGTGCATACAAATCCCCTGGCCCAGATGGTATCTACTCATGTCTGCTTCAGCGGGCTATGGAATCTATATCTGGAACCCTTGTTAGAATACTGAGGGCGAGCTTGCTTCTTGCCTATATTCCCTCACCTTGGAAAGAGGCACGAGTAGTATTTATACCCAAAGCCGGAAAAAATTCCAATCAACTTCCAAAGGCTTTTAGACCTATAAGCCTAAGTTCCTTTGTGATAAAGACACTGGAAAAACTTATTGACTTTCACATCAGGGACACCTATCTCAAGGTTAAATCACTCTGTGAAAGTCAACATGCATATCAAGCAGGGAAGTCTACTATTACTGCCATACACGGCCTAACTCAAGTACTTGAAAAGGCCTTAGAGTACAAACAGATAGCCCTGTGTGCATTCCTTGATATATCAGGTGCCTTTGACAATACAAGTTATGAGGTAATCTCCGCAGGATTAGCAAGGAAGGATATCCCGAAGCTTATAACCAAGTGGGTAATAAGCATGCTGAAATCCAGAACCATAATGGCTGAACTAGGTGGAAGTAGACTTCGGGTAACGCCCACTCGTGGGCGCCCTCAAGGGGGTGTTCTCTCACCTCTATAGTGGACACTCGTTGTCGATGAACTCTTAGAGAAGCTTAAAGGGAATGGATTCAATGCTTACGGCTGTGCTGACGATTTTGTAATCTATGTTGTGGGCTGGGATGAAGGGACATTAAGCTCCAGGCTTCAATCTGCCCTAAATCTGACGCTCCAATGGTGCTCTGAAAAAGGGTTGTTAATCAATCCAACAAAGTCACCCATAATACCATTCACCAAAAGAAGAATGTGAACCTAACTAAACCAATGCTGGGAGGTACTGAGATCGAATTCTCAGAAGAGGTGAAATACCTAGGGATCACACTAGATAGTAAGCTCAACTGGAACTCTCATCTCACAGCAAGTACCAATAAAGCGACAAGAGCATTCTATGCTTGTCAAACACTACACGGCAAAACCTGGGGAATCTCCCCGAAACTCACATACTGGTCATTTAACACGGTGATAAAGCCAATTATCACCTACGCAGCACTAGTATGGTGGCCTAAGGCCGAAATGGCGAGCTCCGGCGCTACTCTCGGCAAACTCCATCGCCTCGTCTGTGTGGCCATTACGGGGGCCATGCGCACATGTCCAACAAAAGCGCTTGGCATCATCTCGGGCATCCCACCATTGGCCATACTCATTGAAAAAGAGGCTTGTCAGGGCGCTCTGAGACTGTCTAATCTTAGCCGTCTAAAAAGTGGAGACTTCAGGGGACATTTGGGTGTCCTACAACCACTCAGTGCCGATCCAATAATCAAACTCACAGACACTATGTTGCCACAACTATCCTTTACCAAGACCTACAAAGTCATAATACTTGAAAGGGATACATGTAAAGGGATGGTGAAAGCAATTAATAAAGAATCACAGGTCTGGTACACTGACGGTTCCAAACTTATCAATGGGAGCACCGGGGCCGGGGTGTTCGGACCAAGATTTCAAAAAAGTGCCCCAATGGGGTCATACCCAACCATCTTCCAGGTAGAAATCTATGCTATTGAGCTGTGTGCACACGAATGTCTTTGCAGAGAGACAAATGGAGCCACAATCAACATTATGTCACAGCCAGGCAGCCCTTAGGACACTAGACTCCTTCAAAACGGAGTCAAAACTGGTAGACAGCTGCAGAGCGGCACTGGAATCATTAGGAGCCGACAACAGAGTTACTCTGTGGTGCGTTCCGGGTCATGAGGGTGTGGATGGCAATGAAAGGGCGGACAATATCGCAAAAAAGGGCCCAGTAGAGCTTCTGCGGTCCTCAGCCGTTCTTCGGTCCTTGTAAGGGATACACAGCAGAACTTCTAAGAAGGTGGGAGGACTCAAGAATCGCAGCCCAGTGGCGATCGTCAAAGGGTAATAGACAATCTAAGAGGTTCATAAGTCCATCACGTGAAGCCTCTAGAAAACTTCTTAATCTCAGCAGAGAGGGTCTTAGAACTCTTTCCGGGTACTTCACAGTTCACTGTAGGCTGAAATACCATCTTCACAAAATAAGACTCTCGGAGGTTCAGACTGTAGGTTTTGTGGCTTAGATGCGGAGACCTCTGAGCATATACTGTGTGAATGTTTGAGTATAAGTAGACTCAGGCTAATACACCTTGGAGAGAGACTGTTATCTTCATCCAGAATATGGACAATCACACCCTCCAAAGTGCTTAGTTTTATAAATAGCGTAAAGATGAAGTGACAACTTAAAGGGTTAGCACAATAGAGGTCGCAGCGCTACTATGCCCTGATAATAATAATAATAATATTAATAACTCAATCCAAATAACATAAAATAATAATAATGATAACAACAAAGCTATGAGTGTTACTAGGTCGAAATACCTCAGAGACCGTAGGAGTAGCCCTATCAGAAAAAAAAAAATCATTAGGAGAGGACAACAGAGTTACCCTGTGGTGGGTTCCGGGTCATGAAGGTGTGGATAGTAATGAAAGGGCGGACTACCTCGCAAAAAAAGGGGCCCAACAGAGCTTCTGCGGTCCTCAGCCGTTCTGCGGTCCTTCTAAGGGATACACAGCAGAACTTCTAAGAAGGTGGGAGGACTCAAGAATCGCAGCCCAATGGCGATCGTCAAAGGGTAATAGACAATCTAAGAGGTTCATAAGTCCATCCCGTGAAGCCTCTAGAAAACTTCTTAATCTCAGCAGAGAGGGTCTTAGAACTCTCACCGGGTACTTAACAGGTCACTGTTGGCTGAGATACCACCTTCACAAAATAGGACTCTCTGAGGTTTCAGACTGTAGGTTTTGTGGCTTAGAGGCGGAGACCTCTGAGCACATACTGTGTCAATGCCCGAGTATAAGTAGACTCAGGCTAATACACCTTGGAGAGCGACTGTTATCTCCATCCACAATATGGACAATCACACCCTCCAAAGTGCTTAGTCTCATAAACAGCCTAAAGATGGAGTGGCAACTTAAATGGTTAGCACAATAGATCTTTTTTAGGTCGCAGCGCTACTATGCCCTGATAATAATAATAATAATAATAATAAATTTAACTGAAATAAATGCTTAAATACGAGTATACTGTAATGGAAACAAATTACAAGTGGCAACCCTACCTAATAAGATAATTAATTTAGTACTAAGCTTAGAAAATACGACCCTACATCTAAGATCTATTACATTTAGTACTAGTTTGTAACTACAGCTAAGTTTAGTATGTAAGTGAAAAAATAAAGAACGCCATTCCTTGGCGCGACTTCAAACCGAAAAGTCTTATTTATTTTTAAATTAATTTGGCATTCACCACAACAGCAGTAGCAGCGACAGCAGCAGTAGCAGCGACAGCAGCAGTAGCAGCAACAGCAACAACACCAGCGAGTGTTAGCGGAACCCTGGCGCTCCACAACAGCAGAAGCAGTAGTAACAACAGCAACAACACCAGCGAGTGTTAGCGGAGCCCTGGCGCTCCACATGGCGACCGTGACAGCGGCTTACAAAATGGCCCCCGGGTAAACGAAGCCACGACATACAAAAGACACAACAACAAAAATGAAAAAAATTAAAGTTAAAAAGTTTACATTAAAGCGAAAAAAATAATTTTTCAAAATTTTCCAAAATACAAATTAAAATGTTTGATTGAATTAAATTAAAATTAGAAAAAAAATACTTCAACTTATTTAATGGTGGCGGCTACTTCAATATATTAAAATTAAATTACAGAAAAAAAATTTTAAAAATATTTAAAAAAATGAACTTAAATTAAAAAGTGTAAATATCTTTTTACAAGGTTTCAACGGAAAAAAAATTATTTTTTTCCAAATATACATACATACATATAAATATTACAAAAAAAAAAAAAAAAAAAAAATATTTACAAAAAAATGTTAATTAATTAAATTTAAACAAAAAGAAAACAAGTTTGAAAACCAATGTAAAAAAAAAAAACAAAAAAAAAAAAAAAAAAATTTTTTTGTAATTCTCCTGCACAAAGTGGCTGTACCTAGGTGGTGGAAAAAATTTAATGATTTTTAAATTGAAATCAAATTCAAAAAAAAAACTTTGAAATTTTTGAATAAAATTACTTTAAAACTGAAATAACAAAATTGTAATCATACAAAACTGAATTGAATTTAAAAGAAAAAAAATTTTTTTTCCAAAATTAATAAAGATGAACAATTTTTAAACGGTAAATATATAACTACAAAAAAAAAAAAACATAAAATACAAAAAAAAGCGGTGGTACCAAAATTTTCATACGAACACATTTATAATTTTCGACATAACTACGAAAAAAAAAGCGGTGGTACCAAATTTTCAAACAACCAAATTTACCATTTTCGAAATAACAACAAACAAATAAACATTTAACAAAAAAACAAGCGGTGGTACCAAATTTTTACAAAAAAAAACTTTTAATAAATTTCTTAACGAAATCGAAATTCAACCTACTGTAAGTCACGCCATATACAGCACCGTTATGCTCCGTTTACGTCTTGGTACAGGCTGCACGTAACGGCACACAAGCCACGCCACAAAAAGCGCCGTTAGTCACCGACAAACGTATTTTCTGTCTTCGGTACAGCCCACATCGATGAAATAGCAGCATTACAACAACATCTACAAGGGTTCACCAGCGCGGGACTACAGCAGTGTTCCAGTATGTATATTAATAACGGGTGTTTTTTTTAGGGGTATAGAACTTCGTATTGAAATAAAACACAAGAAAATCGTTTTAAGGTCCATCAATTTGGCTTTATTGGAAGGATAATTTTATGCCATTAATGTTTAAATATGATTTCGGGCATGTGGCCGCCGCGGCTGGCTCGAATAAAGCCAATTCTACAGGTCCAATTTTCAACCACTTTTTCGAGCATATGGGGCCGTATGTCGGCAATAACGCCACGAATGTTGGCTTCCAATTCCCCTAACGTTTCTGGTTTGTTGGTGTAGACGAGCGACTTCACATATCCCCAAAGAAAATAATCCAATGGTGTCAAATCACACGATCTTGGTGGCCAATTGACAGGTCCATTCCGCGAAATTATGCGCTCAGCGAATGTTTCCTTCAATAAATCGATTGTGACGTGCGCTGTGTGGCATGTAGCGCCGTCTTGTTGGAACCACAACTCATCCACATTCATGCCATCCAATTCGGGAACAAAATAGTCGGTTATCATGGCTCTATACCGGTCTCCATTAACGGTAACTGCCTCTCCAGCATTATTGCGGAAGAAGTATGGCCCAATGACTCCACCAGCCCATAGAGCACACCAAACAGTCAGTTTTTGTGGATGTAATGGCGTTTCAAGGGTCTCATGTGGATTCTCTTCACTCCAAATGCGGCAATTTTGCTTGTTGACGTAGCCATTCAACCAAAAATGAGCCTCATCACTGAACAAAATTTTGCGATGAAAATCAGCATCGAGATCAATCTCATTTTCGGCCCATACACCAAAATCACGACGCATTGCATGGTCTCGCGGCTTTAATTCTTGCACAAGCTGGATCTTGTAAGGTCGCAAGCCAAGATCTTTGCGCAAAATCTTCCATAAAGTTGATGGACAAAGCTCCAATTGCTGTGCACGGTGGCGAATCGATTCATTCGGGTCCTCTTCAACACTTTGCTCTACAGCGGCAATTGTTTCTTCGGTGCGCACTGTTCGACGTCTCTGCGGATGCGTATTATCACATAGAGTAAACGTAGTGCGAAAACGATCCATGGTTAACCGAATTAATTGCTCTGATGGCCGATTATGTCGACCATAAAATGGACGGAGCTCACTTCGCGAACTGAACCATTATTTGCACGATTTGCAAGCGTTGTTCTTTTGTCAACCTGTTCATGATGAAATGGCAAACCAAACTGAACATAAATGACATTAGAGTTGCCAGATTTTACCACAAAATGCCAGTTTTATCTCTATTCGAAAAACAAACCTGTAAAAAAAACACCCTTTACGAGTAGCGGTTTTTGCAGCGTTGGGTATGGCGCACAGTGTGCGGAAATTATATAACGACACATGTACATATTTTTCATTAAAATTAAATTTTTTTTCACTTTTGCGTACTACTGTACAATTTGCATTATATACCGTAACTTTTAACTTTTTAAACTACTGTACTTTTGATCAAATACCTTTATATTATATCCATACATATGTATATGCCAATACCTTTTCACTTTTGCGTACAACTGTACAATTTGCATTATATACCGTAACTTTTTAGTTTATCAACTACTGTACTTTTGATTATATACCTTTACATTATATACTACATACATACATACAGGTATTCTTACTGTTTTTTTGCACTTTTGCTTACTGTACTTTTCATCAAATCATTCGTTTATATTACTTACATAGCCAATCCAATACATGCTCAATTACCTATATACATTTGTGTTACGGAATTTCAGCTTTACATACAGAAGTGTGCAAATACTAATATTTCTTCAAATATTACTTTTTGCAATAATTTAAAAATATTTTCTCAAAAAAAACTTTTCGGTGGTGCCTTCCAGTGTTAGTCGTGAGTCAGACTTTAAAACAAATTTTTTTTCGAAAATACAAAGAATTAATTTGCAACCTTAATACGATTTTTGATCTGTCGTACTATGCCTACGTTGAACTTTATAACATTTTTCAAATAAACATTTCACATTAAGTCGAAATTTCAAAATTTTCTTTTTCATAAATTTTGCCATACAGTGCTAGTTAAACAAAAAAAAAACTTTGCAATACGATACAATAGAACTTAGCAATAATTCAACGTTCAGATAAATAAATTGATTTTTATTAGATTTTTAAAATTTCGGCAAATGTCAGATAGTGACACAGGTCCTCCAGATTTTTTAATCAGTGAAGACCTTTTAGGATTCGAATCATTAGCAAATATAAATTTAAATTTGAGTACTGACGATACAAAAATGGCAACTCCGGAACAGAAAAAATCTTTCATTAGCCTTTGTGCATCAATCATTAGGGAAAATTACAACGGTGATCCGCTTGCACTTGAATCATTTATAGATAAAATTAATTTAATTGAAGATCTCTCAGAAGAAAACCTACAAAGTACATTTATAGCATTTTTAAAATCAAAGCTTGAAGGCAAGGCACGCGAGGCAATTCCAACTGATATTAGTTCCATTGTTCAGATTAAAGACGCGTTACGTAGTAGAATAAAACCGGACAACTCAAAAGTTGTAGCTGGAAAAATTGCAACTTTGACCATTGTGAACAACAATTATACAGAATTTGCCAAACGTATCGAGGAGCTATCCGATGCACTGCGACGTTCTTTAATCACTGAAGGTATGACACAAGCTAAAGCCCAAGAAATGGCAGTTGAACAAACTATAAATGTATGCAGATTAAATACGCGTTCTGACTTAGTTAAGTCAATTTTAGCATCAACAACCTTCAATGATTCAAAGGACGTAGTAGCAAAAATGATCGTAGAACAAAATAACCAAGCAAAAGAGAGACAAGTATTAGCGTTCCAATTAAACAATAACAGATCAAATAATTTCCGAAGTAATTTTCAGGGACAAAATTTTAATAGATATAACAATAATGGCAACAACTTTGGGTACAACAATAACGCAAACAACTTTAGGTACAGCAATAACGCAAACAACTGTAGGTACAACAATAACGCAAACAATTTTAGGTACAACAATAATAACAACAACTTTAGGTACAACAATAATGGCAACAACTATAGATACAACGACAACGGCAATAACTACAGGTCAAACAACAATGGCAACAATACTAGGTACAATAACAACAGTACTAGGGGTAACGTAAACAATTTTAACAACAATACGCAAAACAGAAACAACAATACCAACGGAACTAACAATAATAGCGGAAATTATTCAAATGTGAGGACTTTAAACGCTCTGGCCCCTCAGGAGCGAACACTGGGGGAGCAAGAAACGGACATCTAACCGATCTGTCTAAAACAATAGGCATTTACTGTCTTAACTTAAATTATTCTGACTTCATCCAATTAAACCTTACCGGTTCTAACAAATTACGTACGTTTTTAGTCGATACGCAAGCCGACATTTCTTTAATCAAAATTTCAAGTTTAAACAATCATTTTTCCATCAATACAGACGATGTTATCCGCATTACTGGTGTCACTTCTAATAGTGTTTCTACTTTAGGTAAAATAACCGCGAATTAAAATTTTTCGAACTTTTCTATAAAACATAATTTACATGTGGTGAATGACGATTTTAACATTCCATCTGATGGTATACTGGGTAAAGACTTTTTAAAAACAAACAAGTGTGTTATTAGCTATGCAAACAACTGCATTTCCTTCTGGGTAGGCAACGAAAAAGTCGCGGTTCCGATTCTTCACGGGACAGAAAGCGATAACTGTGTTATACCTCCCAGATGCGAAGTTTTTCGACTCTTTGATTTAGTTAAGCAACCGGAGTCACTCTTCGTAGACTCACAAGAAATTGATAACGGTGTATTTACAGCTAGATGCATTGTTAATGCCAGCAACCCAATCATCAAGATTATAAATACCACAGACCATGTAAAATACGTAAAGAACTGTAACATTCGGACAGATAAACTTTCTAATTATCATATTTATTCCATCAAAAAGACGACGAAAGACGATAACCGGACAAAAGAACTTAGTAAAATTTTAAAGAAACAAATTCAAAGCAATAACGCAAGCAAATTACTCGACTTATGTCTAGAATATGCAGACATATTCGCTCTGCCTGACGACAAAATTACATTAAATAACTTTTACGAACAAAAATTAAGACTGACAGACACAAACCCCGTTTATATTAAAAATTACAGATTACCATATTCTCAGCGTGAGGAAAAAATAGCCAAGTGAATAAATTGCTAAACAATGACCTTATCGAACCAAGTTACTCAAATTATAACAGTCCTTTAATTATAGTTCCAAAAAAAAAACAATGATGGGCGAAAAGCATATCGTATGTGCATAGACTTTCGTGCAGTCAATAAAAAACTAATTGCAGACAAGTTCCCTTTGGCACGTGTTGATGACATTTTGGATAACCTTGGTCGAGCAAAGTATTTTTCGACACTAGACCTTTTCTCTGGATTTCATCAAATCCCCTTGCATACAGATTCACGCGATATAACTTCTTTTAGCACCGAACGTGGAGCATTTAGATGGAAAGTTTTGCCTTTTGGTTTGAATATTGCACCGAATTCGTTTACACGAATGATGACAATCGCTTTTTCAGGTATTCCGGCTAATGTAGCATTTTTGTACGTCGACGATATCATCGTCATAGGCTGTAGTGAAGCACATCACATTAAAAACCTTTCAAAAGTTTTTGATACATGTCGATCTTTTAACCTAAAACTTAATCCAAATAAGTGCAATTTTCTAAGGCCAGAAGTAACATTTTTAGGCCACAAATGTTTGGCAACGGGTTTGTTGCCAGACGATTCCAAAATTAACGCAATTAAAAAATATACAAAACCGACTGACAAAGACGCAGTACGACGATTCGTTGCATTTGCAAATTACTACCGAAGGTTTATACCTAACTTTGCGTCTCTAGCCGCACCCTTGAATCGTTTAAACAGAAAAAAAGTAGAATTTATTGCGACAGCGAGTGCGAGAAAGCTTTCGAATCACTAAAATCAGCGTTAATGTCACCTAAATTGCTACAATACCCAGACTTTTCCAAACAATTTATTATTACAGTTGATGCTTCAAAAACCGGATGTGGCGCTATTCTTAGCCAGGAACAGCAAGGTAGCGATCTACCTATTTGTTTCGCTTCTAAAGCATTTAATAAAGCGGAACAGAAAAAACCAATTATAGAGTTGGAACTTCTAGCTATTTACTTTGCCATAAAAAAATTTCGTCCATACATTTACGGAACTAACTTCCTTGTTAAATCAGATCACAGACCACTAGTTTTTCTTTTCAATATGAAGGATCCATCTTCAAAACTTGCGAGAATTCGACTCGAATTAGCCGAATATACTTTCATTATAGAGTACATTAAAGGTAAATCAAACGTCAGTGCCGACGCACTTTCACGCATTTCCATTGACGAGATTAGGGAATCAACGAAACACGTTCTTGCAGTTAAAACCAGAACGATGACTAAAAAACTTGACGAAACAGAAATACAAAACAGCGACATAGACAATTCAACGCAGACTTTAAACGTTTATGACAAATTTGCATTTAATTTTTCAAAAAAAATACCGCGTATTAGATCAACAATGAATCACGATAAAAATTACAAAATTTCAAATTTACAAATATGTGCACATATAAAACACAAAAAAATCGAGTTTCTTAATGTCAAGGTTGTTAACGAAATAACGAATTTAGATGACTTACTTTCGAGGATCGAAAACGAAGCCGGCAATCGCAACATTAAACATTTTGAATGGCCAAAAAACGATACATTTTTCAAATATTTTTCTATATCAGAATTAAAAAACAGCGGAAACAAAATTTTAAAGAATTTACAAATTATACTAACAGATCCAGTAGAGACTTTAGACAACGACGATCAGAAACAAAAACTAATGACAATTTACCACACTGACCCGCTTGCAGGAGGACATTGCGGAAACAAAAAACTTTATGCAAAAATACGTACAAAATACTATTGGAAAAACATGACCCGTGACATTGCTAAATTTGTAAAAAGTTGTGAAAAATGTTTATTAAACAAAGTTAAGCCTAAAACTAAAGAAAATCTTGTTCTTACACCAACACCTTGCAAACCATTCGACATTGTAGTTATTGATACAATAGGACCCTTACCTGAGTCGAATAATGGTAATAAGTTCGCACTTACCATTATATGCGATTTAACCAAATATTTAGTAACGATTGCTATTCCAGACAAAAGTGCTTAAACAATTGCATCTGCCATTTTTGAGAGTTTCGTGTTAACATATGGTATTATGAATTCTATTAAATCCGATTTAGGTACAGAATTCAAAAACGATATTTTTCAAGAATTAACGAAAATTTTAAAAATCGAACATAATTTTTCAACCGCATACCATCATGAAACCGTTGGTACAATTGAACGGAACCATAGGGTATTTAACGAATATTTGCGTGCGTACTTAGAAGAAACATATTCCGATTGGGACGTATATCTAAAATATTTTACATTTTTGCATAACACAACAAATTTGATTACAAATTTACTCCATTCGAATTAGTATTTGGAAGAAAAGTTATTTTGCCAAATGAATTACAAAAAGAAAAAATCGATCCAATATATAACGTTGAAAATTATGCAAAGGAAGTAAAATATAGAATGCAAAAATCACACGTACTCGCAAAAGAACTTATTAACAAACATAAAATGCAAAATAAAAATCTATATGATAAAACCGCGCGTCCTTTATCAGTTAACATAAATGATTTGGTTTTAATTCAAAAAGAACCACGGGATAAACATGCAAACATATACAATGGTCCACACATAGTAACAAAAATTGACGGTGTAAACGTAACAATTTTTGATAAAGAGAAAAAGAAAGAAAAGACAGTACACAAAAACCGTATACACAAAATAAGTTAAATAAAATTTGATAGATATAAAGTCTAATACTATACTTTATTAGTAATATATGAAAAAAAATATAAACCATACCTGTACAAAACAAAAAGAAAAATCAAAACTTTTATAAGTCATATATAAAAATTGGCTACAAAAACTTAAATTATATTAAAATCAAAATACAATGAAAATTAAAATATGTATGAAAAAAATATATTCAAAATATAAATTTAAATTTACACTTACCCTAAGAATGGTAATGTAAAACTGAATAAACTTCATCCTTTTAACTTAAGCCTATATAATTCTAAAGTATATGTAGGTAAACATACAATATAAAAATCTACTTACATTTATATATTATTATGGCTATTAAAATTAGAATAATTAACTAATTTAAAAATAACTTCAAAAAAAAAAAAAAAATTAAATTATAAGACTAAAATATTGTTAATATTAAGTGTTATTAAGTATACTTACATTTAAATTTATAAACAAATAATGAAAATTTTCTATCAATTATGTGCAGAAGGATATAGCAAGACTGATCACCTTGCTACATCCTTCTTTTTCAAAGGAGGGTGATGTAATGGAAACAAATTACAAGTGGCAACCCTACCTAATAAGATAATTAATTTATTACTAAGCTTATAAAATACGACCCTACATCTAAAATCTATTACATTTAGTACTAGTTTGTAACTACAGCTTAGTTTAGTATGTAAGTGAAAAAATAAAGAACGCCATTCCTTGGCGCGACTTCAAACCGAAAAGTCTTATTTATTTTTAAATTAATTTGGCATTCACCACAACAGCAGTAGCAGCGACAGCAGCAGTAGCAGCAACAGCAACAACACCAGCGAGTGTTAGCGGAGCCCTGGCGCTCCACAATACAGTTTTTTTACTTTTAGCAAAAGAAATGGAGGAAAAGCTAATCGAAGCGGTGAAAGTGCAGCCAAGCATCTTTGACAATAGCTCCCACCTCTTCCGAAATAAATACTTAAAGGATCGGGCATGGCAGGCAGTTGCGGCCTTTGTAGGAGTTTCTGGTACGTGTATTTTATTGTATATAAATATATGTATGTATATACATATGTTTACTAAAGGCTTTTTCTTTTATAATAGAGAAGCATTGCAGAGCACGGTGGAAATCACTTCGTGACCAGTTCGTGCGGGAGGTGGCAGCAAATCGTCCACGTTCAGGAGATGCTGCAGGCGAGAAGCCGGAGTGGAGCTACATGGAAGCAATGCGCTTCCTAACAAAACACGTTGCGCCAAGAAAGTAAGCTAAATACACACACAGTTTTGTAATAATAGAATAATAGGGGTATTTTAGAGTAATTGTCTTTCTTTATACTTAAACCTGTATACTAATCTGTTGTATTATATCTCAAAACTATTCGTACATAAGTATATCCTAAAACTAAAAACATCTATCAAATATGGTGTACGTAATACTCCCACTGTCTTCTTCATGCAAATAATATAAATAAACAGCAAAACGCATTAAGATATTCTCCGTCATGTGCATCCAAATGACCAAGGTCACATTGGCCGTTAAGTGCGTCTTAAGGAGAACCCTTGAGTAGCATGTTTTGTTTTCCTTCCTTAAGAGTTTAACAAAATTATGTATACTGGATGCTTGCAAACACATAAACAATGGTACCTAGGCACACTAAAGTATGTATATACATATGTACATTCATAAAAAATTAAAAAATATTCACAAACAGGTATGTATGTATGTACATAGGTACATACGTCTAGGCATGTATGTATGTATGTATGTATGGATATGCGTGTTCCTGTTTAAAAGAATTAACAAGTAGTTAATAACTATGTATGGTACTATATGCATTATTACTTCTTTTCTTTACAGAACTGTAACAAATTTGATCTTCGACCATGAACAGCCATCGTGTAGTAATTCTCCACAAGCGCCGGAGATAGAAGGTAGCGAAATGACGGAGGATTTGGTGGAGGTGGTTGAAGAGTCACCAAATGCAAGCACTCCTGCAGGAAAGAATCGAAAGCGTTTCGACGACTCGCACGAGCGGTTCGATCGGTTATGTCGAACGATAGAATCTGTCATTTCGAAAAAGGTATCCTACACCGAGTCCGAAAATAGCGCCTTCCTGCAGATGCTGGGCGAGTGTTTGCAAAAGAAGCCAGAACACGTACGCGATAGGCTCAAAATAGAACTACTTAATCACGCGTACAACATCAACTAAAATATCTAGTCTTGTATATATCTATTTATCTTTTTAGTTTTTGTTTTCATACATACCTATGTACTTACATTTATGAACACCTGTGTATGTGTGTGCCTGCGGCATGTTACTAAGTATTTATTCCAAGAACATATCTACACATGTACAGATGTTCATATATGTAAGTATATATGTATATACATCAAATATTTACATATGTACCTAAATACGTACCTGGTAAAAAAATAAATGGACTGAATTATTTATAAATTGTAATTCCTATTCTTCATTAATATATGTAGGTAGTTACACTGGTTTTGCTCAACATAAATATCTAATTTGTGTTTACATACGGTTTTAGTTTTTCTTGCAGGCAATGCGGCTTACAAATGCGTATGAGTACATACATATGTATATATGTATATATATATATGTACTGGATCACCCTTAATGAGATAGCTATACTATATACATAAGTATCTTATACTACATACATACGTATACTCGTATGCTTGTACAAGTTAACACAAGCAAACTCGCATCCGGCCAAAACTCTGTTCCCACTGATATTGCAGACAGCGCGTCTGGAAGTTTGCGTGTGACAACAACAGTTAACACTAACAAGTGATCGTCGCGGCAACAGCGAAAGCATTGCCCTTGTACAGGAGATAAATTGCCGAATTGAGTTCAAAAGTCACGAGGTCGATAACGTGCAGCGGCTGGCAGGGACTGTTAGAGTTTTCAGGCATTTAGGCGAAGTCGTCGAATTAATGGTTCAGTTGTATTAACTCACCCGACTTAACCGACTGCCCTTGCTCTTTTGCAAGGGAAATAAAATATTTAAACAACCATAAACTTGTTTAAATAATTGGCGCCCAACGTGGGGTCATACGACATATCCTTATAAAGGACACGCGAGTGTGGCCGTGGGTTCGAACCCACCTCGACTTTGTAACCAAAAATTTGTGAAGGCTTTGTGAACAAAAAATACTACGTAAGGCAGTATGAAATGTAACTAAAAATTTGTGAACAAAAAATACTACGTAAGGTAGTATGAAATTCAACAAAAACAACTAATTTGCAAAAAAATGTTTGCAGTATAACTTAGAACATTAATTCTAAAAATTTGTGAGGCACTGCACGCCACTCCTAGGCGTTGCCAGCGAGGGACAAAAATGCAGACATAAAGGAGAAGGAGCAGTTAAAACCAAATATTCACCAAATTTAATTGAATTCTAAATTAGCCTAAGATGGGAGCATTCATGTAAGTAGAGAGTTCAGCAATTAAAAGTGATTGTCAAAATAAGGTGAATTTATTGAAATCAATAAAGATAATACTTATTAAATATTTGGGATTTGAGATTTCCTTTACTCGAACAAGACAATGGATGCCCAGACCCTTCAAGCCCTCAATACCGCAATTCGTACTGCAACAGAACATTCTAGGCAGGAATTCCAAACCCGCATAGACGAACTTACAAATAGGCTGGCAAGAATTGAGACGCCAACTTAGGTCATTCAATATGAGCCGGTTACAATCCAAGCAAACACACCGTGTGAGAAAGCCTTAGATCTGGTGAAAACAATGCCAGAATTCAAGGGTGATCCTATCCGTTATGTGTCCTGGAGACAAGCGGCGCACACTGCCTATAAAGTGTTTGAGAGATATGAAGGTAGTTCGAAGCACTATCAGGCGGTGGGCATCATCCGTAATAAAGCGATAGAAGCAGGCAGTACAAAAAGTGCAACGGGTAAACCACCTTACCCAGGAACAAGACGAACCTGAATAAGAATATTGGACCGATGCTCAATATGACAGTTACTACCAGAACGAAGAGTATGAAGATAAAAGCGCAGATGATTCCCCGGACGTACCAAAGGATGATGTTAATTTTTTAGGGCAAAATTCCTCTTGCCCTATGTCGAGAGGACAATTGAGGGAACAGGTATAAAATTCCTGATTGATACTGGTGCCGCAAAGAGCTGTGTCACACAGTTCAAAGCCCTAAGGGCAATAAAACCTGTAAAACATCCATTTACGGTAAAATCAATTCATTGCACCACTAAAATTGACAAACATTGCGCAATAATTTTTTTTAATAAGGATGCTAGATTCTTTATACTACCCAGCTTAGATACATTTAATGGAATTATAGGGTTCGTCTTGCTAAAGGAAGTAAATGGTAAAATAGATCTAAAAAGTCGACTTTTATGCTACGACGGTGGGCAGGAAAGGCTTTTGTATTATTCTTGCCCAGATGTTAATAAATTAGTAGAAATGGGCACACAAATCCCGAAAGGCGAGTTAAATATTCCTGCGGTGTTGCAACGCCAAGGTAGGGTTTTCGCTGATCCCAACCAAGAGCTGCCCTATAATACTGATATCATTGGAACAATAAGGACCACCGACGATCTCCCTGTTTACTCAAGGAGTTATCCGTATCCCATTGCCTCAGCTGAGTTCGTCAACAAAGAGATATCGAGCTTGTTGCGTGACGGTAGAAAAATGCCATCCCGTTCTCCTTATAATAATCCGATTTGGGTTGTGGGTAAAAAGGGCGTAGATGAAGATGGCAACAAGAAGTCAAGACTCGTAATTGACTTCCGGAAATTAAATAGTAAAAGAATAAGTGACAAGTACCCGATTCCGGACACTTATGTAATTTTAGCTTACATGGGAAACGCCAGTTTTTTCCACCGTAGAAGTGGCTTTCATCAGATTAAGCTATTGGAAAGGGATCAAGAAAAACCTGCATTCGCGGTCAACAATGTCAAGTTTGAATTTCGCAGGCTTCCAATTGGCTTAAAAAATGCTCCAAGCATATTTCAGAGAGCCGTTGATGACGTTCTAAATGAAGAAATAGGTAAAATATGCCATGTCATCATTTTTTCTGAAAATGCTGAACAGCATCTGGAAGACATTGACAGAGTATTAAACAAACTTTACGCTGCTAATATGCGAGTGTCCGCTGAGAAGTCAAAATTTTTTCAAGATAGTGTTGAGTTTCTATGTTTTACAATATCCAGAGAAGGTATTAGAACACGCCCCGATAAAGTCAAGGATATTTTGGGCTATACTACCCCGAAATCATTAAGGGCTTTACGATCGTTTCTAGGGTTAGCCGGCTATTATAGACGGTTTGTAAGGGACTATGCTTCGATTGCAAAGCCTCTTACAAAATACTTGCGTGGATAAAACGGAAATGTCGGTGCTAACCAATCTCGGAAAGTCGAAGTAGCCTTGGACGAAGAAGCACTTATCGCATTCAATAAAATTAAAAGCATACTTGTTTCGGAAGATATTCTGCTCCTTTACCCTGACTACAAACAACCCTTTGACTTGACCACGGACGCCTCTTCACACGCCATAGGTGCCGTTTTGTCACAAAGCGGAAAACCTATCACTATGATCTCGAGAACCCTGTCTTCAACAGACGAAATTTATGCAACGAATGAGACAGAGCTTTTGGCGATAGTATGGGCTCTACAAAAAATTCGAAACTATTTGTACGGCGTAAAACGTCTAAACGTCTATACTGATCACCATCCGCTTACCTTTGCTTTGTCCGACAAAAATCCAAACGCCAAAATGAAAAGGTGGCGCGCCTTTGTGCAGGAGTATTCACCACAGTTTCACTACAAACCAGGGAAAGAAAACTTCGTAGCCGATGCACTCTCCCGGCAGCATATAAATGCACGGAATCACGAGGTGGACTCTGAAAGCATGGCCGCTAACAGTGAGGAATCACTTACTCAAACAAAACCCACAGTAAAAAAACCCCATTAATTGCTTCCAAACTCAGATTATTCTCGAAGAAGGCAGCACATTACCAGTTACCTCAACAATAATCTTTAAATCACGAATAAGGCATCGAATAACCTTTAACAGCCAAGGTGATTTAATGAAATCCATGAAACAATGTGTTAATCCGAACGTTGTTAACGGATTGCTATGTGAACTGCCCACTTTAGCACGAATTCAAAATGAGCTTATCACAGCTTTCCCAGTAAAATTCCGTCACACCGTAAAACAGGTAATCGACGTTTTCAATAGCGAAGACCAACGAGAGATCTTTCAAACCGAACATAATCGAGCTCATAGGTCTCCTCGTGAAAATGAACAACAAGTCCTTGAGAGTTATTACTTTCCCGATTTACGGAAAATCCTAAAAGAAATAATTTCGAACTGCAGAATATGTCATGAGGCTAAATATCAGCGACATCCCCCAAATCCCGAAATAGGATCAATTCCTATACCTTCGTATCCAGGGGAAATCCTTCACGTTGATATTTACTCAACGTACAAAACAAACTTTCTTACAGCAATAGACAAGTTTTCCAAATTCGCAATACTTTTCCCAGTAAAATCTAGAGCCATAGTGGATGTCAAGGAACCAATCTATGAGCTTCTCAATTTCTACAGAAATACTAGGGTGTTAGTTTGAGACAATGAAAGGTCTTTGAATTCAGAGACTATCAAGGCGATTCTCAAAAACCACTTCGGGGTCACGAGCTACACCACACCACCTGCACATAGTACGACTAACGGACAGGTGCAAAGGTTCCATAGTACCCTTACGGAGATCGCGCGTTGTCAAAACTTGATACTTGCATTTCCGATACAGTCGAATTAATCCTGCTTGCAACTACTAAATACAACCGTACCATCCATTCTGTAACGAATAAGAGGCCCATAGATGTTATTCATGCAATGCCGGACGAACTGATTGACGAAATAAAAGGTAGACTTACACGTACCCAACAAACAGATTTACAGAGGCATAACGCAAAAAGGCAAACACTGCAATACAAACCAGGGGATACAGTTTTTGTGAAAATTAATAAAAGGATAGGAAACAAACTCACTAAACTTTATACTGAAAAACTAGTCCAGAAAGATCTAGGTACGTTTGTTTTGACCGACGGGCGGAAAGTGCATAAAACCAATTTAAAACACTAAAAATGATTATCTTTTTCTTTAGAGTTGCTTTACTCTTAATGAGCCATTGGGCTAACGCGAGGGTTAGTTAACAATGTTTGCTGTTTGCAATAACGAATGTGCTATTCACTAACTCATGCTTAACCATACTGATTTTTCTTATTTATTCAAATTGACAAAAAGTGGCACCTATGCTTTACGAAATGTCAAAATACGCGAAAAGCACAAAGAGGAATAAGAAAAAAACAAGCTAATTTCATCGCGCCAATAGTCTTCGAGCACATATTTCAACAAAAGGGGAGTATTTTTTTATATATTTATTTAATTTGAACAAAATACTGCTTATAAATATTTTGCTTTATTTCAGAATGGCATCAACGAGTGCAGCTGCTGCCAAACGGAGTCGGGCGTCGACAGAGCAACTCCTTGCGTTGCTCGACTTCATGACGGAGAACCAGGGGCTAGCCACCGGCAAATTCCAGCGGCTCCATGGGAAATTGGAGAACGAAAGGAAGTGGGTGGAAATGGTAGAGAAACTCAACGCCATTAGAGGAGCAAAAAGGTCTGTGGAGCAATGGCGCACGGTAAGTACCAATCTTGTTTTAAAAGTGCACGTACAAAGGAAGCAGATTTCCGAAAGTGTTGCAATTAGTGTTAATGTATTTTGTTAATATATTAATATATTTTACAATAAGTATTATATAGTTAATATATTAATATAATATACATATCTATATATATTTCACTATTTTGAAAACAGGTGTGGCGCGACCTTAAAGCCGGACAAGCACAAAAGTGCGTGACCGGAAGAGGCAGCAGGCGCTGACCGGCAACAGGCCCATCGAACAGGCGCCTTTATCAGAGGTGGATAGGCGCGTAGTTGCTCTGATTGGCGTCAGCTATGTCGAGGGCCACGAGGAGTCAGCCGATAATGTACCCTTTGAAGAGGTAAGTGTATAGTTAGGCAATTTTTGTAAATAACTTAATTTTTAAAATTTAATACATTTTAGGAGTTCCAATTAATAATGGAAGACGGGGAGTCGGTAGACTTCGGGGAGATACCGGCAGCGCAATTTTACGCGGTGAGCGAGGTGAAAACCAGCACTCCCAAGACGCCAAGGCAGACTCCGCGTAGACCTCTGAAACGGAAGCGAGCGGAGGATGAGGAAATTTCAGCAAATCGCTGAAAAGCAGGCCGATGCATTGAAGGTGGGTAAATATAACTGAATTTTAGTCGAACTTTCGAGTTTTTAATTAGAACCTTTATATTAAATAAAATTTTACGTGAATCCTAAAAATATGTATTTGTTTTTTTATAATAGATGATGGCCGAATGCAACAACAGGCAAGCGGAGGCAACTCTTGCTATGGCGCAGGCCATCACTGTCGTGGGAGAAGGGTTAAAAGCCTGTGCCGAAGCTTTTAACCGCTTATCCAGTAACGGCAACTTGTAAATATTGTATAGTTGTAGTTTTAAGAATGTAAATAATAGTTTTTAAGTCTAGTTTAATTAGTTTTAAGTTTGAATTTTTCTTTTAATTTTTAAAATGAATTCGTTTTTTTTCATTTCCTTTATGTTTAAAATAATTTATTTAGTATGTATATGAATTTGTACCTGAAGTATGTACCTTGATTTTCAATTAAATGTGTTCAATAGTGAATATGAATATATTTTTTTGTATAATTAAATTTATTTACCTTTCACACATCCGTCAGTAAATGAAAAGTTTCGTTTTATTTAATTATATTCATTTATTTTAGAAAAGTTGAACTCTTACCATAATTAATATCAATCAAGTCTAAGAGAATTTGAATATACATATAATGTATAATAAAACTTGAATTTAAAAAACAAACTTTTTCGTTATTTTAATTTCTGGTTTTAGAACAAACTTAAAAAAAATGGATATATCACTATGTACATATGTATGTATATATTATATTTTTAACTGCCGTACAAAAAAGGAAATGCTGAAAAACTAAAATGGCCTAACTCGAGATAATTCAGTTTCACAAAATGCCACAGATACATATACATATGTGTTTTAAAAAAAACTTGTGTTTTAAAAACTTAAGTAAATAAGATGTGATTTAAGAAAAAAAGTTATTAATCATTCTATCTTGGACACGTTTAGCTACGGAAGAGGCTGCAGGTTCATGTACAACAATATAGTCAGTTGGGGCTTCCAAAGTTATTTCGTTTTCAAATTCATATGGTTGGTCACGCAAGCGAATGTTGTGTAATGTTGCGCATGCATTGACAATTTTACCTGCAAACCCGGGATCATAGAGAAGAATCCTCTGTTTCGATAAGCATCGCCCTGTTACCTTAAGCACACCAAAAAGCCGCTAACCTGGATTGCGAGCTTTACAAAGCGCCTCGTTATAAAAAAATTTAGCTGTCACCTCCGACTGGTTTGGTAAAGGCGTCATAAGCCACGGCTCCAACGGGTATCTAGAACCCCCTAGAGAAAATTTCTTGTAACATTGATTTTTTTACAAATTAAAAAAAATTACCAACCAAAAACATTTGATTGCCATTGTCGAATGATCGTTGCATCACTCTTCGGACTGCACATGAACTCCAAATAAAAGAATCGTGCCTTGCCACTGGAAACTTAGCATTCACATTCAAAATTTTCAAATATGGATCACATATCTGAAAAAAAAGCATTAACAACTGTTTCATATTATTTTTATTGTTATAGAAAAGCTTACCATTCGCAAGTTTAAAGAGTGGTATCCGTGATGGTTCACGTAAGTCTCCTCATGATTTTTGGGAGCCAAAATCGACACATGGGTGCAATCGATTGCCCCAATAGTGCCTCCAACGAATGGAGAAGGTGCTGACGCAAATATTTCTTTTGCAGCTTGGCGATCAACTTGGGTCATTGGAAATTTTACATTCTTGAAAAACAAAGAACTGTTGATGGCATCTGTCGCCTGGTGGATACAACGGCTTATCGATGACTGGCTCATCGAAATACCCCACTGTTCTCCTACAGGGCGTTGGTAACAACCACGGGCGTAGAAACGCAAAGCAGACAGCACCTACCACAATTAATGCGTTTATAAGTATAAAACTGCAAATTGTTTAAAGATTGAATGACTTACCTGTTTCTCGGTGGATATTGCAGTTATTCTAGATCCTTTCAGTTTAGAGTCCAATTGGGCAACCAAGTTGTTGACTACGTTTGGACTTAGCCGATAAAGTTTCCGGAACTCGGTGCACGGCAATTCGAAGGGATCGTCCACGTTTCGGAGTGAACGTCGATCCACCGGATGCGCATTGAGTTCACAACCACTCCGATATAAATTTAATGCCAAATATTCAAACGCCATTTCTTTTATTAATTTTATTTTTACACGCAAATAGCCTTTAACGTTTCTTAACAACACAAAACTAGATGCCGCTAGCTTATCAACACAGCTGATTTTACAATAACATAAGTTGTCAAAAAAAAGAGTTACTGAATAGCAGTATTGTTAACTTCTGTTGTTTAGGTTATTTCGCAACTTCGAGTGTTGTTAAAAAAGTTACTGAATCGCGCTACAGCTCCCACTACATCCCGATTACAACAGGAAAGGTAGGTATCCACAAGCAGTATGGGTTTCTACTCCACAATACGAACTTGTCAGAATTCGTAACAATAGCTGAGGCGACGGGTAGAATACTAGACCAATTTCCACATTCCCACGTCAAGCAACTTCTTCAAAACGATGCAAATGAAATATTAAGACTACTGAACCCGGTTAAAATACACCACCGATATGCCCGAGGCATTAATATTCTGGGGACTGCATTGAAATACATAGCCGGTACACCAGACTTTAATGATTTTCAAGTAGTTAAGACCAGAACTGAACCTTAATAGATGCAAATGAACAACATGTAACCATTAATTCAGCTACGCAGAGACAAATTAACGAATTGACATTGACAGTTAATAAACTCTTAAAAAGAGCAGAACAGACACAAATAGACACGGGAAGTCTCTTTTCTTTAACCACTAGTAGAAATAGAGCGGTGATAATGGAGCTAGTAACCATTATATCATCAGTAACTCTAGGGAAATAAATGTTATCAATCCCGTACTGCCTAACGGTATGGAACTAAACAATTTGTTAGCTGCTGAGCACTCTACAAACACTAGTATAAGTGACTTGCTTTCTGTTTCTAAAATTAAGATATTCCAAGATATGCAATCCATTTATTTTGTTATTAAATATCCAAAAATAGCTAGGATTTGCAATAATGTGAAGTTGCTACCCGTTAACCAACAAGGAAAGATTATTTCTTTAGAGACGAATCTCGTAGCTGAATGCAATAGGGAATTCATTCCGCTGTAAAACTGTAAAGAAACCATAATGGCAAGTTTCTGCCGACCGTTGAAGGAGAGCCCCTGTGTTCAACAACCAACACTTCGCGGAATGCAAGTCAAAGTCCGCTGATCATGTGGTTGCTATGGAGGAAGTTGATGATGGCGTGGTTGTAATTAACGACCAACCCGCTCTAATACAAGACAAAAATTTGACAAAGCTGACGAAAGGAACTTTCCTTATAACCTTCAAAGGTAATATAACGATAAACACCACTACTAACTACAACTGGAATGAGATTTGCTATCACTACCGTACCTGCAGAGGATTAATGTAAAGAACCTCAAGCACATAGCACACCTGCGGAATTTCATTGCCACCCGCTCTCTACAATCAGGAAGCGCCATACTCCTGATCCTATTAGCTATCGCTGCTTGCATTGCAATCTTTTTGAAGCAACGACAAAAAAATACAGAAATACTGAATAACATTATAAAAGAAGCCGAGGACGCCTTCATTTCCCACCGATATTGCTGACAGCGTGTCTGGAAGTTTGCGTGTGACAACAACGTAAACTCCTACAACAACTTCACTCCCACTGATATTGCTGACGGCGCGAGCTAACACCAGCAAACTGGCATCCGGCCAAAACTCTGTTTCCACTGATATTGCTGATGGCGCGTCTACAGGTTTGCGTATGACAACAACAGTTAACACTTCACAAGTCACGAGGTCGATAACGTGCAGCGGCTGGCAGGGACTGTTAGAGTTTTCAGGCATTTAGGCGAAGTCGTCGAATTAATAGTTCAGTTGTATTAACTCACCCGACTTAACCGGCTACTATTGCTCTCTTGCAAGGGAAATAAAATATTTAAACAACCATAAACTTGTTTTAATAATTGGCGCCCTACGTAGGGCCATACGACATATCCTTATAAAGGACACGCGAATTTATCCTTATAAAGGACACGCGAGTGTGGCCGTGGGTTCGAACCCACCTCGACTTTGTAACCAAAAATTTGTGAAGGCTTTGTGAACAAAAAATACTACGTAAGGCAGTGTGAAATGTAACTAAAAATTTGTTGACTTTGTGAACAAAAAATACTACGTAAGGCAGTATGAAATGTAACTAAAAATTTGTGAAGACTTTGTGTACAAAAAAGACTACGAAAGGCAGTATGAAATGTAACTAAAAATGTGTGAACAAAAAATACTACGTAAGGTAGTATGAAATTTAACAAAAAAAACTAATTTGCAAAAAAATGTTTGCAGTATAACTTAGAACATTAATTTTAAAAATTTGTGAGGCATTGCACGCCACGCCTAGGCGTTGCCAGCGAGGGACAAAAATGCAGACATAAAGGAGAAGGAGCAGTTAAAACCAAATATTCACCAAATTTAATTGAATTCTAAATTAGCCTAAGATGGGCGCATTAATGTAAGTACAGAGTTTGGCAACTAAAAGTGATTTTCAAATTAAGGTGAATTTATTGAAATCAATAAAGATAATACTTATTAAATATTTGGGATTTGAAAAAACTAATTTGCAAAAAAATGTTTGCAGTATAACTTAGAACATTAATTTTAAAAATTTGTGAGGCATTGCACGCCACGCCTAGGCGTGGCCAGCGATGGACAAAAATGCAGACATAAAGGAAAAGGAGATGTGAACATTAATGTAAATAGAGAGTTTAGCAACTAAAAGTGATTAAGTGATTGTCAAATTAAGGTGAATTTATTGAAATCAATAAAGATAATACTTATTAAATATTTGGGATTTGAGATTTCCTTTACTCGAACAAGACAATGGATGCCCAGACTCTTAAGCCCTCAATACCGCGATTCGTACTGCAACAGAACATTCTAGGCAGGAATTCCAAACCCGCATAGACGAACTTACAAATAGGCTGGCAAGAATTGAGACGCCAACTTAGGTCTTTCAATATGAGCCGGTTACAATCCAAGCAAACACACCGTGTGAGGAATCCTTAGATCTGGTGAAAACAATGCCAGAATTCAAGGGTGATCCTATCCGTTATGTGTCCTGGAGACAAGCGGCGCACACTGCCTATAAAGTGTTTGAGAGATATGAAGGTAGTTCGAAGCACTATCAGGCGGTGAGCATCATCCGTAATAAAGTGATAGAAGCAGCAGATGTCGTCCTATCGTCCTTCAACACGGTCTTGAATTTCCATGCAATCATTGCACGGCTAGACTTCGCCTACGCCGATAAAAGACCTATCCATTTGATAGAACAGGAATTATCCACCTTGAGGCAGAGTAAATTATCAGTAATAGGGTACTACGATGATGTGGAAAGAAAGTTAACTCTCATAGTTAATAAAACCATTATGACTCACGGTGGAAATACCACCCTAATAGAATCACTCAATAAGAAGTATCGCGAGGACGCCCTTCGCATTTTTATTGCAGGTCTCAATCGCCCCCCTCTAGGCCTAACGATCTTCCTTCCGCGTTGGCCTTAGCACAAAAGCTTGAAGCAAACCAAGCAAGTTCTATGTTTGCCCATTCCTTTCATAGACAAGTGATTCAGGGTCCCAACCAGTACCCATATTTACCACAATACCGCAGAGTTCCGCAAACTCCAGTACCAATGGATGTAGACCCATGTCTTTCTAGGCTCAGACAAAATAGACCTCTTGGTAATGACGACAGGTACCGCTAGCAGGGAGCCTATCCGAAAGCACATTGTCCGAATATTGGTAATACAGGTGGCACGTTCAACCGAAATGCTACCCAACAATTTGGGCAGCAGGCAGAAACGTCTCTGAATAAAGAAAGACCACATGGAAGTGACCAGTAGGCAGTACAAAAAGTACAACGGGTAAACCACCTTACCCATGAACAAGACGAACCTGAAGGAGAATATTTGACCGTTGCTCAATATGACAGTTACTACCAGAACGAAGAGTATGAAGATAAAAGCGCAGATGATTCCTAGGACGTACCAAAGAATGATGTTAATTTTTTAAGGCAAAATCCCTCTTGCCCTATGCCGCAAAGAGCTATGTCAAACAGTTCAAAGCCCTAAGGGCAATAAAACCTGTAAAACATCAATTTACGGTAAAATCAATTAATTGCACCACTAAAATTGACAAACATTGCGCAATAAATATTTTTCATAAGGATGCTAGATTCTTTATACTACCCAGCTTAGATACATTTGATGGAATTATGGGGTTCGACTTGCTAAAGGAAGTAAATGGTAAAATAGATCTAAAAAGTCGACTTTTATGCTACGACGGTGGGCAGGAAAGGCTTTTGTATTATGTTAATAAATTAGTAGAAATGGGCACACAAATCCCGAAAGGCGAGATAAATATTCCTGCGGTGTTACAACGCCACGAAAGGGTTTTCGCTGATCCCAACCAAGCGCTGCCCTATAATACTGATATCATTGGAACACAAGTTTTTTTTAAAACACATATGTATATGTATCTGTGGCATTTTGTGAAACTGAATTATCTCGAGTTAGGCCATTTTAGTTTTTCAGCATTTCCTTTTTTGTATCTGATATCATTGGAACACAAGTTTTTTTAAAACACATATGTATATGTATCTGTGGCATTTTGTGAAACTGAATTATCTCGAGTTAGGCCGTTTTAGTTTTTCAGCATTTCCTTTTTTGTACGGCAGTTAAAAATATAATATATACATACATACATAGTGATATTTCCATTTTTTTTAAGTTTGTTCTAAAACCAGAAATTAAAATAACGAAAAAGTTTGTTTTTTAAATTCAAGTTTTATTATACATTATATGTATATTCAAATTCTCTTAGACTTAATTAATATTAATTATGGTAAGAGTTCAACTTTTCTAAAATAAATGAATATAATTAAATAAAACGAAACTTTTCATTTACTGACGGATGTGTGAAAGGTAAATAAATTTAATTATACAAAAAAATATATTCATATTCACTATTGAACACATTTAATTGAAAATCAAGGTACATACTTCAGGTACAAATTCATATACATACTAAATAAATTATTTTAAACATAAAGGAAATGAAAAAAAACGAATTCATTTTAAAAATTAAAAGAAAAATTCGAACTTAAAACTAATTAAACTAGACTTAAAAACTATTATTTACATTCTTAAAACTACAACTATACAATATTTACAAGTTGCCGTTACTGCTTGATAAGCGGTTAAAAGCTTCGGCACAGGCTTTTAACCCTTCTCCCACGACAGTGATGGCCTGCGCCATAGCAAGGGTTGCCTCCGCTTGCCTGTTGTTGCATTCGGCCATCATCTATTATAAAAAAACAAATACATATTTTTAGGATTTACGTAAAATTTTATTTAATATAAAGGTTCTAATTAAAAACTCGAAAGTTCGACTAAAATTCAGTTATATTTACTCACCTTCAATGCATCGGCCTGCTTTTCAGCGATTTTCTGAAATTTCCTCATCCTCCGCTCGCTTCCATTTCAGATGTCTACGCGGAGTCTGCCTTGGCGTCTTGGGAGTGCTGGTTTTCACCTCGCTCACCGCGTAAAATTGCGCTGCCGGTATCTCCCCGAAGTCTACCGACTCCCCGTCTTCCATTATTAATTGGAACTCCTAAAATGTATTAAATTTTAAAAATTAAGTTATTTACAAAAATTGCCTAACTATACACTTACCTCTTCAAAGGGTACGGCTGCCTCCTCGTGGCCCTCGACATAGCTGCCGCCAATCAGAGCAACTACGCGCCTATCCCCCTCTGATAAAGGCGCCTGTTCGATGGGCCTGTTGCCGGTCAGCGCCTGCTGCCTCTTCCGGTCACGCACTTTTGTGCTTGTCCGGCTTTTAAGGTCGCGCCACACCTGTTTTCAAAATAGTGAAATATATATAGATATGTATATTATATTAATATATTAACTATATAATACTAATTGTAAAATATATTAATATATTAACAAAATACATTAACACTAATTGCAACACTTTCGGAAATCTGCTTCCTTTGTACGTGCACTTTTAAAACAAGATTGGTACTTACCGTGCGCCATTGCTCCACAGACCTTTTTGCTCCTCTAATGGCGTTGAGTTTCTCTGCCATTTCCACCCACTTCCTTTCGTTCTCCAATTTCCCATGGAGCCGCTGGAATTTGCCGGTGGCTAGCCCCTGGTTCTCCGTCATGAAGTCGAGCAACGCAAGGAGTTGCTCTGTCGACGCCCGACTCCGTTTGGCAGCAGCTGCACTCGTTGATGCCATTCTGAAATAAAGCAAAATATTTATAAGCAGTATTTTGTTCAAATTAAATAAATATATAAAAAAATACTCCCCTTTTGTTGAAATATGTGCTCGAAGACTATTGGCGCGATGAAATTAGCTTGTTTTTTTTCTTATTCCTCTTTGTGCTTTTCGCGTATTTTGACGTTTCGTAAAGCAGAGGTGCCACTTTTTGTCAATTTGAATAAATAAGAAAAATCAGTATGGTTAAGCATGAGTTAGTGAATCGCACATTCGTTATTGCAAACAGCAAACATTGTTAACTAACCCTCGCGTTAGCCCAATGGCTCATTAAGAGTAAAGCAACTCTAAAGAAAAAGATAATCATTTTTAGTGTTTTAAATTGGTTTTATGCACTTTCCGCCCGTCGGTCAAAACAAACGTACCTAGATCTTTCTGGACTAGTTTTTCAGTATAAAGTTTAGTGAGTTTGTTTCCTATCCTTTTATTAATTTTCACAAAAACTGTATCCCCTGGTTTGTATTGCAGTGTTTGCCTTTTTGCGTTATGCCTCTGTAAATCTGTTTGTTGGGTACGTGTAAGTCTACCTTTTATTTCGTCAATCAGTTCGTCCGGCATTGCATGAATAACATCTATGGGCCTCTTATTCGTTACAGAATGGATGGTACGGTTGTATTTAGTAGTTGCAAGCAGGATTAATTCGACTGTATCGGAAATGCAAGTATCAAGTTTTTGACAACGCGCGATCTCCGTAAGGGTACTATGGAACCTTTGCACCTGTCCGTTAGTCGTACTATGTGCAGGTTGTGTGGTGTAGCTCGTGACCCCGAAGTGGTTTTTGAGAATCGCCTTGATAGTCTCTGAATTCAAAGACCTTTCATTGTCGCAAACTAACACCCTAGTATTTCTGTAGAAATTGAGAAGCTCATAGATTGGTTCCTTGACATCCACTATGGCTCTAGATTTTACTGGGAAAAGTATTGCGAATTTGGAAAACTTGTCTATTGCTGTAAGAAAGTTTGTTTTGTACGTTGAGTAAATATCAACGTGAAGGATTTCCCCTGGATACGAAGGTATAGGAGTTGATCCTATTTCGGGATTTGGGGGATGTCGCTGATATTTAGCCTCATGACATATTCTGCAGTTCGAAATTATTTCTTTTAGGATTTTCCGTAAATCGGGAAAGTAATAACTCTCAAGGACTTGTTGTTCATTTTCACGAGGAGACCTATGAGCTCGATTATGTTCGGTTTGAAAGATCTCTCATTGGTCTTCGCTATTGAAAACGTCGATTACCTGTTTTACGGTGTGATGGAATTTTACTGGGAAAGCTGTGATAAGCTCATTTTGAATTCGTGCCAAAGTGGGCAGTTCACATAGCAATCCGTTAACAACGTTCGGTTTAACACGATGCCTTATTCGTGATTTAAAGATTATTGTTGAGGTAACTGGTAATGTGCTGCCTTCTTCGAGAATAATCTGAGTTTGGAAGCAAATAATGGGGTTTTTTACTGTGGGTATTGTTTGAGTAAGTGAGCGGCCATGCTTTCAGAGTCCACCTCGTGATTCCGTGCTTTTATATGCTGCCGGGAGAGTGCATCGGCTACGAAGTTTTCTTTCCCTGGTTTGTAGTGAAACTGTGGTGAATACTCCTCCACAAAGGCGCTCCACCTTTTCATTTTGGCGTTTGGATTTCAGTCGGACAAAGCAAAGGTAAGCGGTTGGTGATCAGTATAGATGTTTAGATGTTTACGCCGTACAAATAGTTTCGAAGTTTTTGTAGAGCCCATACTATCGCCAAAATATCTCTATCATTGGTTGCATAAATTTCTTCTGTTGAAGACAGGGTTCTCGAGATCATAGTGATAGGTTTTCCGCTTTGTGACAAAACGGCACCTATGGCGTGTGAAGAGGCGTCCGTGGTCAAGTCAAAGGGTTGTTTGTAGTTAGGGTAAAGGAGCAGAATATCTTCCGAAGCAAGTATGCTTTTAATTTTATTGAATGCGATAAGTGCTTCTTCGTCCAAGGCTACTTCGACTTTCCGAGATTGGTTAGCACCGACATTTCCGTTTTCTCCACGCAAGTATTTTGTAAGAGGCTTTGCAATCGAAGCATAGTCCCTTACAAACCGTCTATAATAGCCGGCTAACCCTAGAAACGATCGTACAGCCCTTAATGATTTGGGGGTAGCATAGCCCAAAATATCCTTGACTTTATCGGGGCATGTTCTAATACCTTCTCTGGATATTGTAAAACCTAGAAACTCAACACTCTCTTGAAACAATTTTGACTTCTCAGCGGACACTCGCATATTAGCAGCGTAAAGTTTGTTTAATACACTGTCAATGTCTTCTAGATGCTGTTCAGCATTACCGTCACACCGTAAAACAGGTAATCGACGTTTCCAATAGCGAAGACCAACGAGAGATCTTTCAAACCGAACATAATCGAGCTCATAGGTCGCCTCGTGAAAATGAACAGCAAGTCCTTGAGAGTTAATACTTTCCCGATTTACGGAAAATCCTAAAAGAAATAATTTCGAACTGCAGAATATGTCATGAGGCTAAATATCAGCGACATCCCCCAAATCCCGAAATAGGATCAACTCCTATACCTTCGTATCCAGGGGAAATCCTTCACGTTGATATTTACTCAACGGACAAAACAAACTTTCTTACAGCAATAGACAAGTTTTCCAAATTCGCAATACTTTTCCCAGTAAAATCTAGAGCCATAGTGGATGTCAAGGAACCAATCTATGAGCTTCTCAATTTCTACAGAAATACTAGGGTGTTAGTTTGCGACAATGAAAGGCAATCAGAGACTATCAAGGCGATTCTCAAAAACCACTTCGGGGTCACGAGCTACACCACACCACCTGCACATAGTACGATAACGGACAGGTGCAAAGGTTCCATAGTACCCTTACGGAGATCGCGCGTTGTCAAAAACTTGATACTTGCATTTCCGATACAGTCGAATTAATCCTGCTTGCAACTACTAAATACAACCGTACCATCCATTCTGTAACGAATAAGAGGCCCATAGATGTTATTCATGCAATGCCGGACGAACTGATTGACGAAATAAAAGGTAGACTTACACGTACCCAACAAACAGATTTACAGAGACATAACGCAAAAAGGCAAACACTGCAATACAAACCAGGGGATACAGTTTTTGTGAAAATTAATAAAAGGATAGGAAACAAACTCACTAAACTTTATATTGAAAACTAGTCCAGAAAGATCTAGGTACGTTTGTTTTGACCGACGGCTGAAAGTGCATAAAATCATTTTAAAACACTAAAAATTATTACCTTTTTCTTTAGAGTTGCTTTACTCTTAATGAGCCATTGGGCTAACGCGAGGGATAGTTAACAATGTTTGCTGTTTGCAATAACGGAATGTGCGAATCACTAACTCATGCTTAACCAAACTGATTTTTCTTATTTATTCAAATTGACAAAAAGTGGCACCTCTGCTTTACGAAATGTCAAAATACGCGAAAAGCACAAAGAGGAATAAGAAAAAAACAAGCTAATTTCATCGCGCCAATAGTCTTCGAGCACATATTTCAACAAAAGGGGAGTATTTTTTTATATATTTATTTAATTTGAACAAAATACTGCTTATAAATAGTTTGCTTTATTTCAGAATGGCATCAACGAGTGCAGCTGCTGCCAACGGAGTCGGGCGTCGACAGAGCAACTCCTTGCGTTGCTCGACTTCCTGACGGAGCACCAGGGGCTAGCCACCGGCAAATTCCAGCGGCTCCATGGGAAATTGGAGAACGAAAGGAAGTGGGCGGAAATGGCAGAGAAGCTCAACGCCATTAGAGGAGCAAACAAGTCTGTGGAGCAATGGCGCACGGTAAGTACCAATCTTGTTTTAAAAGTGCACGTACAAAGGAAGCAGATTTCCGAAAGTGTTGCAATTAGTGTTAATGTATTTTGTTAATATATATATATATTTTACAATTAGTATTATATAGTTAATATATTAATATAATATACATATCTATATATATTTCACTATTTTGAAAACAGGTGTGGCGCGACCTTAAAAGCCGGACAAGCACAAAAGTGCGTGACCGGAAGAGGCAGCAGGCGCTGACCGGCAACAGGCCCATCGAACAGGCGCCTTTATCAGAGGTGGATAGGCGCGTAGGTGCTCTGATTGGCGGCAGCTATGTCGAGGGCCACGAGGAGGCAGCCGTACCCTTTGAAGAGGTAAGTGTATAGTTAGGCAATTTTTGTAAATAACTTAATTTTTAAAATTTAATACATTTTAGGAGTTCCAATTAATAATGGAAGACGGGGAGTCGGTAGACTTCGGGGAGATACCGGCAGCGCAATTTTACGCGGTGAGCGAGGTGAAAACCAGCACTCTCAAGACGCCAAGGAAACTCCGCGTAGACCTCTGAAACGGAAGCGAGCGGAGGATGAGGAAATTTCAGCAAATCGCTGAAAAGCAGGCCGATGCATTGAAGGTGAGTAAATATAACTGAATATTAGTCGAACTTTCAAGTTTTTAATTAGAACCTTAATATTAAATAAAATTTTACGTAAATCCTAAAAATATGTATTTGTTTTTTTATAATAGATGATGGCCGAATGCAACAACAGGCAAGCGGAGGCAACCCTTGCTATGGCGCAGGCCATCACTGTCGTGGGAGAAGGGTTAAAAGCCTGTGCCGAAGCTTTTAACCGCTTATCAAGCAGTAACGGCAACTTGTAAATATTGTATAGTTGTAGTTTTAAGAATGTAATAATAGTTTTTAAGTCTAGTTTAATTAGTTTTAAGTTCGAATTTTTCTTTTAATTTTTAAAAATGAATTCGTTTTTTTTCATTTCCTTTATGTTTAAAATAATTTATTTAGTATGTATATGAATTTGTACCTGAAGTATGTACCTTGATTTTCAATTAAATGTGTTCAATAGTGAATATGAATATATTTTTTTGTATAATTAAATTTATTTACCTTTCACACATCCGTCAGTAAATGAAAAGTTTCGTTTTATTTAATTATATTCATTTATTTTAGAAAAGTTGAACTCTTACCATAATTAATATCAATCAAATCTAAGAGAATTTGAATATACATATAATGTATAATAAAACTTGAATTTAAAAAACAAACTTTTTCGTTATTTTAATTTCTGGTTTTAGAACAAACTTAAAAAAAATGTATATATTATATTTTTAACTGCCGTACAAAAAAGGAAATGCTGAAAAACTAAAATGGCCTAACTCGAGATAATTCAGTTTCACAAAATGCCACAGATACATATACATATGTGTTTTAAAAAAAACTTGTGTTTTAAAAACTTAAGTAAATAAGATGTGATTTAAGAAAAAAAGTTATTAATCATTCTATCTTGGACACGTTTAGCTACGGAAGAGGCTGCAGGTTCATGTACAACAATATAGTCAGTTGGGGCTTCCAAAGTTATTTCGTTTTCAAATTCATATGGTTGGTCACACAAGCGAATGTTGTGTAATGTTGCGCATGCATTGACAATTTTACCTGCAAACCCGGGATCATAGAGAAGAATCCTCTGTTTCGATAAGCATCGCCATGTTACCTTAAGCACACCAAAAAGCCGCTAACCTGGATTGCGAGCTTTACAAAGCGCCTCGTTATAAAAAAATTTAGCTGTCACCTCTGGCTGGTTTGGTAAAGGCGTCATAAGCCACGGCTCCAACGGGTATCTAGAACCCCCTAGAGAAAATTTCTTGTAACATTGAATTTTTTTATATATGGATCACATATCTGAAAAAAAAGCATTAACAACTGTTTCATATTATTTTTATTGTTATAGAAAAGCTTACCATTTGCAAGTTTAAAGAGTGGTATCCGTGATGGTTCACGTAAGCCTCCTCATGATTTTTGGGAGCCAAAATCGACACATGGGTGCAATCGATTGCCCCAATAGTGCCTCCAACGAATGGAGAAGGTGCTGACGCAAATATTTCTTTTGCAGCTTGGCGATCAACTTGGGTCATTGGAAATTTTACATTCTTGAAAAACAAAGAACTGTTGATGGCATCTGTCACCTGGTGGATACAACGGCTTATAGATGACTGGCTCATCGAAATACCCCACTGTTCTCCTACAGGGCGTTGGTAACAACCACGGGCGTAGAAACGCAAAGCAGACAGCACCTACCACATTTAATGCGTTTATATAAAACTGCAAATTGTTTAAAGATTGAATAATTACCTGTTTCTTGGTGGATATTGCAGTTATTCTAGATCCTTTCAGTTTAGAGTCCAATTGGGCAACCAAGTTGTTGACTACGTTTGGACTTAGCCGATAAAGTTTCCGGAACTCGGTGGACGGCAATTCGAAGGGATCGTCCACGTTTCGGAGTGAACGCCGATCCAGTGGATGCGCATTTAGTTCACGACCACTCCGATATAAATTTAATGCCAAATATTCAAACGCCATTTCTTTTATTAATTTTATTTTTACATGCAAATAGCCTTTAACGTTTCTTAACAACACAAAACTAGATGCCGCTAGCTTAACAACACAGCTGATTTTACAATAACATATGTTGTCAAAAAAAGAGTTACTGAATAGCAGTATTGTTAACTTCTGTTGTTTAGGTTATTTCGCAACTTCGAGTGTTGTTAAAAAAGTTACTGAATCGCGCTACAGCTCCCACTACATCCCGATTACAACAGGAAAGGTAGGTATCCACAAGCAGTATGGGTTTCTACTCCACAATACGAACTTGTCAGAATTCGTAACAATAGCTGAGGCGACGGGTAGAATACTAGACCAATTTCCACATTCCCACGTCAAGCAACTTCTTCAAAACGATGCAAATGAAATATTAAGACTACTGAACCCGGTTAAAATACACCACCGATATGCCCGAGGCATTAATATTCTGGGGACTGCATTGAAATACATAGCCGGTACACCAGACTTTAATGATTTTCAAGTAGTTAAGACCAGAACTGAACCTTAATAGAGGCAAATGAACAACAGGTAACCATTAATTCAGCTACGCAGAGACAAATTAACGAATTGACATTGACAGTTAATAAACTCTTAAAAAGAGCAGAACAGACACAAATAGACACGGGAAGTCTCTTTTCTTTAACCACTAATAGAAATAAAGCGGTGATAATGGAGCTAGAAACCATTATATCATCAGTAATTCTAGGAAAATAAATGTTATCAATCCCGTACTGCTTAACGGTATGAAACAAAACAATTTGTTAGCTGCTGAGCACTCTACAAACACTAATATAAGTGACTTGCTTTCTGTTTCTAAAGTTAAGATATTCCAAGATATGCAATCTTTTTATTTTGTTATTAAATATCCAAAAATAGCTAGGATTTGTAATAATGTAAAGTTGCTGCCCGTTAACATACAAGGAATGATTATTTCTTTAGACACGAATCTCGTAGCTGAATGCAATAAGGAATTCATTCCGCTGTAAAACTGTAAAGAATCCATAATGGCAAGTTTCTGCCGACCGTTGAAGGAGAGCCCCTGTGTTCAACAACCAACACTTCGCGGAATGCAAGTCAAAGTCCGCTGATCATGTGGTTGCTATGGAGGAAGTTGATGATGGCGTGGTTGTAATTAACGACCAACCCGCTCTAATACAAGACAAACATTTGACAAAGCTGACGAAAGGAACTTTCCTTATAACCTTCAAAGGTAATATTACGATAAACACCACTACCTACAACAACTGGAATGAGATAGTTCGATCACATCCTGAAGCTGTATCCGCGCAACATGGTAACTTCACTGAACATATCGATTTGCTATCACTACCGTACCTGCAGAAGAATAATGTAAAGAACCTGAAGCACATAGCACACCTGCGGAATCTCATTGCCACCCGCTCTCTACAATCAGGAAGCGCCATACTCCTGATCCTATTAGCTATCGCTGCGAGCATTGCAATCTTTTTGAAGCAACGACAAAAAAATACAGAAATACTGAATAACATTATAAAAGAAGCCGAGGACGCCTTGATTTCCCACCGATATTGCTGACAGCGTGTCTGGAAGTTTGCGTGTGACAACAACGTAAACTCCTACAACAACTTCACTCCCACTGATATTGCTGACGGCGCGAGCTAACACCAGCAAACTCGCATCCGGCCAAAACTCTGTTTCCACTGATATTGCTGATGGCGCGTCTACAGGTTTGCGTATGACAACAACAGTTAACACTTCACAAGTCACGAGGTCGATAACGTGCAGCGGCTGGCAGGGACTGTTAGAGTTTTCAGGCATTTAGGCGAAGTCGTCGAATTAATAGTTCAGTTGTATTAACTCACCCGACTTAACCGGCTACTATTGCTCTCTTGCAAGGGAAATAAAATATTTAAACAACCATAAACTTGTTTTAATAATTGGCGCCCTACGTAGGGCCATACGACATATCCTTATAAAGGACACGCGAATTTATCCTTATAAAGGACACGCGAGTGTGGCCGTGGGTTCGAACCCACCTCGGCTTTGTAACCAAAAATTTGTGAAGGCTTTGTGAACAAAAAATACTACGTAAGGCAGGGTGAAATGTAACTAAAAATTTGTTGACTTTGTGAACAAAAAATACTACGTAAGGCAGTATGAAATGTAACTAAAAATTTGTGAAGACTTTGTGTACAAAAAAGACTACGAAAGGCAGTATGAAATGTAACTAAAAATGTGTGAACAAAAAATACTACGTAAGGTAGTATGAAATTTAACAAAAAAAACTAATTTGCAAAAAAATGTTTGCAGTATAACTTAGAACATTAATTTTAAAAATTTGTGAGGCATTGCACGCCACGCCTAGGCGTTGCCAGCGAGGGACAAAAATGCAGACATAAAGGAGAAGGAGCAGTTAAAACCAAATATTCACCAAATTTAATTGAATTCTAAATTAGCCTAAGATGGGCGCATTAATGTAAGTACAGAGTTTGGCAACTAAAAGTGATTTTCAAATTAAGGTGAATTTATTGAAATCAATAAAGATAATACTTATTAAATATTTGGGATTTGAAAAAACTAATTTGCAAAAAAATGTTTGCAGTATAACTTAGAACATTAATTTTAAAAATTTGTGAGGCATTGCACGCCACGCCTAGGCGTGGCCAGCGATGGACAAAAATGCAGACATAAAGGAAAAGGAGATGTGAGCATTAATGTAAATAGAGAGTTTAGCAACTAAAAGTGATTAAGTGATTGTCAAATTAAGGTGAATTTATTGAAATCAATAAAGATAATACTTATTAAATATTTGGGATTTGAGATTTCCTTTACTCGAACAAGACAATGGATGCCCAGACTCTTAAGCCCTCAATACCGCGATTCGTACTGCAACAGAACATTCTAGGCAGGAATTCCAAACCCGCATAGACGAACTTACAAATAGGCTGGCAAGAATTGAGACGCCAACTTAGGTCTTTCAATATGAGCCGGTTACAATCCAAGCAAACACACCGTGTGAGGAATCCTTAGATCTGGTGAAAACAATGCCAGAATTCAAGGGTGATCCTATCCGTTATGTGTCCTGGAGACAAGCGGCGCACACTGCCTATAAAGTGTTTGAGAGATATGAAGGTAGTTCGAAGCACTATCAGGCGGTGAGCATCATCCGTAATAAAGTGATAGAAGCAGCAGATGTCGTCCTATCGTCCTTCAACACGGTCTTGAATTTCCATGCAATCATTGCACGGCTAGACTTCGCCTACGCCGATAAAAGACCTATCCATTTAATAGAACAGGAATTATCCACCTTGAGGCAGAGTAAATTATCAGTAATAGGGTACTACGATGATGTGGAAAGAAAGTTAACTCTCATAGTTAATAAAACCATTATGACTCACGGTGGAAATACCACCCTAATAGAATCACTCAATAAGAAGTATCGCGAGGACGCCCTTCGCATTTTTATTGCAGGTCTCAATCGCCCCCCTCTAGGCCTAACGATCTTCCTTCCGCGTTGGCCTTAGCACAAAAGCTTGAAGCAAACCAAGCAAGTTCTATGTTTGCCCATTCCTTTCATAGACAAGTGATTCAGGGTCCCAACCAGTACCCATATTTACCACAATACCGCAGAGTTCCGCAAACTCCAGTACCAATGGATGTAGACCCATGTCTTTCTAGGCTCAGACAAAATAGACCTCTTGGTAATGACGACAGGTACCGCTAGCAGGGAGCCTATCCGAAAGCACATTGTCCGAATATTGGTAATACAGGTGGCACGTTCAACCGAAATGCTACCCAACAATTTGGGCAGCAGGCAGAAACGTCTCTGAATAAAGAAAGACCACATGGAAGTGACCAGTAGGCAGTACAAAAAGTACAACGGGTAAACCACCTTACCCATGAACAAGACGAACCTGAAGGAGAATATTTGACCGTTGCTCAATATGACAGTTACTACCAGAACGAAGAGTATGAAGATAAAAGCGCAGATGATTCCTAGGACGTACCAAAGAATGATGTTAATTTTTTAAGGCAAAATCCCTCTTGCCCTATGCCGCAAAGAGCTATGTCAAACAGTTCAAAGCCCTAAGGGCAATAAAACCTGTAAAACATCAATTTACGGTAAAATCAATTAATTGCACCACTAAAATTGACAAACATTGCGCAATAAATATTTTTCATAAGGATGCTAGATTCTTTATACTACCCAGCTTAGATACATTTGATGGAATTATGGGGTTCGACTTGCTAAAGGAAGTAAATGGTAAAATAGATCTAAAAAGTCGACTTTTATGCTACGACGGTGGGCAGGAAAGGCTTTTGTATTATGTTAATAAATTAGTAGAAATGGGCACACAAATCCCGAAAGGCGAGATAAATATTCCTGCGGTGTTACAACGCCACGAAAGGGTTTTCGCTGATCCCAACCAAGCGCTGCCCTATAATACTGATATCATTGGAACACAAGTTTTTTTTAAAACACATATGTATATGTATCTGTGGCATTTTGTGAAACTGAATTATCTCGAGTTAGGCCATTTTAGTTTTTCAGCATTTCCTTTTTTGTATCTGATATCATTGGAACACAAGTTTTTTTAAAACACATATGTATATGTATCTGTGGCATTTTGTGAAACTGAATTATCTCGAGTTAGGCCGTTTTAGTTTTTCAGCATTTCCTTTTTTGTACGGCAGTTAAAAATATAATATATACATACATACATAGTGATATTTCCATTTTTTTTAAGTTTGTTCTAAAACCAGAAATTAAAATAACGAAAAAGTTTGTTTTTTAAATTCAAGTTTTATTATACATTATATGTATATTCAAATTCTCTTAGACTTAATTAATATTAATTATGGTAAGAGTTCAACTTTTCTAAAATAAATGAATATAATTAAATAAAACGAAACTTTCAAACTTAAAACTTATTATTTACATTCTTAAAACTACAACTATACAATATTTACAAGTTGCCGTTACTGCTTGATAAGCGGTTAAAAGCTTCGGCACAGGCTTTTAACCCTTCTCCCACGACAGTGATGGCCTGCGCCATAGCAAGGGTTGCCTCCGCTTGCCTGTTGTTGCATTCGGCCATCATCTATTATAAAAAAACAAATACATATTTTTAGGATTTACGTAAAATTTTATTTAATATAAAGGTTCTAATTAAAAACTCGAAAGTTCGACTAAAATTCAGTTATATTTACTCACCTTCAATGCATCGGCCTGCTTTTCAGCGATTTTCTGAAATTTCCTCATCCTCCGCTCGCTTCCATT